>JAAALK010000082.1:49193063-49510771 GCA_019279435.1 Zizania palustris | reverse complement strand
GTCATTTTATGTTCGGAATTTAGCATTTTCATGTTAAATTATAGCAGCGATTATTATGACGACATAAATAGCAGTAGCTTGAAATATTATCATCAAACACAAGATGATATATTAAAGAAATAGAACACAAAGTTGCTAGGATGTACCCAGCGAGGGACCCATGCTCAAAGCACCGTTTCTCCATTCACGTTAGTCGTCATAACGTGTTGCTTGATGTAGTCGATCAGGGCTTGATGCAGGACGTTGTTCGCAGTGCAGTCCCACGAACGGGCACCGGGAGGAAGACGATGGTGTGTGCAGCAACCACGACCACCAAGATGGAGCGAGCAGTCGCAAGACGCTCCCAAAAACTGATCGCCCGCACACCCCAGGTGTCTCGATCACGGTGTGGCTTCGGAGGCCTGCTCTCCAACTCTCTGGGCGCGCAAAATTGGGACGGGGCTGGTTTGAGGCAACGACGCAAGGAAAAAGAAGGAAGGATGAAACGTTCTGTCCCTACTGCCCCCTTTATATAGCTCTCATGCAGAGGAAGACGGAAGGCCAACGGTCTCCACAATTAAGCTTGCTCATGAATGGGGAGATGAAAGGCCAACGGTCACCTCATGAATGGGGAGACGGAAGGCCAACGGTCTCCGCAATTAAGCTCTCTCATGAATGGGGAGATGAAAGGTCAACGGTCACCTCATGAATGGGGAGACGGAAGGCCAACGGTTCCGCAATTAAGTTCTCTCATGAATGGAGAGACGGAAGGCCAACAGTCGCAGTATTTTAGGGTGGCGCGACACAGTGGAAAAACACGGTTCCATTACCGTCGTCGCGTACGCCCTTAGCCTGTCTCAACTTCAATAGACACACAATCAGTCCATCTATTTAAGTTGAGCAAAGACATGTGAACATTCAATATGGGACTAAAAGTTTTAGTGCACCGTAGCATTATTGTGGGCCTTTGCATTTAACGTATTATTGAATAAATCAAAATGGGACAAACCCATGTATATCCAACAATTTACCCTTACTGATATCGATCTCTCTCTCTGTTGCGAGTCAGTACGATGCGTGCGTGGAAGAGTTACGAGCCGGTTCATTAAATGGCGTATTAAGCAAGCAGGAGATGTACAGTACTTGCCGAGACATAAACACACTGGAGTAGTATGTAGGAGTAACCGACTCGATCACAAATGGCAAATTGAATGCCCGCTCGATTGCAGCCTTGCAGAGACCCGGCCCGGATCTTTATCTTTACGGATTCAAATCGATCGAGCACAACTGCAGTACTGCTCAGCATTTAAGTCTAATGATCCTTTGCTGCCAAGCAAGCCTCCCTCTGCCCGTGCGCCGCACTGCCGCCATGCATGCATACGTGCCTGTGCCTGCATTTGCATGTACGTACGTACCGCCTCTTCAGATCTATGGCATTCAAAGAAACAGTTAACAGCGTCTCCGCGTGATCGATCGTATCCGGTTTGTCGATCGGGCAGCTTTCGATCTGCATGCACTCGGAGGAAGGATCGACGATATGGGCGATTGGACGTCCGTCCCTGGGCTCTTGAATTCCGGATAAACGCATGCAACGATAAGTAAAGTTCCAAAACTGCAACGCATGCCTCTGAAGAGAAGATCCATCTGTGTTTTTATGCTGGTGTGTACCTGATCGATCCACTTGTGATTGGCCGTGCAGTTTTGCCGCCGAATATAATGCTCCTACTCATTGCTCACCGGTTACCACCATTATATTGGAATCTTGGCACAGACGCGACCCTCCATTTTCTTCTCTCACCTTGTCTGCCCACAGAGATAGATCATAGATGGATGGATGGAGCCTTTGTCCTAGCTAGGGTTCGTGATGCTTGGTCACGGGGTCATGGCGAGCTACAAGAAGGGGGGGGCACTTATTAGGGCGCAGCGTTACTCATTTCACATCAACGCCACAGCTGCACAAATTGTCGGTAGCTCTCTTTCTCTGCTGGCATATGATTTTTATCATGCATCTACCGGTACAGAACCAACAGTGAAGGTCAATTTGGAAGTACGAATGGATTCAACCATGCATTTTGCACCTGCTCATACGCGTATCGTAGCAGATTCAGCCGTCCAAACGTGCTTCCCCTCAAGATTATATGACTCGGCAAATGTAGAATGGTTGGATACGAGCAACCAAACATTGATTGTTCTAGGTGTATCGAGTCTGTCCATTTTTCAAACAGCCACACATAATTATTTTTTATATATATATAAACGATTTTTTTATATTTAATGTTTATTTTACTCGCTCTGAACGCATGCATTTAACAAACGCCCTATCTATGATTCTGATTCTATGAATCTATATTCTATGATTCTGATTCTATCATATGATGTGTTGGTCTAGTTTATGTGCTCCAAAAGATTTTGGGGTGATGGGGTTTGTAGATATCAGATCTATGAATCAGGCCTTACTTTGTAAATGGGTGTTCAATATAGAAAAAGGCCAGTCGGGGTGCTGTTATGAGATTTTAAGGAAGAAATATGGAATTTCTAGAGGGGTGCTGCAGCTGATATGAGTAAGGGGTCATATTTCTAGAAAGGTTTGAATAAAGTAAAGGGTTGAACTAGATTGAGTTGTGGCTTTAATGTTAAATCAGAAAGGAATACGTCCTTTGGCAGGAGTGTGGGAGGGAGATGTTCCTCTGAAAACTAGGTTTCATGAGGTGTACGAGATCTGTTATGAGAAAATGCTACGGTCGATGAGATGATTAGCCTTTTTAATAATAACGAGTTATTAGTAGATCCCTGAGAGGAAGTTGATATAGATAACTGGCTGAAACTTAAAGATGTCATTCAAAAAATGGAAGGGGGGTTGGTCCAGATAAAAATTAAGTGGTTAATTGATAAGAAAGGTTATTCTACTAAATCAGTGTATAGATGGATGGTTAACCGGGGTTGTAGATAGTGACAATATGAAAATTTGGAAGAGCTATATGCCTCTTAAAGTGAAAATATTTACATGGCTTATGATGAAAGGGAGAATCCCAAGTTGGAGAGCAGTTGGGTAAAATGAATTGGAAGGGGGATACATCTTGCAAGCTTTGTGGCTGCATAGAAACAGTTGATCATCTAGTGTTTCAGTGTCCTTTGTCACAATTTCTCTGGGTTTTTGTGATCCGAGCATTAGGATGGAAGCTTATAACATTCTCACGTCAAGGTTGACTATAATGATGAGGGTTTTAGAAACCAGGGAGTGGCTTCTCTTGCTGTTCAAATCTTGGGGGCGTGCTCTCGGTCTATTTGGCTGATTAGAAATGAATGAGTTTTTCAAAATAAATTTTGTGCTAACGCTGTGCAGATTATTCACAAATTTATCTTGTTCCTCACCCAGTGTTTTAACTGGTGCCAGAGCGCATGAAGGAGGAATATTCAAGGTGCCTCGCTTGCTCCGTGCAAGAATGCAAGATCTCGTTCATCCGATTACACCACGAAACTGAATTGTGGTCGGCTTGGCTGAGGGGGTGTGTTACTCCAGTTCATCTTTGGAACGCCTCTGTTTTGATGTTGTTTTGTGGGTTGGTAGCGTGTTGGTTTCGGTGGTGGTAGCTTTTGGTAGTGGGTTTGGGTGGTGTTTCATAATTGCTTGTCTTCAGTATCGTAAGTGTTGCCTGTCTGTATATTGCGTTAACTGTGGCCAGTTGAGGTTGCTGAAGTGGGTGCGTAATCTGTCCTTGTAAAGTCAGTGTCCCCGACAAAACCGTTTCGTCTTCTGCTTCTATAAAGCTGGGCTCCCAAAAGTTGGGTGGCCTTTTCTCAAAAAAAATATTGTTAGTGTTTCTGTGAGTAGTTGAGCAGTTTGTCGGCATACTTTTCCCCATCGGTCCCCTTAGCTTCTTGGATGTTGTTCTCAGGCTCAGCTTGGTTATACTATCGCTAAGGCTATTTACAATGATGGGTTTCATAACATTGTTTTCTAAAATGTTACATCAGCTTTACAACTAAATGAAATATCCTCTCTCAGTAGAGAGTTTCATTTCACTATTTCTTAGGCTAATCAGTGTAATTAAATGCAACTAGCTCTCATAAAATACCATCTCTCTAATGAAACGGTTTGGCTCTCAATGAGTGTTTCATTTCATTTCATCCGTCTTGGAAACGGGTTAGCACTATGTCATGGTGATGACACTCTTTTTTCTCTTTCCTCATTAATTGAATGTCATGTCAGCAAAAATCTGATATGGCCGTTAATGAAACACCCCATGAAACCCCATTGTGAATAGCCTAATAGAACTAATTAAGAGATAAATTCATGATTAAGTATTCAGTTAATATATGGGTCGTTTTAATACAGCATACGATACTTTATTTAGTATATAAAAGGAACATATTAGATCGATCTCGTACGTACGTATGTAATCATTTGTACGTGTAGGGATATATAATGTCAGCCAAGTAGCTAACTGCCACCGACAAAACTAGAAACGGGCCACCTCAATTATTGGCCATTCCGATGAAAAATTTCTAAACGGCGTCACATATGACGATATTTTAAAATGGTATCATGTCGGTAACAGGAATGCAGGTAGGCCTCCTGTTGACAGTTCAGTTGCTGACAGGTACGGGCTATATGGCAGCCAATTAGGTAATGTTAGTTTTTTCGGATGAAGTGAGATAGGATGAGACATACCTATTTTTATAATGTTTGGTTAGAGACAAAGTAGGATAGAAACGTCATAAAAAATATTTCGTGTAGTTGTGAAATGACTATGTTCCTTTAAATCGAATGAACTTGTACCACTTTGCTGGTGTAAGGGGTTAAATCAAAGGAATGAGCTTGTCCCACTTTGTTATGGCAACACAAAAATCGGAAATCAGGGCAACGCAACCAAGAAGAAAGATGGGGGTGACATGATGGTTGGAGCGGGGTGGTGGAGGCAGGAGCGGAGCCGAGGCACAGGGGTTAGGGCGTCTACGTGGTATGTCAACATGCGCTATTTCTATGTTTTCTTCTCGTGTAATGCCATTTTTGCAATTTCCTATCACTACAATATTATTGCAAAAAATTCAAGACACATCATAGACATAGCGCACAAGGAATGTTCAAACGTGGACCGAGGTCGATTTTGAGCTAGATGTAACATACATGGATGTGGCTCCGTGACAATATGCCCAGCCATGCATGAGAGCTCCCGGGTGGTAGTGAGGCTCTCCTAAAGCACGGTCAAGCCCATCAGGGTATGGTCATGTGGGACGTATGAGCAAGATGATGACACATCCACTAGAGCTACGATGGACTAAAGCATAGTAATCCTTACAGAATCCTTTGACTACTTCCCTAATCGTATGATTGATCTTTGTATAGTAGCCCTGATGAATAGATCGACACACATGGCATGACATGCTATAGGCATCGTGTCCACCCCTACATTAAATACAATGTCGTCATTACGTCTAGCACCAATTTTGTCTAGTGAAAAGAGAACATCTCATTCCACTACTAACGAGGAATCGACCTATAAAACGATAAAACAACAAGCCGTACAGTAGATAAACTATAGACAATGATAATGTATATATCAAATGGTTTGTCAGAAGTGTAAATAAAATCTATCACTAGAGTATAAGCAGTGGAGGCTGCCAGGATGAAGCAATGAAAAAAGATGGTAAGACATTTTTAGTTTACTCTACTATAAGCGGAATGTAGAATTGTTATTTGAAAAGGGACATGAATCTGGACAAACAGTTGTCTTCCTACTTGAGATTAAAGATTCTTGATTTCTCATCAATCCCGATGTCAAACCAGATCCCTCCAGAAAAATCAACCGAGGACCGAACGCCACCGACACACAATTTTCTATCTAATTCGAGGATTCAAACCGGCTACATAATAATAATGTTATGTCCATCTTAACGTGCGTTTGATTTTATTTTTGAAATCTGTTTCTACCGTCAAAAACAGAAGTTAAACTAAACGGGTTTATCAAAACTGTTTTTGCTGTAAAAAAACAATTTTTTCTAGTACAAATTTAAAAGCAGCTTGGACTCAGCTTTTTTACTTCTACTTTTCTGTTTTTCTGATTTTTAGTACAAATTAAATAGCATAATTTAAGGTTTCTTGATTGATCTAGCATTATTATGTTTTATATTGCATTGCATAATTTCATGAGATAATATGTGATTTTCAGTTACTTTATGAGATGAACTATGTACTTTTGTATTTGTCTAATATATTTTTTAGTTATTTAGTTGCATCAATGTAATTTTCACATGCAATTGTTGTGAGCTGAGAGTTTTCTATTTATAAATATGTATAAAATATTATAATAATGGAAATTATGTAAGTTATAAAAAACAGACAGCTCACAATAGTTTTTTCACAGCATTTTAACCAAACGACTTTTAACTTTTCTATAGCATACAACTCTCAACAGCTTTTTCACAGCAGGACAATAGAACTAAACACACACTTAATTCTCACTCCATTAATTCCTGCCCCAAATGTCCCAAAACTCCCGAGAATTTTATCCCATTTTACCTCGAACCGAGGCTGCTCCTCTGCAGGGCCAGAGATCCCCCTCAGGCCCTCCCGTCCACCCGATCGCTCGACGGACGGTCCAGATCAACCGCGACGGACCGACGCCCGCGAGAGATCTCTCCCAAACCTGGTGGTGGGCTCCGGCTGTTCGTGCCCACCGGAAAGGCAAACAAAACGTAGTAACGAACACTCTGCGCCGTACAATCCCACAGTACTTGAAGCATTTAACCCCGGCGTACTAGTAAATAATCTCCTGCGTGATCACCTGTTTTGACTTTTGCGATCGTTAGGTCGAACGGAATTTAGAACCGGAACAGTGGCAGGAGTAAATAATATCAAGTGATGGAGCTCAGAGCTCTAGCTCCCATCTTGCGTTAACCCCAGGCTTCACCTGCCACCGGACGGGCCCACCCGCACAGAAACGGACAACCTTGCGTGCCCCGCGCGATCCCCCACTGACACGTCGGGGCCCACAGAAGCCACCCCCGCTACACTCTCTCGTGCTCGTCCTGCTCACTCGCTCACTCGCTCTCGTTGCAGTCTTGCTAGTTGCTCCCTCCCACTATATGCAGGGAGCGCTGTTGGTGGCAGTACTACCATGCGGTGGTAGCTAGCTAGCTAGCCTGGGTTCTAGGGAGGAGCTACGAGTGCGCGAGCGGCAATGTCGCCGCCGCCGCCGCCGCCGCCGCCGCCGCCGCCGCTGCTGAGGAACGAGCTGTCGCGCCGGACGGCGGTGCTGGGGCTGAGGCTGTGGGTGCTCGTCGGCATCGCGGTGGGGGCAGCGTTTCTGCTCCTCCTCGCGCTCATCTCGTTCCACCTCGCGTTGTCGCGACGGCGCAGGCCCATGAAGCGGGCGGCCGGGGCGGCGCCGGGGCCGGTGGTGCCGCTTTCCTCCTGCTACCATTCCGCCCGTCTCCAAGGAGATCCAGGAGGTGGCCGTCCACGTCGGATCCCTCCGCCACTACCTCGAGGCGGGGGCCGCGTTCCTCAAGGAAGGCGGTGGCGCCGGGACCGACGGCGAGTCGCTGGGGGGCTCCACAGCGTACGGGTCGCAGCGCGTGCACATCGAGGCCGGCAAGGGCCGCCGCATGGTCGCGTACGGCGACGGGGAGGTGGGCGCGGTGGCCTCCGACTTGGCGGCGTCGACGGCTGTGGCGGTGGGCCCCGAGGTGTCGCACCTCGGGTGGGGCCACTGGTACACGCTCCGGGAGCTGGAGGAGGCCACCGTCGGCTTCGCCCCCGAGCACGTCGTCGGCGAGGGCGGCTACGGCATCGTGTACCGCGGCGTCCTCGCCGACGGCTGCGAAGTCGCCGTCAAGAATCTCCTCAACAACAGGTGCGCCGTGCGCGCGCGCGCGCGCCGCGAACGCAAAGACCTCATCTTTCACATGTGCCGGCCATTTGACCCCGTCCGTTCTCGCCCGAACACTCTGACACACTTGTTGCTGCTCGCGTCAGGGGTCAGGCCGAGAGGGAGTTCAAGGTGGAGGTGGAGGCAATCGGCCGCGTCCGCCACAAGAATCTCGTCAGGTTGCTCGGCTACTGCGCGGAGGGAGCTCACCGGTACGCACGAATGTGTCAAATCGCATTCATTTTTTCGCAGTTTTCTCGCCAAATCATTCGTACCTACCACTGTTCCCCTTGATATCAGGATACTTGTGTACGAGTACGTCGACAATGGCAACCTGGAACAATGGCTTCATGGCGATATTGGACCAGTTAGCCCTCTGTCCTGGGACACCCGGATGGACATCGTGCTTGGGACAGCGAAAGGGTGGGTGGAGTATCAATGCTTCAGTGGCTCGTCATGCTTCTCAATTTGCACCTTAAACTGGTTTGTGGATTTGTGAATTGTGACGCATCTTGATTTGGTTTGAACCATCCAGTATCACATACCTGCACGAAGGGCTGGAGCCCAAGGTGGTGCACAGGGACATCAAGTCGAGCAACATACTGCTGGACAAGAGGTGGAACCCCAAAGTTTCAGACTTTGGCCTCGCCAAGCTCCTCGGCTCCGACAGCAACTATGTCACGACGAGAGTCATGGGAACATTTGGGTAAGAATTTGGTTTTAGCACCTCAAGCGAGCAATTACTGGGCATTCTAAGGCTTCTGAATCCATGGATCCTTCACTCGTAGCTATGTGGCACCGGAGTACGCGAGCACTGGGATGCTGAACGAGAGGAGCGACGTGTATAGCTTCGGGATCCTCATAATGGAGATCATCTCCGGTCGAAGCCCGGTCGACTACGCCAGACCTCCAGGAGAGGTTAGCTCCATCTGCATTTGATTCCACTTTGGACAAGCTCATGGCGCCATGTGGTACAACGCATTGTGCTTCTTGGTCTTGATCTCTCTGGGTGCATTTCAGGTCAATCTTGTAGAATGGCTCAAGAACATGGTGAGCAACCGGGACTATGAAGCTGTCTTGGACCCAAAATTGCCAGAGAAGCCTACCTCCAAGGCACTGAAGAAGGCTCTCTTGGTTGCACTGAGGTGTGTGGATCCCGACTCACAGAAGCGGCCGAAGATGGGGCATGTCATCCACATGCTTGAAGTCGACGACTTCCCATACCGAGAAGTGAGCCCTGTTGTTTCTTTGCATCCTGGTGAAGTCAGTCATATACTCATATGTGCTCATTTGCTACTACATCTAATGTTAGTCAATCCCAAGTTACATCTGGTGGAATCCACGCAATTGTCGGTTTACCGGCGTAAAGTATGGGCTGCAGATGCAGCAGATTTGCTGGTATTAAAATGGTGGCACGCTCTGCATTCCAGTTTTAAAGAAATGGACAGAGCAGGCTGCAGGCTCATCAGGACTTAAAACAGCATACTTTTGGCCCTTATTACAAGCTGTCTGAGCAAATTATGTTCCTGCCATGTTACCTGACTGTGCTCTGAACTTTCTCTAATAATCTCCATGGGATGTTAATTTCTCTGTCATCTCGAAGAGGTAGTGATGTTATTGGCCTCGAGATCACCACGTCAGCCTTGATTGCTTTTGCTCCGGTTAACTAATTTACTCCCCTAGTTGGTACAACCAGTACGGTCCTGCACTCCTGCATAAACATTTCCTCACACATGTAGATGGTGGATTCATTCTGAAGCCAGAATCAAACTAGTAGAGCATGTTTCTTCTACCACTCTCCTGCCATTTTACATTGCCATGATTAGATTCAGAAGCTGGGACCTCATGACAGAAAAGAGAAAACGGTGGCTCAAAGTTCACATTTTTTTTGCCTCTACGCCTGCAGGATCGTCGAACTCCGAGGCAGTGCCAGGGCAGCCCGCTGGAGAGAGCAAGGCCGTATGGGAAGCCGGCGACGGAGTCCGGCGACAGCAGCTGCCACGAGGGCAACGCCACCACGGCCGCCAGTACGCCGTCCAGATTTGCATGACAAGCTCGAGCTAGCTAGCTAGCTAGCTCACTCTTCAGTAGGCAGCATGATGGGAGATAATGGCCTCAGGACTCGGAGCTCGGCGACCCCGTCTCGATCTGTGTCCATGTCCATGTCCATGGCATTTGCCTCATCTGTGTGATGATTGATGCGTAGAATATTTTGTGCGAGTGTGGTGTGGTGTGGTAGCTGCGGTTGCATTTGCCGCCCTTCCATGAATGTTGTTGGACACTCTATAGCTTTTACTGTGATTGACATAGCTTGCTGGGCGGACTGCTGTTCTCGATTCATTGAATCTGGACTTTTGATGGTTCATATGTTGGAGTTGTAACGGTGAACCTGTTCGTCGCAGTTTCTTGTGTGGAGCTGCGGAAGCGTGGCGTCTCTCGTCATATTTATAGAGAAAATTAACAAGAAAATCACAACATTCTCTTTCTTTAGGATGGGTGAGTATGAGCTTTAGAGTGATTGGATGAGATACTTTTAAGTTCAGAAGTAGTACATGTGCTTTAATGATAAATGTTGCTTCCTCTAGTTTCCAAAAGAAAGTAGTTTTAAGATTGTATCTAAAATTCCTCAAAAAAAAAGTCATTTTGCATCTCTGCTTGTATTCTAGACTTTTTAGTCTTAAAATAGTACTCTTGTACCAATGGGATAGAGTGATTATTGAACCTAGTTGTCATGTACCCGATTTAATACGGGCAAACAAGTAAATATACATACTAATTAAACCTTTATTGATATCTGAAATTATGTACAAAACGATTTCCTTTTAGAAACCGGAGGAATTAACCTTTTATGAATACAAAAATGCAAAGTAGTTATATTTAGGATAAATTTTAAGTTGGTCTATTTACGGTATCATTGTTACCTAGTAGATACCAAAACATATATTAGTAAGGTTATGAATCTAACATGCATAATTGGCTATAGCTTAGGGGTGATATAGGCGTGGGGCAAATAAAGTTTTTGCCATGAGCCTAATTCTTTACTTCAATCGTACTTCTATTAAATTACTATACAAATCTTAAAAATCGAATGATGAGTTGAACATAGTTATGTCAGTCCTATGCATAAAATATTTTTCCTCCACCCCTATATATAGATAGCCCCATCTAGATGGAATCTCCAACAGTTCATATTCCTTTTCCAGTTTGTAAAACTCAATAGGTTTAAATTTGAAAAGTAAACCAATATGGCTGTCACAGTATAATATCTAGCTCCTAACGAGTAAAACTTTAAATTTCGAAAGCAAACTATACTTTTGATTTTAGTTAGGATAAAAAATTAATCAAAAATAAAAATACTTGGTGACCGATAAATAATTGAAAAGTTAGAAAATTGAAAAAGTCTACTACGCAGAACATGCAACATGTTAGTTATTACTTCTTAGATCAAAATAAACGAAAGGTTCATAATATTTACTTTACAATTTTGCCACAAAAAGTAGGATGATTTGAGGGTTTGGCAAAAAAAAGTTTATACAAAATTTATACAGCTTGATCATTTGCTACTTGTGTGGTGGATAATATGCTTGGATCATTTTAGTCTAAGCTAAAGTAGTAAATAATCGAAATTATTTTTAAGAGCATATAAATCATGGAATATTAAAAAATAGCTTCTCCGTACGATGGCCATGACGCCGATCGCACAGCTTCCGCTCCGCCGCGCGCCACGAATACGATGCATGATCAGCCGAGGGAAAAGGAGGCAGCTGCTGCTGCTGCTCCATGTGCTCGCCGCGTAAAGAACCGCCCCGTTGGGTGGCCTCGGGACGAAAGGAGGGGGACAAGAAACGCCTTTCTAGCCTTCCTCGCACTTGCTCCGGATCGATCATCAAGCCGCGTATTGTGATCTGCACGGACCAGCAGCATGCACTAGCTGCACTGGCCTCACCTCGATCAGAAGAGGCCGTTTGTGCGCTCAAGATTCCATCTTTGGCTTTGGGTCAGGCTCTCGAGCTCTCTAGCAAGTGAGCACATGGCGTCGATGGCGCCGTATGCATAGTGGCTTAGAAAGCTGTACACCAGCAGTTTCGGTGCTGCTTCTGCTTCTTTCAACTGCAGTGGCGTTTCTCCATGAGAAGAAACGTTCCGAGGTCTGAAGATGCAAGCTAAATGCGGCTCGTACGTTGAGCTCTCTCTCGGCTTATCATCCCATCTAATGCACCTATAAATTAAGACACACTTCTCTACTTCGTTTGAAACAAAAAATATATCAGAACAGTTAGTTCTTTCTCCGCGATACAAAGGAGGACGGCGCACGCGACCGCCGCCGGCAGAGGGAGCAATCGTCGATTCCGGTGGACGGGCGGCCGGTTCCAAACTACAACGTGAATCCCATTGGGCTTGGGGTTTGTGGTTTGGAGCATGAGCTTGAGCTTGGGCTTGGGCCGGAGCGGGATTCCGGTGGTCGGCGGACGTGCGGGCCGATTCCTGCCGGCGTCAGGCACATAATCTGGTGGACGTGCGGGCCATTATATATGGGCCGTAACCTTTCCTTCTTCGCGGCCATGGCGTCCGTCTCGGTGACTCCTGAGAGAGCAATTGGTTGGACCTCCCGCTTCGATTCTCTCCCTGTTGCCGGTGGCCCTGCCGTCGCGCTGACGCCGGAGAGGCGCCTTCCTCACGGCCACGGCCACCACGGCTTGCCGGCCGGTGCTCAGCGCGCCTCATCAACAACATTTTCCGCACCAAATCCGAACCCACGCCATCGTACGAAAACCACCACTGCATCGTGCGTGTCGCCGCTATCACCGGCCTACAAACGCACGCAGCTGGGCTCGCCTACGCGCGCACCCACGTACGGCGACAGTGGCGACGCCACCATGCGCGGCTGGGCCTGCGCGCGCGCGCGCGTCGACCCATTGTGCTCTCTCCCCCTTGCTCCGGAAGCAGTGGAATCTCATCGACCTATCGATCGATGAACAGCGACATGATGCCGATGGCCGATGCGTCCTTTTCCCGGCGAGGAAATCAACCGAATCATCTCTCGTAAGCTGCATGCGTAGCCGGCGAATGCGGGCGACCCTGTTACGTAAGAGTCACAGGTCGCCATCGAGCATTAGGCACAGTGGCCACTGGCCACCAGCTGAACTAGCTGCTACCTGCTAGCCCAAGTACTAGCGAGCTAGCCGTAATGCCGTCCGATTTTTGACCTCCTGAGGTAGTCGATCTTCCTCTTGTAACTGAACTAATTACAGTGGTTTTCATCTACCTCGTTGGTTGGTGCTAAACTGTAACAGCTAGCTTGTCTCGTTCTTGGTTCGGTCAGGTAGTGGCGGTTTGCAAACCCTGGCAACTACTAGTACTACTAGTAACCAACACGCACGCCTCTACCAATCAGAAGCCGTACGTGGGGCATGAAGTCATGAAGGGGTAACCGTGACTTCATATCTGCCGGATACCCATCAGTACTGTTTGACGATTGTGAATTCCGGAAAAGGAAAGGCTACCTCTGTACTTCACACGTAATCTGAACCCGTGAACCGACAATGCACGTTCTCAGTTGCTCCACTGATTTAAGTGTTGAAGTATTAGTTCTCCTGTACAAGAGGTACGTACGTAGCCAGTGTCAATTTGTTCTTCGCGTAAGTACGTGCAATTCCATCCATGAAAAGACGGTTCTGTTATAAATGTGTTTGGAAATGGAAGAAATGCCGGCATAATTACTAAGATGCAAATGATTGGTTCAGCTCGTTTTGGTACTCTAGTCGCGTGTAGCATTGCGTTGCAATTATGAACTTCCATGTTCTACTTCTATATATCATGAACACGTGACGATTCACAAGAGCGGAATCTACATCGGCTAACAAAAATTTCCGAAAAGATAAAATATTCAACTAATCAACGTGATGCCAATAATGTGGCCGCCAAGAGAGAGCTCGCTCGATGGTAGATGCATGGTACGCTATCATACACATGTAAAGTAGTTTCAGATTGCCTGGCCCTGCAGTAGACGACACTAAGTCCAGCACCGCTAGCTAGCTCCTGGTTCGGATCGCAAAATAATGGCGAGCACATCGCCGATGCAGACGACGACGGCCATTCCGATTCGTAGCTTCCACTGGCTTGGCCGTACAGGGACTAAGCAACCACCACCAAGCAGCTGGTCCGATCGATCACTAGTGCGTACCCTACGTTGATACACGGGTTAAATAGCCGGTGGATGCACGGCGACACTACGGCCTATCTCGCCGGACGACATGGAGGCCGCCGTCGTAGCCAAGGTTCGCCGCGTGTGCTGGCCGTGCTGCTGGGTGGCGTTGTTGTGGGTCACGCTCTGCGGCGTGCCGGCCTTGACGTCGGCCGACACCGAGGCGTACATTGTGCACATGGACAAGTCGGCCATGCCGAGGGCGTTCGCCAGCCAGATGAGGTGGTACGAGTCCACACTCGCCGCGGCCGCGCCGGGGGCCGACATGTTCTACGTCTACGACAACGCGATGCACGGCTTCGCGGCGCGGGTGACGAGCGAGGAGCTGGAGAAGCTGAGGGGATCCCGGGGCTTCGTGTCGTGCTACCGCGATGACGCGAGGGTGGTGAGGCGGGACACGACGCACACGCCGGAGTTCCTCGGCGTCAGCGCGGCGGGCGGGCTGTGGAAGGCGTCCGAGCAGGGAGAGGATGTGATCATCGGCGTGGTGGACACGGGGGTGTGGCCCGAGAGCGCGAGCTTCCGCGACGACGGGCTCCCGCCGGTGCCGGCACGGTGGAAGGGCTTCTGCGAGTCCGGCACGGCGTTCGACGCCGGGAAAGTGTGCAACCGGAAGCTCGTCGGCGCGCGCAAGTTCAACAAGGGTCTCGTCGCGAGCTTCAACGTCACCATCGCCGTCAACTCCCCGCGCGACAACCGACGGCCACGGCACGCACACGTCGTCGACGGCCGCCGGCTCGCCCGTTGCCGGGGCGTCGTTCTTCGGCTACGCACCTGGCACCATGCGCGGCATGGCGCCCCGCGCCAGGGTGGCCATGTACAAGGCCCTGTGGGAGGAAGGCACGTACCCGTCTGACATACTGGCCGCGATAGACCAGGCCATCGCCGATGGCGTCGACGTGCTATCCCTCTCCATTGGCCTCAACGACGTCCCCTTCTACAAAGACCCCGTCGCCATCGGCGCCTTCGCAGCGATGCAGCGAGGCGTGTTCGTGTCAACATCGGCTGGAAACGAAGGCCCCGACCTTGGCTTCCTCCACAACGGCACGCCATGGACGCTCACCGTCGCGTCGGGCACGGTCGACCGGGAATTCTCCGGCATCGTGAGGCTCGGCGACGGCACCACCTTCATTGGCCTGTCGCTATACCCAGGCAGCCCGAGCACCGTCGCAAGCTCCGGGATCGTCTTCCTCGGCGTGTGCGACAACGCCACCGAACTCGCAAGAAACCGCGACAAGGTCGTGGTGTGCGACGCCACGGACTCCCTCAGCGCCGCCATTTTCGCGGCGCAGAACGCCAAAGTGCGCGCCGGGCTGTTCCTCTCCAACGATTCGTTCAGGGAGCTCTCCGAACAATTCACCTTCCCCGGCGTCATACTGAGCCCGCAGGACGGCCCGGCGCTGCTTCAGTACTTGCAGATAAGCCGCGGTCCCAAGGCCTCGATAAAGTTCGAGGTGACCATCCTGGACACGAAGCCGGCGCCGGTGGTGGCGTCGTACTCGTCGCGCGGCCCTTCGGCGAGCTGCCCGACAGTGCTCAAGCCCGACGTGCTCGCGCCGGGCTCGCTCATCCTCGCCTCGTGGGCGGAGAACGTCAGCGTCACCAACGTCGGGTCACAGCAGCTGTTCGGCCGGTTCAACGTCATCTCCGGCACGTCCATGGCGTGCCCGCACGCGTCCGGGGTGGCCGCGATGCTCAAGGCCGTGCACCCGGAGTGGAGCCCTGCCGCGGTGCGGTCGGCGATTATGACGACGGCCAGCGCGGTGGACAACACCTACGCGTCCATCAAGGACATGGGCCGGGACAACCGGGCCGCGACGCCTCTGGCGATGGGCTCCGGCCACATCGACCCGAACCGCGCCGTGGACCCGGGCCTCGTCTACGACGCCGGGCAGGACGACTACGTCAAGCTAATGTGCGCCATGAACTACACCGCGGCGCAGATCAAGACCGTGGTGCAGTCGCCGTCCTCCGCCGTGGACTGCACCGGCGCGTCCCTCGACCTCAACTACCCGTCGTTCATCGCGTTCTTCAACCCGGGCGCCACCTCCCCTGCCACGAGGACGTTCACCAGGACCGTGACCAACGTCGGCGACGCGCCGGCGAGCTACACCGCCAACGTGAAGGGCCTAAGCGGGCTGACGGTGAGCGTCGTGCCGGACAGGCTATTGTTCGGCGGCAAGCACGAGACGAAGAAGTACACGGTGGTGATCCGAGGGCAGATGAAGAACAAAACCAACGAGGTGCTCCATGGGTCGTTGACGTGGGTGGACGACGGCGGCAAGTACACGGTGAGGACCCCGATCGTCGCGACGACGGCGAGCTCTGCTCGGCTATAGGAGACGCGTACATGGACACTAGTATACGCTCATAAACCTGTTCAACTTAACAGATAAAACCAATAAAGCAACAGATTAAATGCGTGAAGATGATATATTGTAGGTTAATTAGCTAGATTCATCACTCCAATTTCTTTTTGCTTTCTGCTCGAAGATGCCAAGAAGAAGGACAAAGTGGGGCACATTTTCCTCATCTTTTTTGCAATCATTGTTGTTTGGTCAGAGACGCGACCATAACCCGTGACGAGAGTCGAATGATTAGGAGTTGCACAAACATGGTCTGGTGGCCCTTGTAGGTATCATATCATAGATTCATAAGGGACATGAGCAATGCAACCATTATTTTTTTAAATAGGCAACATAAGCCCGATCTTATTTGAAGACCATGAATGTGTTAGAGATGTGAATGAGAACTTTCCAGGAGGTCATCTATCCTGGTAAACTTCTTGGTCACCCATCCTGATACTATTCCCGCCTGAGCACACTTAATACTGGAGTTCTGACGAGATTTGGTGTCAGCTAACTCACGTTCTTTCACATCAATGCAACCATTATTGTTGATACATTTTTCTAGATCCATAAACGAGGCCCAAGTGATTCATGCACTTGTATAGCAAAGGCAGGCTTGCAAATATTTGAAAGATTTATCTTTTAAGAAAGTATAACGGCATCGTCTGTACATATAGGGCGTATTAGGTTTTGACACAGTCTCCAACACTAAACTTTCACTATTAGTCTATTTCATAGATAAATACAAAATTAACATTATATAAAAATAGGAGTAGGAAAAATCGTAAAAACCAAAAATCGAACTGAACCGAACGAAAAACAACCAATTTCGGTTTTCGCGGCCTCAGCCCCACCCGCAGGCAGGCTAGGCCTAAGAGTAGGATTGGGTCCATACTATATGCCATGTTTAATTGACATACAATGGCCACATGTAATAGCCTACATGGATTGAAATATATGTTTGTCCAACCTATAACAACAGTTACGTGAAAAATAATATACATGTAAGAGAAAAATATGTGTAAATGGAAATAGAGATTTACCAAATTAATCCTATATTTAAGAGAGATGAATGATAATTTAGGAAATGGATTAAGAAAGGAATCATTTAGGGAACTCTTGGAGCTTCATTTTTCATAAAAATATCTAAATTCAAATTTAAGTAGCTATATAGGTAATCCCTCGGAGATACTATAAGGCTCATATGTGCCACTTTTACACAGGAGATTTGCTATTTTTATACTTTAAGGAAATAATTTTATATTTTAGATATCTTTGACGTTTATATTAATTTTTATTGATTTAAGTGATCTTATATATCAACTTCAAAAATGTTGAAGTAAACGAAGTGCAATTTTTTCCGTTCTTGCACCGGCGGCTTCTAGAAATTTCCGCGGCCCCATCCGACCTCTCCAGAACAGACAGTTTTTTTCTTTGTTCTTCCCCTTTCCCCCACAACAAAACTGCCCAAACCCAGATCAAAACCCTGCGAGATCGAGGCGGAGGATCCGACGATGTTCTTCTTCTTCGTGGGAGGCGTGGAACAGGGCGCGGGGCGGGTGCTGAAGGAGGCGGCGGGCCGGTGCTTCCGCTGCGGCGGCGCGGCCGACCTGGTGGAGACCGAGAAGGTGCTCAAGCTCTTCTTCGTCCCCGTCAAGCGGTGGCCGGGCAAGGACCCCCGCCTACCTCTGCCGGGAGTGCGGCCTCCTCGCCCCGGGATCCCTCGGTGGCGTCGGCGGCGCCGGCGAGCCGCCGAGGACGGGGCCGCCTCTCCTCCCCCGGGACGCGCGGTGCGGCGCGTGCAACCGCGCCGTCGACGACCCGCACTTCCGGTTCTGCCCCTTCTGCGGATCCGCGCTGTGAAGCGCTACGCCGACCGAAGAGCGATGCTTCTCCAGCACTTTCAGTGTGACTGTATGAGCTCCCTTCTCGCACATAGCATTTTCTTTCCATTTGGCTGCGTGATATGAGTTTGCAAAATGTAACATGCACTTCTAATAAGTAGAGATTTCGCGAACCAAGTGAAGTGAAGAAACTCGACTCAGATGTTTATGTCATGCATCGTCACATTGCACAGGTCTCAACTATATCTAAGTCTGCAAAGCCAAAACCACATTTTGCAATGGGTTAAAACACAGTTAGTGATGAATTACTTGGAAATCTTTTACACTTACAAATACGGAGTACTTGTTTACACAATTATCTATACTTTCGCAGAAGTTATCTCGATTTTCTACCAATTTTCCATCAATCTTCGGTTTGTCTGCCAAACATTTCGGTTGAAATCCGATTTATGCCGTGAAAAACATACTGGGAAAATCAACTTTGCTCGATTTGCTTTTTAGTCAAATTTCTCCACGCGTCTAGCCCATTCGCCAATTTGTTCACTCAGACTTACTTGATTAGACGTAAATTACTCCGTATTTCATATATATTCAAGATTTTTTTGCTTCACTACCAAGGTAAAGGGAAATTGTAAAAAACGATTATACAATCATACACAAGATTTTTTGTTCTCACCTTAACATAAAACCCTTTTCTCCCATAAACCAAACGCACACAATGTTTTCTCAAATAAACCAAACTTGTGAGGCAAACTACAAAAACAAAAACTGCTCATTTCCTCGAATACACCAAACTTGCGAGGTAAAATACAAAAACTTGCGGGAAATATAAAATGAAAAGTTGCTCCTTTCGTCAAATACACCAAACTTGTGAGGCAAACTACAAAAACTTGCGGGAAAAACAAAAGAAAAGGAAAAGTTGCTCTTTTTTTTCTCAAATACACCAAGCTTGTGAGGCAAACTACAAAAACTTGTGGGAAAAACAAAAAGAAAGGTTACTCTTTTGCATATAATCAAGTCACGTTTATTATTTTTTATTATATTTTAGATGTACAAGAACTCAAGAAAAGAGCAAATCTCTAGAATAAAAATGCTTAGCCGAGAAGGCAAAGCAAATCAGTCAGCCAAGAAAACGCGAAGAGGAGGAAGTCGACGCGGCTATTAAAGAGACGGAATCGACGGCGATGAGGACCGAATCCCCCCCGCGTTCACTCACCAAATCCCTCCTAATCCTCCTCTTCTTCGCGGCGGCAGCAGCATCCGTTACTACCGAGATCGCCATGGCAGCCGACCGGAGCAGGCGCCCCCCGCCGCGGCGGCGCAGGAGGCGGCCGTGCACATCGTCTACGTGACCCGCCCCGAGGGCGCCGACCCAGAGGAGTTCCACATCCGCACCCTTGCCGCTGTCCTCGGCAGGTACCGCGGAACCGGATCCCCGCCTTGGTGTTCCTAGCTTGCGCGATACGTGGTGCTGCTCCCTGCTCCTGCTAGGAGTTGGGGATTCCGATTAGATTCTTTGGGGCTCGATCTGCCCCAGGGTTTTCTGGTATTTGTGGGTTGTATGGCGATTTGCTGATCTGGGTTGGTTGGTGGCAGCGAGGAGAAGGCGAAGGAGGCGGTGCTCTACCACTACAAGCAAGCCGCCAGCGGGTTCTCCGCAAAGCTCACCCCGCAACAGGTCGAGGAGCTTAAGAGTGAGTCCTCGTCTCCTCTATTTTTCTTTCAGCTATTATGCTCTCTCTACTCTTCTGCTATGATTGGAAAATGAATACAGGAATACACTTGGCAGTTGGCACCAAATCACTTGATTCCCATAAGGATAAAATTTTACTCGCTTTTTTATTGGAAGAGGAGTGTTCAATCTGGCAGAATACTGGAATACAATAATCGTTCGACGTCACTGCATCTTGTGTAAAATTAGTTGCAATGTGTAAATTATTAGATTGTTGGACCTAGGTGTGATTGGTTACGTTCTGGATTTATGTTGTTGGATATCTAAGTGTCCTGCCGTGTCATTTAGTCTAATTGTGCATCTCTCATTGTGGAAGATTTCAGTTCATATGCACACCACAAATTCACAATCTATGAAGAACTTAACGGGACGCTGGTCCATAAAAATGTGATTGGAACAGCTTCTATAGGAGCATTTATCATGTAACATTCTGCCCATTATTTCCTTTGGTGAATGGTACTTTTGAATTCTGGTAGTATCAATTGTTTTGGAAGATAGTTTTGCTCCATTCTCTGTAAGATGTATGGGAATGAAACCTTTTCCTTGTGAACGAGACGAAAATTCGTTCATTTTCTTGGGATTATACATGCTAAGGTTTTGCTTTTTCATGTTAGTTTTTTACAAACTTCATTAGTTCATCTGTAACTTTTAATACTTCAGATATGATTGGATCATGCTTAGGTGCACTTTATGTCCGTACAACTATCACTTCTCAAGGCTACCTAATTTCTTATGTGCCCTCGATCATCATTATTTGGAAAGACTTATCTAAGGTTCATACTAATATCATATGGCTATGGAATACAGATTAATATGGATTCACTTCATTTTGTACCGTCCCTTTCGGTCTAACTTGGTTGCTTCAATTCCTCTATTGTTGCAGAGCAACCAGGAGTTCTTCAGGTTGTACCAAGCCAGACATACCACCTCCATGGACCTGGGGCTGGTACAACGAGCACAGTGGGCCTTGTGTAACGGCCTCCCTTAGTAGGTTGTGTTCTAGTATGACAGTGTTCTGATAGGTGCATCTCAAGTTGTAATGTAAGAATAAGAGATGCAACACCTTTGTTAATATAGCTCCCAATGGATACAGCATCTTTTAGCTTGTCTCCGAAGTTTGTAATGCACTGATGTTGTACCGACGCTATTTTAATACTAATATATATATATATATATATATAATGTGTTATAATTTTGGGGGTACATGGATCCAATGTTATAATCTTTGAGAACCTTGGGTCTTCGTGTTGCTGAGTGTGCACCTGAGGAGGAGCTGGCCTGCATTTGTATTTTCTTTGCTTTCCCAAATCCTTGTTGCTGCTGTGTAAGGAAGGAGATGAGTTGCCACTCTCCACTGAGCTAAGCATAAATCATCTCACTTCTAGTCATTTTCTGTGTGCTCTCAAATTTTGTCATAATTTGAGACGAACACGGTAGACGTTGAATCACGTTCATGAATACAGCAAACGATTTAGCTAACAACGAGCAACCTTGTTTTACGCAAACGATTTATCTGACAACAAAGCAAACCTTTTTTTACGCTACAAAAACAGCAAATATTACATGATACAGTACATCACACTGATTATAGCCCAACAAATATGCCAAAACCCTAACCAATAGAAGATTGCATATATGAAGATTAATCAGAAAATCAGCTCAAATTACGTGATATGAGTCTCCGGTTTCTTTCTGACAACTGATCCATAAACACATTATGCAGCAATTTATGCCGTTATCTCACAAATGAGTTGCTGCATAACAAAATTCTGATAAACTAAAATGATCGTGGGGGCAAACTGAACTTACGCAATTCCAGCATGTACCAGTTAATACAAGAAAACAGCCTGCAGCGAGCATGGCTCAGCATTTCAAACCCCCCGACAAAGCCGAAACACCACTTCTTTTCACTTGTTTCCTTTGCTTGATTCTCAGGGCAGGGAAATATTGATGGCCCAAAATTCGAGCATAAAAGAGTCTAGCAAACGCTGAGCTGTGTAGGCTCATCGGCAAGTGAATATCAAAAGCCAATGACCCTGACATATTCATGATGTTACTAGGAACGGAGCATTTTAACTTTGGGCATCGACTTCTTCATCTGCCTAGCCCTATCTTTTTCCTCTTTCTTGCGGAGTGCTTCGGCGCTCAATTTGGCCTCTGCCTCTTCCATGAGTTTTTTCTTCTCAGCCTTTTTCCTTTGAAGGGCTTCCTGCCTAGCACCTTGTAGCTCCCTAAAAGCCTCCTGAGCAGCTTTTGTTCTTGCACCTTCGGTTTTGGAACGAGCCTGCAATTACCATGAATAGGAAGCATTAGACCATATAACTGAAACTTGTTTGTGGCCTGAAGGCAGAGAGAGAAGATACACACGTGGGAACTGAGCTTGTAACGTCCGACCAAATCAATGTAGTATGGTACAAGAGCAACTAATCTTGTCATCTCATCCATGTTACTTGCATCTGGCAGTACAAACTTGAAAGAAAGGACTTTCTTGTAAGAGCCTGACAGTTGATCTGAAAAACGAAGTGAGATGAACCACTTCCCAAATTTCTCAAATGCTTTCTCACCAAGGACCTGCAGAGAAACAAGTTATTAGAATATTATATTAGTAGTAGGTCACTGCATAACATTGCTCAGTCTTAGTAAAGATGTGCAATCATATTAGGCCAGCTTATGACAAAAACCTGTGCAAAGCTGCATAGGTCCTTGATTACAAAACCTTCTGTCCAATTTGCTCAATGGATAAGTACCATAAAATGCAACATTGTATCACAGCATTAAAAGAAATCAGGGTTACTTCAGTTGTTACAAAGGTTAATGGTGGCTTCAGTACTCTAGCAGTTAAAAATTCCAAGGTATTCTTTCAGTCTTTCCCTATCCAAATGTGCAAAGGTAACACAGTTGGGAACAGGGCCCAGTCCCAAAGATAGATATGGCATGTTCGAAATCAACACTACCTTATTAAAAGTCATCATCACAATACTACACTCAGAAGTTATTAAATTACAAACAAAGCAAAGTTAATAATGCATCATCACAGTACTTCATAATAGTTCACCAGTTAATATTGTGGAAAATGTAATCACTTCTGATGTAAATGGATTTTGCCAGTTATGTCATGATAACGAAAATGAGACGGCTTTGCATCTATTTTTCGAATGCCGGTTCAGTATAGCCTGTTGGATAAGGATAGGGATAATCTGGCCAAACCTGGGTACATTTTTTGAAAGAATAATAGCAATCAGACCAAGAATAGGTCTCAAATTCTACATGGAGATCATAGTGGCAGGGGCATGGTCCATATGGCTACATCGAAACAACTGTATTTTCAGACAAGTTACTCCTTCAACTGGGATGTGGTTATCCTCATTTAAATCTATATTAGAAATCCAGAGTCAAAGATGTAAACCACCTCTAAGATCTAGGCTCATGTCCTGGCTAGCAACATTGTAATTCATCTTTTCCATTTATCTATAAGTTCTCAGGGATGTAAATTTGGACTGCTTTTCTGTAAGAGTTGAGTTTAAGTGGGGTAGTCCCTTTAATATATAACCTCAGTAGGAGCATCTCCTGCTGGTTATTCCTCAAAAAAAATTATAATTTATTTCCTTTACACCTCATCCAAATTCCAATTCAGTGATTAGTGATATAATTGAAGTTAGATGTTTCTCATCTATCGATACATACTGTATCGTTCTCACTTGAAGTATTATATGACAATTCAAACAATATACAGTTTGTTTATAAAGAACATTCACCTGTAATACTTTCATAAAAGAATCAACATCAGCAGGATATCCCACTGTATCTATCTTATCTATCTTACCATAAGAAACCATAATAACCAGTTTCATTGAAGCTACAAAACTAAACTTATTAAAATAAGTAAGCAAATTAAATCATCACCTGGTCTAGCACAAGCTCAGTAATCATATCCCCAGCAACCTCCTTTGACTCGGCCACGACCGCAAGTTCATCCGCAACCCATCGCCTCCCAGCAGGTGCTGAAGTAAGAACCCCAGCAAATTTTTGTAGATCCGTCTCCTCCTTCTGCATCGACTTGGCTGCCTTCTTCCTCGCCACAGCTAACACCACATGGTCCATGGTTTCGTCGTTCATCACCACCTCCAACGTGATGGTGTCCCTGCTGGGGAACACCAGTCCAACCAGCTTGGAAAGCAGATCGTGCCGAGCGCGCATCTCCATGGTGGCGAGCATTCCCTGGCAGAACCGCCTCCCACTAGCATAGAACTTGAACACGTCCTGCCCTTCCTTGAGCAGCAGCGGAGTGTCCTTGCCGTCGCCGGTGCCTAAGAGGCTGAAGTTCTTGTCGAAGATGGAGTTTCTTGTGGCGAACTTGGTGGCCCAGGCCAGCGCGATCGCCTCGTTCTGCTTCTTCCCAGTGAAGTAGTTGAGCACGAAGCAGATCAAGAAGCTGACGCAGGCGATCTCGATGGAATACGCGCGGAGCAGCTCCGCCGGCCGCCTTGGCGGCGCCGGCGGCGCCTCGGCCGCGGCATCAGCTGTGGGATCAGACGGGGCGGCCTCGGCAAGCGTGGAGGATTCGTCAGAGGAGGTTGTTTCAGGCACAGGAATCCCCTCGAACTCGTCCTCATCCCATAGATCGAACGTCGGAGTGGTGGGGTTCGGAGTGGTCAGCGTCGGGTTGGGATCGGGGTTAGGGTTTGGGGTGGAGGTGGTGGTGACGGGAGGTGAAGGAGCGGAAGTGGATAGGGTGACTGGAGGGGGCGGCGGGAGGTCAACGTCGAGCCCCTCTTCTTCTTCGTCTGCGGACTCCAGGTCGGCGGCAGCCGCGGAGAGGTCGTCGGAGTCGAAGCCCTCGAAGTGGGCGGCGAGGGAGAGGGAGAAGGACAAGGCGAGCAAGAGGAGGACGAGGGACGCGCGCGGCGGCCGGATCCAGATGGGAGTGGCCATGGATGGGGGAGGTGGAACTTGGAAGGGGATAATTCCCAACTGGTTTTTCTCCTTTTTCGGCTGGGTGCGTGGGGAAGAAGCAGATCGTCTGCGCGCAGCCGGTTGCGAAAGTTGAGATACAAGCCGACAGCGGTGCAAACTTGGGAATCGTCGGATCTGATCTCCCTTTCACAGACGTAACTCTGATTCATGCTCATACGAAGTTTACGATTTTTTTTTAAAAATAATATTTTTAAAGAAAAAATTTCAAATCTGATCCTCGATTTCAAAAAATTACAAAAGTAGACTATCGTCAGCACTTGATTGGTTGAACGTGACCAGATCAGATCACGTTCGGTACTTGATCGGCCGAATGTGGTCACGCCAGCGACGCAATGGCTATTTCGGCTGAATGTGGTCACATTTAGCATTGAATCGACAAATTTGGCCATGCCAACCACATTTGGCACTTGAAGAGCTGAACGTGGCTGACGTTGCCACAACGGCGCTGACGTGACCTCGTTCGATTGTTGAAATGCCAAACCAAGTAGACATGGCCACGTTCGGCCGATGCAGTGCCGAACGTGGCCTGATCTAGCCACGTTCGGTCAATCAAATGCCGATGGTAGTCTACTTTTGCAAATTTTCAAAATTAAGTATCGGATTTGATTTTTAAAAAAAAATATTTTTAAAAAATCCCAAAGTTTACATAGTATAATATAATGAAATAAAATATTTTTTATTTTTAGTTTAAAATAAAATTTTAATTGAATATCCCAATATTTCATTACCAGCTAGACAAATAGAAAGAGTTTCTATTGTTTCCCCCGACCGCTAGTTTCCACCACTCTTCCTCTTCCACTTTCCTCACCGCCACCGGATCCCAATGTGGTCATGAGAAAAGCGGTGGTGGGGCCTTTTCTCATCCTTCTTAAAGATGACAATGGGTACCGAAACCGGAAACCCAAAACCCGGTAGGTTTTTACTTTATTAGGTAGATATACGAGTAAAATTATTCACCCGTGGGTTTACTAATAGGAAAAAATAGTACCCAACGGGTACACGGGTATGGGTATGGTTTCCTAATATCTATATCCGTTACCCAATGGGTATCATCACCCAATAAACTATATTATTGGGAGTTTAAATCATTGTTGCTATTGTTGTAGGTTAAATCATTGATGTATTATGTTTGAGAGTTTATTTATATATGTAATTTTGATCTTATGATTAAATGATTGATCGATCTATTTAGGTGAAACAATGTTTTTGTGGGGATAGATATACAATTATTATTTGTTAGTTTATTTTGTGTGCGGTGCCTATTGACGGGTATGGGTACCCGATGGGTATATTTTACCCGCATGGATATGGGTTTGGAGGAGAAATGATATCCATATATATATATACGGGTTATCCGACAAGAAGATTTTTTTTAACGGGTATGAATTTGAGATAATCAAACCCGGCCGTGGGTATAGACCCATTGCCATCTTTAATCCTTCTTGTTGTTTTTTGGTGAAGTGGAAGGCAACTCGATGGTGCGGGAGGATGCCGTCATGCGGGCTAGCGGTGCGGGGGTGAGGCCACCGGGAGCCTATGGAGTGGAGTTGGTTCTGCTATACAGGTCGAGGGTGGTGCAACAAAAAGGGAGGTTGCGTGCATGGCCGAGGTAGGTGTTGCGCGTCGGCAACCCTACGACGTGGAGGAGGAGCTGTTTGCATGGGCCATGATCGACAACAACATCGGCGTGAGGTTGAGGCCATTGGCTGCCATCAAGGGAGAGCTGAGGAGTTGTTGTGCGGGTCGTGGCTAGCGGCGTCGTCGGTGTGGGGTTGAGACAACTAACATCCCTACGTCATGGAGCATATGCTATATATGCGAACCGAGGCTAGTGATGCAGGAAAGGAAGTTAGCGAAGTCTAGCAGCGTGGTTAGCACGTCGAGCAGTTCGTTAGCAATGTGATGGTCATCCTTATAGTCTCATGTCCTCCCTTCTCTTGGAGCTCATCACCTTCTTTGGTCGTAGGATGCTCTTTGGTTGAGGCAAGGATTGGTTTTAGAGGTAGCATCTCTTATCTCTTGTTGTTGTTGTTGTGCAGAAGTGGTACCGGCGGTGGGGCACTAGCCTAATTGGGAGCAAGAAAGTACAAGGTCTTATGCTTGTTTTGGGGTGTCAAAGTGACAGAGCACTCGTTAGCAGGGTTTTTTGGTTGTTGAGCAGCTAGACGACATTTTCGAGGTTCGATAAGAAAGCTACAGATAAAAGCCTAGCCCAACCTTATTGGGCCAACATCGTTGACGCCTTTGGGCGTCATGTTCCTTCCCTGAGATTTGTCGAGTAGTCTATCTCTTCTCTAGCAAGACTCTTTGGTGAAAACCTAGCTTAAGATTCTTGGGCAGATGATGGCGGTGTTTTGGCGTCGTAACATTTTTAGAGACGTTATCTTGAAGGTCTTATTGCTCGCTCTATTGTCTTGGGTCGTGAGTTCATACTGCCTGCCCTTGTTGAAGTAGTGTTTTTGTTTTTTCCTCGTTACAATTTTCTAGATCGTAATCTTATATTTTCTCTGACTATAATAATATATGTCTCCACGCTATCTTGTATTCTCGTGGATCACTAAAAAAAGAGATTAACACCTCTAACAGATACCAAACACTCACATACATACCATACATTTCCATATTTACTGTCACGGTATTTTTAATATACAATTACAGAGATGTGACATATAAACATTTAGAAAATTTACCTTGACAGAGAGATCATAACTAAGATAATCTGAATTATAAAATGTCCCATTGAAAGCTGAATAAGACGGGGGAAAGTAGGGTGATATACAAAGCTTATATCATTCGATCGATACAATAAATTTGCAAAGGAAAATTTACCCGCGTAATGCGTAATGTTGTCTTGATACGAAAACTACCAGATCGGAGACGAAATGTTTGATACTCTCCCTGTTCAACAAATTTCTAACCATTATATTTTTAGTTTTTTCCAAAAAAATTCTAACTGTCTGTAGTTTATATAGACTAAAGTATTAAATAAGCTTTTTATGGTGTTAACTATGTGATTTTATGCATTTAATGGTACGTAATACTATTTAATATATTAATATAAAATAATAGGTAGAAGATTTTTATACTTTAGAAATATCATCTAAAAGCAGGTGGCACTTCATCAAATCACATGGGCATTGAGCAGTAGCTCACAACGGCAGGCAACATAATGGTTATTAGAAATTAATGTATGAGGTGGTATAGATGCGGGCACACGGATACCATGTCCGGTGGGCGAGCTACCAACCAAGCATAGCTTCCCGAGCATTGACGTAGGAATACTACTATTATTTAAATGACACTGTTGATTTTTATTATAATATTTGATCATTTGTATCATTTAAAAATCGCATGTAAATATGCAAAAAATATAAGTTATATTTGAAATATCTTCAATAATAAAATAAATTATAACAAAAATAAATGATATTTCAGAAATATTTTTTAAAAAAGATGAATTGTTAAATATTATGATAAAAGTCTGACACTTGAGTATCTGGTGACATCTAAGAGCATCTCCAAGAGAATACCTATGTGGTTACTTAAATTTAAATTTAGGTATTTTGGTGAAAAATAAAGGTCCAAAAGTTCCCCTAAATGAGTCTCTTTCCTAATCCATTCTCTAAATCACCATTCATCTCTCAGATATAGGAATAGTTTAGCAAGTCCATATTTTCATTTGCACATATTTTTTTCTCTTGCACACACATTGTTTTCTCCATTACGCGTTGTTATAGGTTGGACGATACACATATTTGAATGTATCAAAGTTTTATACAAAATTATTATATATTATAGACCATATTTGTATGATTTAAAAAATAGAGATCGAGATTACATGAAAACTGTTGTAGATTGATTAATTTTTAGGAAGAGATAAAGTTTAGGATGATCCCTATATGTGATTTAGGGAATAAAATTAGAAGTTTTCTCGGAGATGCTCTACCGAGATCTATATTTAGGCTGATAATAAGACATCAGTCACTAATATCTTTAGTGATGGCCTGTTTCATCCGCTTTTACCAATGATGGACTGTTAGTATACTAACAATGGACGTACGTCACTACTAATGGATCATTAGTTATGTAACAAGAACCCGAAGTGTTGATAATAATTATCACGTTAATCACGAAAACTTATGTGTCACAAAAGGAGCCATCAACAGTTAAAAAATATTTACTCCGAATTCATAAAGAAAAATCGTTTTGGCTATGATTTCATATACTAGGGAGCAATTAATTAGTATACATTTTTTCTTTTTACCTATATTAAAATACAATATGAAAGTAAAGATGACGCTTGAATCAGGGTGTATAATTATCTAAAATAGAAAATAAAATAGAAAATAAATTAATTTAAACAACTTTTATTACAATTATAAGGTGGTGTTTGGTTTCCTGGAAAGTTTAGTCCATGTCACATCGGATGTTTAGATATCAATTTGAAGGATTAAACTTGAACTGATTATAAAAATAATTACAGAATTGGAGGATTATTCACGAGACGTTTTTTTAAGCCTAATTAATCCATGATTAGCAAATGTTTACTGTAGCATCACATTGTCAAATCATGGCGTAATTAGGTTCATTAGATTCGTCTCGCGAATAATTCACTATGAAATAAGTTTTATAAATAATTTATATTTAATACTCCAAAATAATATCCACATATCGGATGTGACGGGATAAATTTTGAGACTAAAAAACCAAATAACACCTAAAACAACTTCTTTCGTAAAACTCAACAGAAGTACCTGCACACGCGAGGTCGTAGCATAGCGTAGTAATGATTAGATTTGATCAATACAGGACACGGTTTTGCGCACTCCAGCAGCACGTCGGCGCAGCAACTCGACGACAAGATACCGCGAAGAGGCTCTCACCCCAGCACCAGATATGGCGGTATCCCACTTTCCACTGGGCATGACGGCGTCGGAGTCGGCTTCGGATCCCCTCCTCCTCCCCGCCGCCGCCGCCACCGGCGGCTGGAGATCGGCGCTGTTCATAATCTGTAAGCCCTGCCTGCTGCCACGGGATTGCCGACAGATCCGTGCGTGCTCCGTGCACCGTGCTCGAGTCGTCTTTTGCTTACGTCTCTCATTGGGTTGTTCTTCCTCGATCCTCTTCCGGGTTGGGGGTCGCAGGGGTGGAGGTGGCGGAGCGGTTCGCCTACTACGGCATCTCGTCGAACCTGATCAACTACCTGACAGGCCCGCTCGGCGAGACCACCGCCGCGGCGGCCGCGGCCATCAACGCGTGGTCGGGCGCCGCCTCGTTGCTGCCGCTGCTCGGCGCCGCCGTCGCCGACTCCTGGCTGGGCCGCTACCGCACCATCGTCGCCTCATCTGTCCTCTACATCGTGGTCAGTCCACCCAAACGAACGCTGCCAATTTTTTCGATTTTGTCGGTTAGTCCTCCGTATCATCTAGCTATTTTTTTTTTTACAATTGCTTCTCGCGTCCGCATTGCTGGAATTGGAGAACATCTCCCACAAGCGAACCGTACTTTCCGATCGCCTCCCAACGATTCAGCTTTCAGCTGATCGCCGAATTCAATGAGACCTTGCGAGTAGCGGCCTTGTCGTGTACACCTGCTTCAAAAGAGCCTGATTTTTCACTTGATATCGTCCCGATTCGTTTTCAATGGGTTGGTAGTGGGTGGTATGGGTAGTTGCTTTCAGGCTGCAGGCTGTCCATTTTCGAACAAACATGGTAGCAACGTTGAGCCACATCAATAATCTTTAATTCCACAAGACCACAACTTAGCGATGAGAATCACACAACCTGTCCTACACAATACTGATGTCGCCAACTCAAATGAAATCCTACCTACCATTTTGACGGAACAGGCTCCTCCGCACGGAGCTAGCAGTCGTCCTTTGTAGTCGTCTGATCTCAATCAAATAGCGTGGAGTTCCCCTTCTCTCACGAAGACTGGGCCTTACCACTGTGAAGGATCACTCTGGATCCATCCAATCAAGAACGGTTCTGAAAGAGTGACTTCTCTCTGCAGTCGGTTTCGTCGATTGCAAGAGAATCCTGTTTCTATTTTGACATGTTTGTCGATGCAACCTCACGTATAAATTTATAAAACCATGACAAATTTAGTATAAATATTGTTTTTGCATACTAATTTCTAATATTTTTTAATTTATTAGTGGTTTAAGATTTTGATATTTTGGCTAGAACATATCATCTGTTTAAAAATAGACATATTATCACTATGATCTAGATAGATGCAGGCCCCATTGCACCTGTATACAAGAATGTGACATGGATCAGTTCAACTCTAATATGATCGGGTAAAATACTGATGTTACAACTATGGCAGGAACATCAGAAATCCTCCACACATGTCCTGAAATTTTTGTTTTTGAAAGAAGAGCTACTTGGTTTCCATTGTTCTCATTCAAGTATCCAACTTGGGCGAACGGCAGGGCATAGGCTTGCTGGCGTTCTCGTCGACGTTCGCATCGTCCCAGAGTCGACAATGCAGCGACGGCCGGCGAGTTTGCCGGCCTTCCTCCATGCAGACGGCCTTCTTCTACGTCTCGCTCTACCTGGTGGCCATCGCCCAGGGCGGCCACAAGCCGTGCGTCCAGGCCTTCGGCGCCGATCAGTTCGACGCCACCGACCCCGGCGAGTCGTCGTCGCGGAGCTCCTTCTTCAACTGGTGGTACCTCGGGCTCTGCGCGAGCGGGGCCGTGACGGTGGCGCTAATGAGCTACGTGCAGGACAACGTCGGCTGGGGCATCGGCTTCGGCGTGCCGTGCATGGTCATGCTGCTCGCGCTCGTCGTGTTCCTGCTCGGGACGCGGACGTACCGGTTCTACGACGGCGGGTCTGGTGCCGCTCATGGCAAGGTCGCCAGCACCTTCTCCCTCGTCGGCAAGGCTGTGAGGGCATGGAGGAAGAGGTCGCGAGATGGCGGCGCATTCGTAGAAGTAGAGCACGGGGATTGCGCGGAGAACGCCATGCTCGAGGACGAGGTGAGGGGGCTGGCGAGGCTGTTCCCGATATGGGCGACGTGCCTGATCTACGGCGTGGTGTTCGCGCAACCGTCAACGCTGTTCACAAAGCAGGCAGCGACGCTGGACCGGAGGATCGGGACGTCGTCGTTCCAGGTGCCCCCCGCGGCGCTGCAGAGCTTCCTCGGCATCAGCATTGTCACCTGCGTCCTGCTCTACGACCGAGTCCTGGTGCCCGTGGCGCGCAGGATCACCGGCGTCGCCACGGGGATCACCATGCTGCAGCGTATCGGCGCGGGCATCGCCCTGTCCCTGGTGGCGCTGGTGGTCGCCGCACTCTTCGAGATGAAGCGGTTGAGCGTGGCGAGGGACGCCGGCTTGGTGGACAAGCCCGGCGCCGTGGTCCCGATGAGCCTGTGGTGGATCGTGCCGCAGTACGTGCTTCTCGGCGCGGCGGACGTGTTCGCCATGGTCGGCATGCAGGAGTTCTTCTACGACCAGGTGCCCGGCGCGCTCAAGACCTTCGGCCTCGCGTTCTCCTTAAGTGTCATCGGCGTCGGCAGCTTCATGAGCAGCTTCCTCATCTCGGCCATCGACGGCGTGACGACGAGGGACGGCGGCACCAGTTGGTTCGCCGATGACCTCAACCAGGGACATCTCGACTACTTCTTTCTGCTCCTTGCCGCGCTCACCGTACTGGAGCTTGTTGCTTACGTATACTTCTCAACGTCTTACATCTACAGAGGAAAGGGAGTCAATAATGTCCAATGATTCATCTACATTCTACATGTAAATAAATGTAGACCGTTGATGTTAATTGACTATAACTAAAGGAGTTGGATATTACCTCATCTCATATAATTATTATAATTATTATTTTATTAATTAGTTGCTTTGTTTTAAAAGATTTTATAGGCATATTTTACTCTTACCGAACCGATTTTAAAAAAGTTTGGACAGAAAAAAGTAATTTTAATGAACAATGCCGAGGATTTGTGTCCTCGTCGTGACCATGGCATTGGCATAGCCGGTTTTTTTTAAATAGTGTTTTTTAAAATCAAATTTATATTGTGATTTAAAAAAATTGCAAAAACAGTATCCGGTCGGCCAACCATTAGCCGACTGGTGTCACGCGTCAGCGCCGTGCGGGACGAACTAAGCAACGCTTGTATTTTGTATTGACCAAAACGAACACCCATACCCGCGACAAGGACAGGACGGACCCAGCGACAGTGTGCTAGTTTTCAGCCAGCCGTCATGGCCCACCCCCAGCGTAGTCTATCTTCTAACGCGAGACTTACAAAAACTGCGCGTGTGCCTCGGCTAACCATCGGCCGATTGACGTGACGCTAGTTGGTCGACTAAGTGTCGATTGGTTGTCGCATGACACTAGTCGACCGATGATTAGCTGATCGGATATTATTTTTGTAATTTTTTGAAACTTGTCGTACAAATTTGATTTTTTTTAAAAAGATACTAATCTAAAAAAATCGGCATAGCCCATCTCAGAGGGAAAAGAGAGTACATGCATAAACAAGCAGTTCCGGCAACTAGATGTTAAAAAACACGAGCACAGAAAGTTACAAGTACAACAACATGAGTTCTTCAACGTATCTTGCACCAACAGCTTTATCAGTTTATCTGTTGCTACTGCAAACAGCTTGTTCTCGTGATATTCTACTAACAACCTAGCAAGCAGGTAGAGTTCAAGAATCAAGAGGGAATCACAAAAGCTCCAAAAGATCTCTTTTTGTTGAGCCTTGTGTCCCAAACAAATCCTTGATCAAATATCATCGCAGAAAGATTTCTAAGTCAATATAAAACACGATCCATTGGCCATTGCTAAGGCTAACATTCACAAATAACAACGGATGCAGAGAGCTGGCGGTAGAGCGGATAGTAGAGCTCAGCTAGTCCTCGAGCTCCACCTCCACGTACGATCGGCTCGGGCAGCACGGGGTACTTGCGCGAGAAGCACGCGTCGCAGTAAACCCTCCGCGTCGGCGCCGTAGATGCCGTGCAGCTTGTCGAGCGAGAGGAAGAGGCGATGTCGCGGCGAACGCCCTCCAGGTCCATCTGGTTGGTTGGAGATCAGCTCCGCCTCGCTGGGAGCTAGTGTCGATGTCGTGCCCGTACAGGCACGGCCCGACCACCGGCGGCCTCGCGATCCGCATGTGCACCACCTCCCGCGCGCAAACACATACACATCAGCCGCCTGGACCCCGAACAAAACTGCCATCCCTTGTGCAGGCTGGCCCGCCCAGCGCGAGGACGGCGATGAATTGGGATCTGGATCTCGACAGCGGGGCCGCCGAGCGCGCACTCGGCGGCACGAGGCATGTGAGGGGGGCGTGCGCGAGCTGTCGCGCGGGTGGAGCCGTGCGCTGATCGACCCCAGGTTGACGCGCTCCATCTTCCCTAGTTTCTACTGCTGCTTCGGTAAACTGCTCTCTCCTCCTTGCTACGCGCACCCAGCTGCCTACATTAACATATTAACTCCTATATATATATATATATAGTGGTTTGAGCTATCGGAAATTCTGGTAATTTCAACTTTTCCATTATTTTCATTTAGTAATAGAATATAAAAGAACTTTATAATAGAAGCCAACAATAGGGTATCCTTGCCTCATTATGCATGGCTGCTAACTTGTTACATTGACACCTCTCCAACATACACAAATGTTAGCATGTTGTACACTTAGCCCTGTTTGGAAACACAATTTTTTATAATTTTGGAAGCAATACTGTAGTATTAATCAATACTATAATATTATATACTAAAAGGTGTTTGACAACTCCATCTGAAATCTCTGTAAAGTAAACTGTAATATTATAAATATTGTACTCAATCTATACTATTGAAAACTTTAGTATGAAACACTTTTTCCAAAACTGTGGTATTATAAATTGTGGTATTGTCATGGACATAATATAGTGTAGTTTTTAAAATACTATAGTTTCCCAAAACTGTATTACCAAACATGACCCTAGTGTCAATCCCTTGACATACACAAATATTACAAAAAAATTAAAATTTTCAAGAGTAAATTTTATGCAATAAGCTTCGAATCTTGCGGTCAACTCCTCTTGTTCGCTTCAACGCTGGCCAGCTGGTCACCACAGCCGTGCAGGTGCAATTGTGCAAATTTAGTATTTCGGCCATTCATATAGACTTGCGTGTGCCCATCGTGTGTACAGCAAGCGAAGGTCCATGCAAATCAGAGCATAAATACCTCTTTTTTCCACCTCTTTTTTTCTCCGGTTTATTACATTGTTCCCGTCACCCCTTCCGTCCATCCCCGGACACCCCGCACCGCACGTACGAGCAAACCACAAATCTCAAATATCATCATCAGGCGAGCACCGCAGAATTTGAACAAGGAGGAATCCGAATCCAAATCCAAATCCGATCCGAGCGAGAGTTCGAAATCCACTGGCGGGCACGCCCCGGATGCGCAGGGCGCGAGCTGCTGCCGCACGGCTTCGATGAATCGCGCCGCTCCGGACGCCGCCGCCGCCGGCGGCCTCTTCGCCGCCAACCTCAAGGGCTCGCTCCTCGCCGTCGCCTCCTCCGCGTTCATAGGCGTCAGCTTCATCGTCAAGAAGAAGGGGCTACGCCGCGCCGGCGCCGCCGGCTCCCGTGCAGGTCCGCGCCTCCGCCGGCCGTCACACGCATTTCTTTCCTGTTCATTCTCGTGGCAGTCTTTGGCAGTGCCTCGGGTTATGTAGAGAGGGATGTCGCAAAGGCTCAACTTTTATGGCCAATTCGGAGTCCTTCCGTAACGAGCCCTGTTAACCTTTTTGTTCATGGGAATTTCAGGTGTTGGAGGCTATGGATACCTCTTGGAGCCTTTGTGGTGGGTTGGGATGGTTACAAGTAAGTTCATGCTTCTTTTTCTCGCTGTATTACTGCACAATTAGTCGACAATCCTGACAATACAAATTTGTGTAGTGCTCATTGGGGAGATTGCAAATTTCGTGGCTTACATGTTCGCACCGGCTGTTCTGGTCACTCCACTCGGCGCTCTCAGCATAATTGTTAGGTAGAATTGGGATTTATTCCATTTACGTCTAAAATACCCCTACTTAGAATTCGATGGTTCAAATTAGTTTTAATCTGTGCATGCTGGTGAACTGGTGATCTTGGTGGAACAGTGCTGTTCTAGCCCATTTCATCCTGAATGAGAAATTGCAACGGATGGGTGTGTTGGGCTGCGTTCTCTGCATAGTCGGGTCAACGGTGATCATCCTCCATGCGCCTGAAGAAGAGACACCGAGCTCAGTGGAGCAGATTTGGAACTTGGCGACACAACCTGGTATATATCTTTCTGGTTTCCATTTGTACTTTATTATCATCAGCCATCACAATCGACCTGTTGCGTTTTCATTTTTATTTCATGCTTTCTGGCTTCTGCAGCATTTCTTTGCTATGCGGCCTTTGCACTGGTGGCCTCATTGATCTTGATGATGCATTGTGCTCCTCGCTATGGGCAGACCAACATAGCGGTGTACGTAGGAATTTGCTCTGTGATTGGATCTTTGACGGTAAATGATGTCTATGGAAATCCCTATTGTATCGACTTGGTCTGGTGTTCATGGGTTGTTTTTCTTCTAGGTAATGAGCATAAAGGCAGTTGGTATTGCAATCAAGCTTACAATTGAGGGCATAAACCAGGCTGGCTATTTTCAAACCTGGTTGTTTGCAACTGTTTCAGCTATATGCATAATTATTCAGTTAGTTTACCTGAACAAGGTACACCAGTATATTTTTTTCTTGGTAAGAGCAATTTTAATTTGCATGTTCACATCATGATATACTTTCAGGCGTTGGATACTTTCAATACCGCGGTTGTGTCCCCCATCTACTATGCGATGTTCACATCCCTCACAATTTTAGCAAGTGCCATAATGTTCAAGGTATTTAGTTTCTAAAAAGTTCCACAATGCAATTACTTTCAGTCCATTTACTAGTTCGCAAATTTGAGAAGCCCGTTTTATGATTATTCTAGGACTGGTCTGGACAGAGTGCAAGCAGTATTGCTTCTGAGATCTGTGGATTTCTTACAGTGCTTTCTGGTACTGTTGTATTGCATTCTACAAGAGAATCTGATCAAACTATTTCTCCAGGTAAATATTACTAAGTATTAGTGAATCAAGGCTTAGCCACTCATCTATAAGAAGACGAATATTTGTTATGTGATACGCCATAAGCACTCATGGACATCTTGATGACAATATTATTTATGCAATTTTTACTTTTACTCCCTTTATATGTGCCTTTTTAGTTAATTCAATGCCTTTTTTCATTGCCTTTCGGAATGAAACTCTATTTTTTAATTGGAAAGCTATATATTCTGCAAGAATGTTAGGTTGTCTATTTAAGTTGCCAATCTCTCCTTACTAGCCTTGTGGTAACAAAGCTAGTGTAAGTTGTGGTTGTTGAGAGTTGGTGCTTTACTTTTGTGTTGAACTGTTTGGATTTTTTTAGCTGTTAAGTTGGTTGGATCAAAAGCCATTTAGTATTTTTCTGCAAGGAGATAGGCCTCATTCTGTTACCAGTGGTTGTCATAGTCTTCAACTCATAGCCTTCATTGTTATGGACCAAGAAGAAAAAGAAACGGTTGACTGATTGAAAAGCATTGATCAAACCTACTATTCATGATATCTCAACATATCTGTCCTTTTCAACGGCTTTAAGGCTTGCCTCTAGATAGTTCAGCAATGCCAAGAATCCCTCCCTTTTTTTGCCTCAACATAACAGTGATGCGATTTTTATTCAAGATATTGCTAGCATATCGCAATGTCTATGATGCTGTATGTTACCCAATACTGTTATCTTATTTCAAGTGGTACTGTAATAACCTAATGTTTTATTCATCTCTACAGACCTTTATACTCCTCTTCCCCCAATATACTGGCATATCCAAGGGAACGGTGAGGCAGCGAAACAGAAAGAAGATGATTTGCTCTCTGCTGATTTCATCACCGTTGTGCGACAAGATTACTTCGTCTAGCAAGATCAAATCAGATGCAAAGTTTTGAAGAAACTGTAGGATTAGCATGTGCAGCTGTGCTTGATCATGCTGCACCCGAGCCAATACCCTGCGAAGGAGAAGCATCGAAGCAACCTGTCTTCTAGCCTGTTGGTGTGACAGAAGGATCTGCTGAGTGTTTATCAAGTTGGCGTGGCATGATGCGTTATGCATATTTGTTTCTTTGATCCGAGGATCGAGTAGCAAGTTAATTTATGGGGTTGCCTCTTGCTAGCCTGACAGTTTTAGGCTCAGCTTGAGTTTGTTTGTTATTGTATGTATGTTGTAAATTCTAATGTGAATATAAGAAAGTAGAGCTACTTATTTTGGGGATGTTGAAACCGGCCAAGTAGCTTGTTGCTGGTCACTCATCTCATTAGCCCTGAAGATTGAAACTCTGCTTTTGTATGACACATTGGTATAGCCGATGAACATTTTTGAGTCTGGGCAAGTATTTTCTTCTGCTGTGCTAGTTAATTCCTGACATGTGACAGTTATTGTTCCGTGCACATATTGTTCAAACATGATAAGCTATAAATAACAAGTTTGGTGTAATCTGGAATTCTGATTTCTCTTAGATTTTTTTATATCGAAGGTGCATCAAGCAAACACAGTTTCATCAGCATTCTACACAGTGACAACATACAATGCAAATGCCATGGTTGCTTAATCCTTATTGTTGTGTGTATATAACATTCAGAAAGGAAAAAAATGCAAATTGTGTTTTCGCATGAGTACTGAAAATATGCCCAAACTATTTCACATGTTCTTTCTCCTCAAAGATGATCTGCAAATTGTTCAGAAGTTCAAGATCACGCTTGATTCTACTTCTGATTTTTTACATAAGTAGCAACAAATCAATAATAAATTTACATCAAGATTGTCTGCATAAATTCTTGAAAGCTCGTAGACAACAGTCGACCATCTAGCTACTCCACTCTACTCTACTTTGTACTCCAAAAACTGAAGACTTGAAAAAGTGAATCCTGCTCGAGTGCTTTCCTTCAGCGCTTGCATCCGAGCTGCTAGTGACCCAACAAGAACTTAGGGAGAGGAAGAATGCTCGGCTCCGGCGAAACAACCGGTCCAGCAAACTCATCCCTGACAAATTTTTCTGTCTCGCTGAACTGCGGCTTGCTGACCTCGTTGTCCGTCCGGCACATGGTCATGGCATTGCCAGCCTGCAGGCTCTGTTTCTTGTTCATGTCCCAGCGCTCGGCGGAGGATCCGCGGCTCGAGGACGGACTGCTGCTGGTTCCGTTTCCGTACAACTTGCTCGAGGACGAGGACGAGGACGACGAGGACGACGTGCTGCTCCAGATCGGGCTTGTCTTGTTGGTATCCCAGCGATCGCACGCGTCCGCGCGGCAGAGGCTCCTGGCTCTGTCCGCCGCACGTCGCTCGGCCGGCGGCGGCGACACGCCGCCAGCGCCTTTCTTGGGCGCGTCCCACCTCTCGGCGGAGTCGGCGCGGCCCGGCTTGGGATTGGAGGGAGAGGCGGACGAGATGGGCAGGACGACGAGGCACGGCGTCGGGATCAAAGGCACCGTCTTGCACCTCGGCGGCGTCGGGATCAAAGGCACCATCTTGCACCTTGGCGGCGTCGGGAGCAGGGTCGGAAGAGCGGCGTTGGCCAGAAATTGCTGCAGGCGTTCCATCTCGTGGCCTCGCGGACGATCGATCGAGCCAAACGCCAAGATCAGCTCGCTTCTTTCCACGGACACGGAGCAGAGGCAAAGCAGACCAGCGATCGCGGAGAGATGAGAGCGAACGACGAATTGATGGACTGCTCCAGCCTCCATGGAGGCGACAAACATATTTATAACCACAAGGTTGTCCATCCCGTGTCGGAATCGTGGTCGTCTTACGCTGCTACGCATATGGGTAGAGTCGTTCCCCCACTCGGATGAGGCAGAGGGGATCACGAAAATGGAAATCTTCTTTCGAAGGTACACTCCGATTCGGACTCGTGCTTGGCGTCTTGGCGATGCGCGCGTGGGACATGCTCGTGGTGGCGGGAACACGGCCACACGGGACAGCTGACACAGATTGGAGATGGCGTTGGCCCGTCCCGGCCCGGCCCACTACGACAACGATGACACATATCTCCGCGAAGATCCAACGGCCTTGGCAGTATATCATTGGCACGCCTGTTTGAACTGAAGCCCACACACACCTCTTCCGATTTTTTTAAAATAATATTTTTTTTAAAAAAAATATTATCTGATAGCCTATTTTGAAAATTTGCAAAAGTAGACTACCGTCCGCACTTGATCGGCCGAACGTAACCACATCAGCCTCGTTCAACACTTCAACAGACGTTCGGCCGATCAAGTGCCAATAGTAGTTATTTTGTAATTTTTTGAAATTGAATATCAGATTTGAAATTTTTTCTTTAAAAAATGTTATTTTTAAAAATCCACCTGTTCCGGTGTAGCGGTGAGATTTGTTCAGTGATGATAACAGATGCCGTTATTTGCATCGGAGTTATGCAGTCAAGAATTTCCAGAAAGCAGACATCCTCTCATCTTGAAAAGAACAAAAAACTTGCATTTCTTGTACAGGTAGAAGAAACTGAACAAATGTTTTGTACAACTGTTTTTCTTTTTTTTCCCCTTCAGTACAAGGTTGATACCAGTCAGGTTATCAAGGTAAATCTCACCCAACTAGGGAAGACCTTTATTCCTTGATGATCTCCATCTGACACTACTAAGGCCTTTATATATTAGGCCCCCCTAATACATATCAATCTACTATTCTTAAGGAAACAAACCAATCTGCTAATTAAAAGGAAACCACTAACCAACCAATCTGCTAATTAAAAGGAAACCAACTAACCAACTCCTGTTTAAAACAGCAGCATTATCCACTATTATTTAATCTATAACATTACACCCCTTTTTTTTAACAGCTCGTCCGCGAGCTGTACCATTGGAATCATCTGATTGAGTTGTACTTGTTGCTCTCTTTTTTTCCCTTTTTGTGGACGACCGGCCCATGAACGGCCCAGACGACCCACTGGCTGTGGTGGCTAGGGTTTCTACCCTAGCCGCCGTGTCTTCACGTGGCGGCGCCGTGGGGCGATGTGGCGGCGGTGTACCAACGGGGCGTGCGGAAGACCGCCCGTGCGGCGCACGTGAAGGCGCAGGACGCGGCGAGCGGTGAGCAGCGCTCGTGGTTCGTCGGCGTGCATTCAGGCGTGGCCGGCGGTGGCGCTCGCAGGTGCGTGCAGGCGCGGCAAGCAGCGGCCGACGTGGCGCTCCGCGGCATGCAACCCAGGCGGCGGAACGCGGGGGACCAGCGCCTGCGGGACGCGGCGAACGGCGAGCAGCGCTCACGGTGCGTCGGCGTGCGTGCGGGCGCGGACGGCGGCGGCGCTCGCAGGTGCGTGCGGGCACGGCAAGCAGCGGCGGGCGTGGCGCTCCGCGGCATGCAACCCAGGCGGCGGAACACGGGGGACCAACGCATGGAAGCACCTTGCTGTCTTCGTCCTTGACGCCCCCATTGGTGAAGACAACAACTCGATCTGACGCTCTATCTTCGAGCAATGCCAATCTGTGGTCATGGTCGTCGAGGCGGGCATTCATCGTGGTCATTTCGCCCATCATCCAAGTAACTGCCGCCATGAGGAAGTCAAGCTTCTCATCAACGGACATGGTCGCAGGATCTTGAGCGGAACCGGACATGGTTGTCGATGTTCCGATCGGCTCTGATACCAAATTAATACCAGTCAGGTTATCAAGGTAAATCTCACCCAACTAGGGAAGACCTTTATTCCTTGATGATCTCCATCTGACACTACTAAGGCCTTTATATATTAGGCCCCCCTAATACATATCAATCTACTATTCTTAAGGAAACAAACCAATCTGCTAATTAAAAGGAAACCACTAACCAACCAATCTGCTAATTAAAAGGAAACCAACTAACCAACTCCTGTTTAAAACAGCAGCATTATCCACTATTATTTAATCTATAACAAAGGTATATGATACAATTTAGCTACCCCTGGTTACTCACAGCGCCATGAAACTGGCATAGTGCTAATTCTTCAACTCAGACGGGCGGCATGGTGTTGCAGATTGACGCCAATCTTCAGGATGACAGAAGGCTGCCCATTTTCAGGTCATGTTGTTCCATGACTGTATGATTCCTCACTGCTTCTTTAGATCGTCAAGTCTGTCGATCAAGTCCAAAGCTTTGGTCCTATCAATCTGGAAGTCTATGACAGGAAGCATCGATGATCTCCTAACTGAAAGCAAGTCTTTCCTATTGCCACTGTTCGGAGAATGGCTGTTGCTCTTTATCAGCCTGGTCTGTTTGCTGTGTCTTGACCTGGTGTCAAACTCTTGGCTTTTGCTTATTCCAGGGACGAATTTCCTGTACTTAACACCCCTTAGCATATCCTGATCCTCTTTTGTGAGGAATGATGATGAATTGCTTGTTTTGTCTGACATTAGCGTGATACCCTTTTGTGTTGGGGAGAGGACAGGAGATTTGATTGGAGACCTTACACCTCCATTGACAGCTTTGGATTTAGTGATGAGATGATGAAGCCACACAACAAGCTCGAGGATATGGCCATCAGTCTTTTCCTTCTCAGCATAATATAGTGTTTCGATTCGGGTTAAGTCCATATGCCCTGATAGCTTGTAGTTCAGCTCAGATCTGCATAGAACAATGAGATTGTCACTGAGAAATTGAAGTTTGTTCATTTTTATTCAAAAATCAAAACTTGTGTGATCAGATGCAAACCCTGTATTTGCCCACTCTCCAACCCAACCAAAGCCATGGTGTGCCCTGATGTGAACAGACAAGCATATTCTCAGTAAGAAATGGACATTTTTTGCCGCTGCAAGTAATCACTAATCAGGTCACAAGTGTGCAAGGATAGTATAGATTACTTGGTTGTGTTACTTGCAACAGGGACAAGCCATCGCAGAGTTTTCTCCATTTCAGCTTTGATTTGAGAAACTGTAAGCTGCATCCATTTAACACAACCATATTCTCATGTTAGACATGCAATGACCAGAGCATGTCACAGTAGTTCACACTCTTAATAATAGCAATTTGCAAGTATCAGCACTCCAGCCTGACATACCTCTTCTTTGACTTCAAAGGATTGTAGCTTCGAACGGAGAGCAGATTTGACAGTCAGCGGCAAACCTTGGTATAGTGTGTCCCTTGTGGTGGGAGGGATTGAACTTGATCGAGAAACCTGCCAGTTGATCAATCCTTGTTAGGATATTATTGCCAACAAAAAGTTTAGAAATAACCGCATGAAGATGGGCAGCCACACATGGTTTGCGATGCTAATATTACAAATTGCCATGATTTTTTTAAGAAAATAACAATTGATTATTATCATCATACAAGCAATGCACATTTCCGCTAAAATAATATTAAATAAATCAAGGGACTTGACATGTACACTTGAATTGGCAACTGGGCATCCTAATGTCCAAAGATTGGTCGATTTATCTTGTAGATGACAAAATATCAATTAAGATGTTCAGCAGATTGTGTGAACTTACAAGAGTATCAATCTGATTGATGATATTTGCATAATGCAAAGCAAGGCCTGCTGGTCCCAATCTATTGTGGTGTTTAGCTGGTTCTTGTGGCTCTTCACTCTCTGCAGTCAGATAGTAGCAAACACCTCTACATCATTGTCACAACACATGCCCATTCACTCTCTTCAGTTACACATCAACGTGTGCAATTCAGAATAACACAAAGAAATGACTGGTGTTTATGCATGATGTGCTACAAAGGCATCCTTTTGCCAAAATCCCTGCAGAGATCAGGGCAATGGCTGCCTGGCTAGCAATGGAGTTAAATATGAAAAATGCTCTGCAGATCATATTGTTGAGTACCTACAGTTTCAGTGAATGATGAAAAACATGAAGGTTCTACACAATCATATGAACGACATGCATGTATGTTGTTGCTGTGCCTTTAGTGCAAAGACTGCAAACAAACTTTAGAACATGGCTTTGCCAACAGGACAAAATAACAAAAAAAACATAACTTTCCTTGACTAAGGGTTCAAAAGTAGCTTAGTTCTACAAGAACTCTCTTGACATGAATTTGGTGTTCAAGACAGTGCTGGTTGATTGATAATGATATCAATCCAATGATTGTTCAATCTTCAGTTGACACAATAACCACAATGAAATTAAGGGTTTAGCTTCACAGCTAAAAGAGCCACATTCATTACGATCATTTCAGCAGAACAGGAAAGTACTTAAAGGCATGATAGAGCTAACCAAATACATACAAAGCATTCTTGCAACATGCGTGGGGTAATACTATTATGACAAATGACAAATCAAATATATTATTCTTCAAAGCATCAAATCAGTAAACACTATGGGTCAACGGTTCAAAATAAGATATTAGCAACTTATTCTTATGCAAGAAAACCAAAAGATTGTACCAGCAAGGCCGAAGGCATTATTGATCTCCAAATGTAAGAAGTGGACAATATCTACAAGCTTTTCCATCACCTGAAGAAAAGCATAATATTTTTCAGAGCTTGAAGAATGATATGATAGAAGAGCATGTGTATAGTGTGGACGGTGTACTCAAACATTTGGGTGACTGTAAGCAATGCATTCCTTGAACCAGCATTTGATAATATAACAAAAAGTTTATAAACAAAAACTACAACCGACCTCTTCCAAGTTCTTGGACCAAAGTGACCTCTTTTTCAGACTTTTAACATGCTTACTTTGACTCTTGACATCCTGCTTTAGCATATGGAGAGTATCACCTGAAAATGAAAAGAAATTTATACCTTAGTGCATTAGAAACAAAGTCAAATATCATATCCATCCATATAGACTGTTTAAGAAATCAGTAAGGTAGTTTCTAATTCTAATTACAAAACCTTGACATGCATCAAAGTTCTATAATTCTATTTCTCTTATATTCATCCGAAAGAAAAGAAAAGGACAACCAGGGGGGATAATATTTCGAGGAAGGGGATAGTGATGGTCCCATGGATAACATAAGAACTACTGAACTAGAACATGACAATTGTCTATTCATAAAATAGAACTGTTAAAGTCGAGCTAAATATACAATTTATTACTCCTGAAACGACTAAAGAACTGGGGTTGAGCGCTTCATATGACACAAAGTTGTTTATAATGCAGTCAGGTCAGATGAGAAGTGTACAGTTTTATAAAACACAAACAAAACTGACCTCTTGAACTCAAACTATCAAGTTCTTGCTGTTTATGACGATAGTCTTGTTCAAATCTATCCAAAGCATGCAACTCATGATATAATTCCTACAAGGGAAAAGAAAGAAAAAGAAGGGAAGTCAATAATGTGAAATATATACTCAGAAGTCCAGAATAATATGAATCAATGCAAAGGAAAAATGTGATAAATGCCATAAAATATCGATCTTATCAAGGATATTTGGCTCCAGATATAATTGTACTACTGTATCTGCTTCATCATTTCAAACATCGACAGTCTCAAGGGTTTAAATACATTGACTGCATCTATTCTAGGGTGTCAAATAAAAAGGAGTGCAGAAACTACTACTGAGCTAAATTCCACCATCATGTGCTTTTGCAATTTGCATAACTCAGACGATGCATAATAGGAAATGTATTTCATGAAGAATATAGCTGTACCAAATTGATGGTGAAACCAAAAGGGTTTCTTCATGCATTCTAGGGTGAATGACATGTAGAATTTGAGGAATCATAATGCATGGTTAATGACACTGACAGTAAAATACCAAACTTGTACAAAACTAGGAACTATGTAACAAATTGAAGTGTTGGCATCCACAAAGGGCCACATAGAATGCTAGTTACAGTGTTATTTTTAATCCATAGCTGCAAAAAAATAAAATTGAGGCAAACAAAGTGTCAACATATATAATTGGTATTGCTAAATTGGTTTGTTGATCCTTACAGCTGTATATTGCACATTGTCGATCAATTGATGTATCACTGATTCTGCATCTTCTTTCAGGCGATGTTGGGGAGTTCGTTCAGATGACAATCTAAAATAACCCAATGCAAAAATATAAATCATTGCCCTAACATAACACTTAATTAAATACAAGGCCAGAAATCAAACTGCACTTTTCAAAGTAGCGCTCCAAGCTGTGCCATTGAGGATCCTTGCAACGATTTCCAAATCGAACAACCTCTTTTGAGAAGACTTCTAACTCTTCCCTGTTAGAACCAAACAATTAGGCACTTGACTACAAGTCCAGAACATAAAAAGGTTGCAACACAGTAACCCAAATTCATATCTGGTAGAGTAATATTTACACATTATCCAAAAAAGATAACATTTACAATGGGCATAACATTAATAAATTAGGATAGCACAATACTATTACTAACCTTTTGTCAGCTGCTGCAAGCTTGAGTAATTCATCCATATCTTTGGATATAAGGTGCTGAACACCTTCTGAATGAAGCACCACTTCTTTGAGGTGCTTTGTGTTGGCCTTTGAGAGAGCGCGCATTAGATTGGAACCTTTAACTATAGTATTTGCCACCTCGAAAGCCAAAATAGATATTTTGATTCCCTTTGCTGCAGCACCTGATATAAAACCACTAGTATTTAAATTTTTCATGCTACTACCAAGTGTATCTAGAACCTCCACTGCTTTCCCAAGCCCCACAGTGCCAGCTCTGCCTAAAAGTGAGCTCATTTCTGAAACCTGTTTCATTTTAGCAAGCAACCAGTTAGAATGATATATAAGCCTAAAAATCTCTTTCATCAAATCGAGATTCATAACACTTGATGGAAACTGCATACAGAAACTAGTATATAACAGCAGGATTTTTGGAACACGTGGATGGACACATTTTTTTGCGAGGGTGCTAACAAGCATTTCTACAGTTGTTTGCTGGCAAAACAGTCAGCAAACTATTTTTTCCTGAACAAGTATTTCAACTTCACAAGGAGCAGTTTATAGTGACAAAGCATAGCCATATACCAACTGAAAGAGGACAATTATGTGACTATCTCTATAACAGCACAGGCATAGCAAATATCACTGCAAACAAACTGGCAGTTAACAAAATGTGCTAAATTATTGACTAATACATCATATGATAAACTCGTTAAATCAATTGGAATAACCGCATAAGAATTAAGAACCCTTCCAACCTTGGCAGCACTGACCTTAGTCTTGCCCAAACCAGCCTTCTGGGAGAGTGTCCGGGCCAATTGTGGTGTCCTGGAACCTGCCTGACCAACATCTGCACCGCTGTAAGCAAGCCCAGGCACGACGCTCTCCAAGAACGCAAAAGACCGCTGCTGCTCTTCCACCCGTTTCACTGCAGCCTCTGTGGACACAGTTGACTTAACATCCTTTACCGTGGCAGGCTCATGATCAACTATTTGGTCACGAACATGAGTGGTGTCACTCGGAGACTTGTCTACCGCTGAAACTTTTGAGCAGAGGCCTCCCATCCCCTTCCTTAACAGCAATCCTGATCTCCACCTTGTCCAAACAAAATTTTCACTTGTGCACCAAAGTATATAAAAGAATTATCTTGACCCCTATTTACAGCAATCTAGAAGAATCCCATTCCACCACCTTCCAGAATTCCCAGTCACAACCTACAAGAACCACCTCAAGGGGACTCAAATCCACAGCACTAGACCCAAATCAGCCACGCCCAAACGGATCAGCTTAGCACGAGGGTTTCCACCACAGAGAGGTCCCAGCAACTCCAATCCATGAAACGGGCGCCTGCGAGAACGAGAAGCCAAAGGGCGGAACGCGTCAGGACGAGGCCCAATTTCTTGTCCGCCAAAGACGAGATCTTTTGGTGGAATTCGAGTGGCAAAAGCCGCAGCTACGAACCTGGCGCGGATCGATCAGGGACTTCACGAATCAGGAACCCGCAAAGATCGTACCTTCCCGTCGGGATTCGGTGGATTTGGGAACGAGAAGGGAGAGGAAGCGGCCAGCGGGTCTTCTGCTGTTGCGGGGAGCCGGAGAAGCAAGTAGCAGGGTCTACTCTACCAGCAGCGCAATAAGTCAAGCCGATATAATTGCTACTGCCACCCAGTACACGCAAGACGCAACTCAGTTTCTTTATTTTATTTTATTTTTTTATTTTAAGGATTGCGAGCCAGCAATCTCCAACGACATACATAATAGTTTAGAGATGGTTCCATTAACTTCCAGAAATCATGATTATAAAGTATTTAATTGGGTAATTTAGTTTTTATTTTATCTGAGAAATAATAATTTAGGACTTCAATTGAGCACATCAGGCGAGGGAATACTAGGATGGATGATTTCCTAGAAAGTCATTGTATCATATCTTGTTACATATGACTTTCAAACAAGTTCGGATATTTATGGTATTTTTTAAAAAATAATAATTTAAATTATTTTATTATACTATATACAGATTATAAATTTAGTATAAATTTTGAAGTCAAAGTTGTAACAAATGGACCTTCCAACCGGCATAATGCTAGTGTCACTAGAACATAGTCTAATAAAAGAACAGAGGATAGGAGGGATAAGGGAAATTACCGGGTAGAAACAACCAAATCAGTAAAATTAAAATTATGTTGTCAAAATTATATTTTATAATTTTGAAGCCGTCGAAAATAAATGTTTTTTATTGCCAGGAAAGAGTACTTGTACCTCGCAAAAGAAAAAACAGATTGGAATTGCTGTACCCTCGTGTGAAAGCACTCGCTTTCCCTAAACAAACGTGATTAGCATGTGCACATTTGCGTTTAATCAATTTGAAAATACAGAGAAAATGTGCTGCAGAGACAAGACCTCAGACCTAGGAACATTTTGTCGCTCAGAGCAAGTTTAGCACTCTCTTGAATACTTGATTTCTAACAATTCTTAGATAATTTAGTAGAACAGAGAAACGACTTAATCATCTCTCATTAATTCTTATGATCCCAGTGTATTTTACGTACATGCCAAACTAGGGCTCACAGTGCTTAGCCAGCCAAACCAAAAACGAGCTAAGCGTAGGGCAGTTGTTAGTGTTAAGTAAATTCAGTTACCGGCTGACCAGTGAGCAGACTGAGTGGTGTTAAAACTGGTAGCCATCTATCTTTTTTCTCTTTATTACCTTGTGCCTGGCGGTAGAAAGCAGCAACGTGTAAAAATATTCCGCTTTCGAGGAGAAAAGGCACGAAGCTATGCATGCATTGACCCACCAACTCCGTCTCCATGATACGATCAGTTTTGTGAACAGCAATCTCAGTCACATGGTCAGCGACTGTCCATGGTCGGCCGGGGACAATTTGGTCTCTCTGTGTTTTTATCTCTTTCTCCTTTATTTCCTTTTGCAATCGAGCTGCTTTGCGACCGATGGTCACTGATGGTCTCACTAATCGCCGCCGCGGCGCCGCCCGGTTAGGTGAACATCTACTCATCTGGACAGATCCTGGTAGTGGTAGACAGTAGCTGCAGTGCTTGCTGAAGATGTCTCTCATGTCAAATTCAGCTAAACTGCATCCTGTGGAGGAGGAAGGAGGAAGTCACGACATCGGATTCTGGCCGAGATGCCGTCGCCGTCGCCGGCGCCGTCCCCGGCTTTGGGGCTTTAGGCCGGTCGTTTTTTTCCGGCTGCTTTTGAACGGACATGGACAAGGACGGAGTACACCGTCCTATACACGAGGGAGAATTGGTAATTTGCCAACGAAATTTATTATGTTGTGCTAATGCTATAAAGTTAATATCGTTCGTAATGCCAACGGCAGGACAAGAAATGCATGAGCAACATACCAGCATAGATGATAACAAACACAGCACACGAGTACAGAATCATATTTCCGAAGATGTCAAAACAGTTTCGGATCTTTCGAGTTTCTAACACACTGAATGCAGCCAGCAACCAGGCAGACGATATACATATACTGGCCCTCACCAGAAGTCATGTAGATGGAAGCTGATACTACTACAAAGCATGGAACTATCGGCGAGATGATCATCTACAGAATGGAGAAGCGGAGGCTGACTATCTTACATCAATGGCTAGCATCGGGAAACCTAGGTTTACATTAAGGCTTAACCGAGCAGGCCATTTTACAATGTCAGGGAGCGTGGGTCTGTGAGAATATAATTTCATTTTGCAGTTGAAATCTTATGTTGAGAGATACGAAGACATGGCTCTTCTGAAATCCAGATTCATTGCAGATCCTGGGAAAGGGCTTCCATCAGGGACCCACAATCCGCCTCTGTGAGGAAACATAATCTGTGGGTTAGTGCGGCCCTTGTTTGTGCTTGTTTGTTCAGATGGATCTTCATTCTTTTTCTTCACAAATTCAAAGAACTCCGCAACTTGCTGAGCATATCTGCATAGGCAAAAGATTCAATGAGTACTGCTGAATTAACAGATGACAGTCAAGTGCTGAGTCTTTCCCTGTAACTGTAAATGCCAAAATGGTAACTAGAAGTCTAGAATAGCATTGTAAGGGTTAAAACAGAAACAATTGGATAGGGTCTATAAGTTACTGTAAGATAAAATAACTGTACCGACAGCCCAATTAGTATAATGAAGGTTTGCAAACTCACTGTCGCTTAGCTTCTATATCTCTGTTGAAATCAATATCAGGTTCACAATCCAGGACCAGAGCAGGAACCTACATAGCAAAAAGACAAAGTTTGGTAACTCTAATGCTTCATTAGAGCTTTCAAAGCAAATTAAGGTTGGGAAAGTACCTTTTGGATGCTAGAATGCATGTGATCTCCTTCCAAGTAAAAGACACGGTCTCGTATTGCTGGAGGCAAAGAGCCCTCCATATGTGAGGGCAGCTGACTGACTGATAATACACCTGGACCTCCTCCTTTTGCAGGAAGCAACCAGCTCTCATGTTTCTCATGCAAACCTTGCAAGTAGTCAAGAGTAACACCACCTTCCTCTGATCTTTTCCGGAGCATCATTCTTTTGTGGCAAGTATCAGGACTAGCTCTTAGATAGATAAATCCATCAGGGATAAGACCTGGGAGTGATGAAACAACAGGATCAAACCAGGAGTCATAAATGCTGATTTCCATCTCATTCATCCAGTTAGCTTCATGAACAGCACGGACAAATACCTGTCAAGTATTTAAAGAATAGTTTAGTCACATAAAAGATACAGGTAAACTGTATCACAGGGTAAAGGCAGTGCTCTGTTCACTGCCTGAACTAACATTTGCAAGTAAGATAGACCTACCATCCTGTCACTGAAGACACTTCTCTCCATCAGTCTCAGAGGTTTTATTCCACTTGAAGACTCCCTTTCTTGCATGACCCTCGTCACAAACACATAGTTTTGGAAAGTGTAGGCATATCTCTGTGGCTCAGCATAGAAAGCATCCAATATATTGAAGTGGTCAGGACCAACATCCTGCCACTTAGCAACAGGTTCAGGGACTATTTCTACAAGATCACGTAGCTCAATAGTCTCATTAGCTATTCTTTGGAGAAAAGTAGACTTCCCAACACTAATATTCCCTTCCACACAAAATGTGAGCCTCTTCTTCTGAGAAGGCTTAGATGACTCCGTATCCTTCAGCTCATCATCGACACTCTCTTTAATGAAAGAAGTTATACTCTCAGCATGGTTCTTGTGAATGATGCCAACCGAGCTCTGTAAAAACTCAACCATCTTCTCACTAGACTTGCCAAAGAACTGCACATGCACACACAAAAAGTGACAAGGGAAATATCATGTTATACTGAGATATTGGTGTTTTCAACAAATAGAAACACCTATAACATTTGATACAATCAATCTATATATGATTTCCTCCAACTAAGCCAAAATAAGAAGAAAAGCAAGCATTTGGTGTTTTTCCCTTGCACGTCGGCGCGCTCAGCTTCGAGCGGAAGACGCCTGCCGTGGCGTGTGAGATCAGCACTGGCGGGCTAGGAAAAAACGTGCACATTTTGTCGCAAGCGTGCAAGAGCAACTTTGGAAACTGACGATACGCTGTGCAAATATCCTAAGTTAGGGCCATTTATTCACTCATACACCTTTGTGTAAAATGTTGTCATACTCTTGAGATTTCTGTGTAAATCGACGGCGGCGGGACGGCGGCGGCCAGCGGCGGTGGCAGAACTGCGTCGGCGACAGGGAGGCAAGAGGCATCGGTTCACTCTGGCGTGTATGAGGCTAGTACAAGAAATAAACACATGAAAAAAATAAATTATAAATGCAAGGGTAGTCTGGGTATTTGACATTATTTTTTGGGTTATAAAAATTCAAAATGTGGAGAAAAAAACAAAAGGGTATAATTACTTGTTAACGATATAAGTGACATTTTTATAATTGCACTATACTAGGTGGCATTTTTACGATGTCAACGAACTGAAGTGACGTTTTTACAAATTTCTCAAGTCGAAGTCTTATACTGTTATGCTAGCCTTGGTGCATTGTTTACTGTCGAGTGTTTATATATGCACAATAACCAAACAATCAAACAGGCAGCAGCAACACAGCACAGAATTTAGGAATTTATATTCCTTGCGGCAAATGTGGAACTAATTGTTTAGGACAAATGCATGCCGTAATCATAAACCGTAAGCAGGCAAAAGCACGCACCTTATCCCTGTAGAGCTGCTTAAGCTGCGAGACGCCCTCGAAGCCATTGTCCACGAGCTTCCTCTGGTTGCGAGGCCCAACCCCGGGGATGGAGAGGAGCTCCCCGCTCCCCACCACGGCGGCGCTCCCGCCTCTCATCCTCCTCTCCGACGCCCGGCCCCTCCGCTTCTCCCCCTCGTCCTCCGACTCGCCGCTGTCCCCGCACCTCGCGGCCTCTGCGGAGAACACCATCCCCCTCCGCGGCCCTCCCCCGCACCCGCCACAGCGTAGCCGTAGCCACCGCGTCGGGCGCGCGGCGAGGCGGAGAGCGGGGGAGCCGAGGCGGAGCGCGGGCATGGTGGACATGAAGGGGGAGGTGGAGAGGAACAGAGGCGCGTCAACGAAGGTGGCAGCTGCGGGGATTAGCGAGAGCCTGTGCATCTACACGACGGCGGCGGCTACGGCGGAGGAGGTCATCAACGGGGGCTAGGGTTTGGAGGGGTTTTTGTTCTGAGATATACGATTGAAAATAGGGAAATTTTGAAACATGCCATTACAATTTTCTGTAATTTGAAAAATGCCACTTTCAGTGACTGTGGTAGGTCCCATATGTCAGTGACACATCGATGGCATATTTCAAAACTGTAAAAATTATAATGGCATAGAAAAATTTGGCCCATTGAAAATAAGTCTACATAACTCCCTCTTCTATTGTCATTTGATTATTTAATCCCTAACCTAATAAATTAGATGTTTAACCTCTTATTCTTTTAAATACCATTTACTTATAACCCTAGAGTGGTTTTGCAAAGCAATTTTAGCATATTGGTATGCCATATTGGACAACAATACATAGAAGGTATGTAGACTTTTGTGTCTATTATCTGATTTGCTATCTCAAGTTTTACAACAAAAATTTGGAGGCATAAATTATGTACACATAACACAAATAGGATACATCACAATCATTCGTGAAACAAGTAGCAAGAGTTAAGTACATGAGTTCAGCTCTCACAAAAAAACTGATGGCACCATATTTGGACTAGTTTTATGATTATAGTGAAAAAACTGCACTTGCTTATTGAAAAAAACATTAGGAAAAAAACCTTATTTACATCAAGAAAAGATGAAATAAAGAATGTGTTGTTATTACCTGCTGCCGAAAAAAGTCTGCAATTTGATGGTGTAGAAATTTACGTGTGCTCTTTGTTCATCCGTTATTTCGCTGGAGAGATCGGGGTGAGGGAGAGAGTAGTTACTGGCTTGCTGCAAAGAACGAAGAGAGAGAGCACTAGAGGCAGAGAGGAGTAGCTGCAGAGAATGAAGAGACACAAAGTGAATAAGAAGAAAAAAACGGGAGGCGCAACCTAGATATGTGTGACATGGCAAATTTATCCAATGTGACTATTAACATGGCAAAACTGATTTGCAAAACTCTATAGAGTTGTAAGTAAGACTACGGAGTTCTATCCTAAAAAGCATGGTTCATACACCTGGCTATAATGCTATACATTAAATATTTAAAATATCTCTTTTTTTACAATTCAATATTTTTAAAATTGAAATTTCTCCATTTCCCTTCTTCTAATGGGTTTTCGGAAATTTTTATATGTGACACCAGTAGGAATTTTTTTTAGCCAGGCTGCATTTTTGGCCCAGATTTGATGGGCCAGGATTATGGAATTAGTCCATCGCTGTAGTAGACAGGCGGGCTGCATTTTGGGAAGAAAAATTTTCCCCGCATTTTGAGAGAGAAATCCGCGCATGCATCCACTTGTTTGCCTTTTTGTTCCCTTCGTAAGACAATATTGCAGTCTTGCTATATATCATCTGTTCCAGAAAAAAGAACACACGATGAAGTTGTATATTTCAGCATCTTAATTTTGTGTCTGTTTATTTCAGCTTCTAGCAGCTAGAGATTCTTAATAACTAGCTAGTCTAAGTAATTGGTATTTTCTAACTTCTGTATTTTAATTCATTTGCAAATTCCGTAGCTACTGATTCTCATAATCTGAACCTAAAATTTAGACCGTTTGTTTTCGTATCAGATTATAGAAGTATCCAAGACCGATTCATTGTTTTGGAGGACCCTAATGTCAACTTCATACCATAAACCCTTCTGCTCTTAAGGCGCTATATGTGTATGTATAGTATACCTATCAATCTATGTGTATATATGTATATCTATATATGTATTTTTATTTTTAAATTAATAAGAGTTAACTTCCAATCATCCAATGAGGTAATTTATAATCTTGATTTGAGATATTAAATAATAATTCATGAACAATAGCATATCACAATAGAAAGACTAAAAGAACAGAAAAAAAACTATAAAAGTTTTGATTCTAGGAGACTTCGCAGTTCGGAGGGAAGAAATTGCGACGCCAATACGAGGGGTCGTGACTCACGGCAGCAGAACACCTGTACTGGATACATAGGCCTTGGACCCCCTCGGCCATGAGACCTAGGTGAGCGCACCTTTTGCACCAGCCCGGAAGTAGTGTAGTTGTGAGAAACTGAAACAAACAATACTTTTATATCTGTTTTTAGATTTATAGTGGTAAGAAACACTTTATAAACTAGCATGCACAAGTACTTCTGACAGAAAAAAGATTGCATGTCACTCCCTTTTTAAAAGGCCACCGCCCTGACCTTTGATAGAAGGACTATTTTCACTTCAGTACGTTTAACACTAGAATTCTAATGGAATCTAGTGTTAATTTGCTTACGTCTCTAGTGTTAACATGCTTACGCCGCGAACGAAACCGAGAGAAAAGAAGACCGTGTACGTGTTTCGATCGACTGAGACGATCTGTCGCCGAGCAAGAATCACCAGAAATGCTTTTTGTCACACATTGTACGTGATCACGAAGCTCTGCAAACGAACAAAGCATCTCTGCGTCAGAGGCCCTGAGCTCTCCATTCTGACTGTACCTCCGTGATGCCTGCCGCGTGTGGACTTGCATGGAACTCAAATTTGAGACGAACTTGTCTGTTTTCTCCTACAGTTGACAGTTTAATAGTTAGATTTATATATTTAAAAGTACTTTTCACATGATGTTTACTTTCTAGTTATTGCTATATATAGTGAAATAAATGATCAGACTTGATTATATTATTCAGCAACAAACATTCCAAATGGGCAGAGTAATGGAGATGGTTAGTTGGCACTGATGATTTCTGAACAATCTAGACAAGAGATTACAACAAGAGGTCACTGGGGCAGGGAGACTTATCAATTCAGGCTCAAACTAGCACCACTACCAACTTCTCGATTGAGGAATTCTCTGAAAAAAAAAGCATATACTAAACTGAATTACTGATCATCACATGCAGTTGCAGACACCTCACACCTCCGATCGAGTAGTGCAAAACAACAAGATTGGAACAGGTAGACGGCCGCACTGACGGATCATCAGGTCGTCGTAGCAAATACAGTCAGCTGGTTAGTTGGTAGGCAATACATATATATGGTCTCGATACTGTTTCCTGGTAAGCGCTGCAGTGAAAGAGGTTCAGCTGCCGTGAACTACCAAAGTTTGGTAGCCTGGATGAAACAGGGCTTAACTAAAAAATAAATTGGCGCGAAATTCCCATCCGTCGTGCAGCTCAGTAAACATGCACCTGCAACTCCATCCCAAATTTTCAGGTTTCCCTCTTCTATCTTCTGACAAAACTCTAGACTAACGGTGGCATCATGCTTTATTTAACCTCCAACTCAAAGCAAGACCGAAATAGTTTCGATCACTTGGTGAAATGTTTGGAACGAGAGAAATCGACGAATCTTTAACGGAAGTGTAGATTTCATTGCCAATATTGTACATCTTGCCACTTCTGAAGTAAAAACTCTATCTAATCTCTAAATTGTTGTCCCTCTAGTTTGTATTTCTCTACTCTTCTCTGGATTTTTCCCCCTATCTTCTATTATCTAAACGCAAGCAAGCGACTCTCTCGCATTTTTTTTTTAAAAAAAAGATAAAAAACTGCACCTGCAAGTCTACACAAACGAGTGCTTAACTCCGAACCTACTGAGCGTCAGCCTCAGCCGCTAGCTGCAAATAATGATCGCGGTTGCTCGGTTTGACTCGTCACCAACGAACTGCAAATTATGCGTGCCGAAACCGACCAGCCGGCACGGCGTCACCTACCTCTCGACCGACCGGTTGATTGTTGCATTTGCTGTGGATGGGACGGACGACGACGTCGTCGATGGATGCGTTGGCTAGCTTGCTGGCTGTTAATTAATTTAGCTTTCGCCTCAATTATTAGCTTGGCTATTTAATTTACCCCTCAATTATTATCCATTATTATTGTTCGGTTCGGTTATACATCAGAAGAACCACGAAATTCCGTGAAGGAAACATAAGAAGAATATTGCTGTATGATTATCTTGGGACGGGTATATAATGCGTCGGATATTCTTGCTTGGTTGCTGCCGGTGAAAAGCTACCTAGCACACGACGACGACGACGACGACGACTTTGGCAGTCAGTTGAACAGTACGTACATGCATCCACGTACGCATGTATCCGGACAGCGTGCAGCTGACCTCCGAGCATTTAAGTTGCGGAGAGATTAATCAGCTTAACCGACGTAGACTTGAGACTTGAGAGCTACATACCGCGCGCGCAAATGCAGGCTGTTTCTTTGAAGATTAGAAGAATCAGTTTTAGAAACAAAGCAACTTATAATATATAGAACTAAGAAAATACAGTTTCGTCGCGAGAAACCGTCCGTAAGTTTCGTTCGTATGATCACATGCTGACATGCGTATGGCGACCGATCGATCGAGACTGCATGTTGACGGAGCATGAGGCCATGCATGATGCATGAGCTAGCTGAGCTAGCCATGCAGTCGTCGTCGTCGTCGAGCCCCAAAACGCGGTGGACTTCGATCGTTTTTGCATGCAAGGCGCAATCATCAGCTGATATAAACGGGCAAATGGCATTGTTCTTCTTATAAGTTATCCTTTCGTAGCCAGTAGATTGATCATTTCTCACAAAATTAGGAACTCACCTTCTAATCCCCTTAAAATATAAATATAGAAATTAAGATTATATGTAATAATACTATAGACTGATTGCTTTTTATATATTAATATAGTTTAGAACGAATCTTATATAATATTTTAGGAAACAAAAAATAATAGCTCTCCTGCCCGATTAATATTTTCTCATATCTAATCGTAGTGACAAATGATTCTCCCTTTGCAAAAAAAAAACATGCATATAAATAGAAGAAAATAGCCAGCACGTTTCCAAAAAAGTTCAAGTTTTTATTTAAAAAATTATGCAATGCTTGTAGCATCCGACCCAGTTTGTTGGGACTACCTGACCCGATCCGATCCGATCCGACCCTACACGACCGAAGTAGTTCCCAACGAAAAGGGAAGCTTGTCACGTTAGTTTTGACCCGGGATTGCTTTAGTCGATTCTTTCTTTATCCGGTTCGAGCTCGGAAAGGCAACTATATATACATACCTACCAACCTCCACCTAAACTGCTAAGCTAGCTAGACACACGCCACCTAATCAAATTCCTAAATAATTGCTTCCTTCCTTCGTCATCAAGAGAGGCATGATGCAATGCAACTACTTGTAATAAATAAGGGGAGTTAGCTAATATGATCGGTGGTTAAGTTGTTGGTTGCTTGCATATTGTCATGTACTTTGTTTATTCCAAAGGTGCTTAGTGTAAGATATCGTCTAAAGAATAAAGATGTGTGTTTTATATTTTGTGCAACTTGCATGTGCAAATTTGTCAAAACAAGATACTCGATAATACAATTGTTGCTATAACTTGTCAACACTGTAAGAAAACATGAAATTTTCGTCGGTTAAATTAACTTCCGTTGATTTTTTAAAAGCCGACAGAAGTTATTTAATTTTCATCTGTCTCTAGAAGCCGTCGGAAATTAAATTAGTCGACGAAAATTTCCACGACGGAAGTTACGGGTTTCTGCTGACGTGATAAAATATCACGACAATTTCTGTCGGTCATGTGAAGCCGACAGGAGTTAGCTAACTTCCGTCGGTGGCCAATAAAAATTAGCCAATTTCCGTCAAACCGCTTCTGTCGGTCAGATGCCGACGGAAGTTGGCTTCTTCTGTCGAGAAAGGCTTCTCAGAAATTTGCTAGATTCCTGTACTGCAAAGTCACATATTTTTACTGTTGGAAACAGTAGTGTACTTAGCTTGATCCTGAACTATAAAAGCAGATGTTGGACCGTCCAAGTATGAAAAAATATTCCATAGATTTAATATTTCTATATTACATGGGCGTAAAGTAGCACAATAAAAACAAACAAAAAACCGTATAAGCAACGGGTGAAAGTCCTGAGCAGTACTGTAGACTGTAGAGAGCTCCTGTTGGTACTGTAAAACATGGCTGCTACAATTGAATAAATCAGAGGTCAAAACAGTGTTCCTTTACTGTAGATACGGTTGCGGACAGTGATCGTGTCAGGAAATTTACTGCACGGACTTAAATATGACCGATCGAAGCACGCAAACTCTAATGGCAGAGAGCAGGAGCATCCGTTTCACCGAGCAACATGCCATACTGTTCCCAGGACCCAAGTACACTCGCTCCTACGTACTGGCACCGTGAAACCTCTTCATTTTTCGCTCTCTATTTATTCATTTATCCAACTCTCTAAAAAGATTTCTTTCCAAATCTACTATATATTCCAAAAGACTCTCTATTCTCAACTCTCTAACCAATTTATTCCCTCTTTTAAAATTTCAAAATATTTTCAAATATTTGATTTCTTATTTTAAAAAATATCATTTATAAAATTTTAAAATTTGCAAATTGTATATATTTTTTATAAAATTTAATTTATTTTATTTTATTTTTTCTTCCTTCTCTTTTCTCCCTTTCTTTAACCTCAATTTGGCCAGCCGATGGCTTGGCCATCTGGTTGACCATTTTTTTGGAGTGCGTTTTTTTGCTTAAATGACTAAAATTTAGCTTGGAGAATCAAATAGTCACTCTTTTAAAGATGCTCTAAGAAATTATAAAAGCGCCTGCTTCAAACACACGTGAATCTCATCGAGGATCTCACGAAAACATGCGGCTCCCTTAGGTCTAGGGGGTGTTTGGATCCAGGGGCTAAATTTTAGCCCGTGTCACATCGGATGTTTGGACATTAATTTGAAGGACTAAACGTGAACTAATTAGAAAAATAATTACAGAATCGGAGGATAATTCGTGAGACAATTTTTTTAAGCCTAATTAATCCATAATTAGCAAATGTTTACTGTAGCGTCACATTGTCAAATCATGACGTAATTAGGCTCATTAGATTCGTCTCGTGAATAATCCACCGATTATGAATGAGTTTTGTAAATAGTCTATATTTAATACTCAAAAATAGTATCTAAACATTGGATGTGACAGAGACTAAAATTTAGCCCCTGTATCCAAACACCCCCCTAGTCGCATTCGCCTTCTGGGAAAACCCCCGATGGCTGATGCCCGTGCTACGCTTGACAAATCTTGAACTTTGTATACACGGAGCGTGTAGTGTACTACCGGCCTCTCGGTCCCGCCCTTTATTTGCATGATGCACAAAGTCAACCTGCTGTATCCACGACAGAGGTAGCTAGCCCAAAATATAGCTCAACCTAATCACAACAATTTCTCATTTGAATAGAGTAGACCTACATTTCCATTCAACGACATGTGTTGTTAAAGTTGTGTTTAATTAAGCTGTAGATTTTTAAAAACCTACCGTGAATTGTAGACGTGAAAAAAACTAAGATTTTGTTTTGGTAATAAAAGTCTATATAAAACATTGACTTGTTTAATAATGTGCATTTAATGAAGTGCATTTAGATTATTGTAGTGAGTATTTTTTGTAATGATTTATAGATTTAAATAATATAAAATACTTCATCTATTTCCATAATACAATAATCTATTACTAGATGTCATTTCATAGTATAATAAATCTGGACAATGATATTTTATAGATGAAATGTCCTCCCTCTAGTTCTTAATTGTAGTTGTATTTTATAAACTTTCGATCATATAGTTGATAATTTTTATAAAGTTTGAACCGAAAAACTACAAATGTCACCGAAAAAAGTCGAAGCTCCGTTAGCGGAAGAGCATAGAGGAGTAAGAAAAGTAACAGTAACCGTAACTACCAAACCACCTAGGACAACAGCGGGCCCACCACCACCACCCACCCAGCCACCCACCCCGTCAAACTCACGTCACGACGCGCCGCCTAGTCAACACGCGCGTGACGGACGCAGCGCAGTTACGTCTCGCCGCTGGCACGCGCCATAAATACCTACCGCCTCCGCGCGCGGCTCCTGCAGGAAGGGGGTGAGATTTGGAGCGGCGAGGTAGACATGGGGAGGTCGCCGTGCTGCGAGAAGGAGCACACCAACAAGGGGGCGTGGACGAAGGAGGAGGACCAGAGGCTCATCGCGCACATCAGGGCGCACGGGGAGGGGTGCTGGCGGTCGCTGCCAAAGGCGGCGGGGCTGCTGCGCTGCGGCAAGAGCTGCCGCCTCCGCTGGATGAACTACCTCAGGCCGGACCTCAAGCGCGGCAACTTTACCGACGATGAGAACGACCTCATCATCCGCCTTCACGGCCTCCTCGGCAACAGGTGAGTGAGCTCATGCTCATCCATCCATCTCGCCGATCGATCGATCGATCGATCGGTCGACGGGACGGAATGGATGCCTTCTTCTTTGCGACTTTGCCTGCGTGCGTGCATGGACTCAATTTGGTTAGCTGCCTCTTGCAGGTGGTCTCTCATCGCCGGCCAGCTGCCGGGCAGGACGGACAACGAGATCAAGAACTACTGGAACACGCACATCAAGCGCAAGCTCCTCGCCAGCGGCATCGACCCGCAGACGCACCGCCCGCTGCTGAGCGGCAACGCGGCAAGCAGCGGGGGCGGCGCCGCGACCAACAAGGCGCCTCTCCCGGCGCGGCCGCATCCCATAGCCGCCCCGACGAAGGCGTCCGCCGCCGCGATCTTCGCCGTGACGAAACCGCCACCGGTGCTCTCCTCTGACGACGGCGGACGCAGCATCAGCGGCACAACGAGCACGGGGGAGCCCCGGTGCCCCGACCTCAACCTCGACCTGTCGGTGGGCTCAACGCCGAGCTCGCCGCCGGCCGAGACGCCCACCTCGCAGCGCCCGGTCTGCCTCTGCTACCACCTCGGCTTCCGCGCCGGGGAGGCCTGCAGCTGTCAGACTGACAGCTCGGGCCCACAGGAGTTTACATATTTCAGGCCATTGGAACATGGCCAGTAAGTACATCTGATTCTGATCTGAGATGAGCCCAACAATGTGTAACAGAGGGAATTTTCTAGTTGACATCAATACTATTTCAGAAAATGGTAAAAGAAAAGAATTCTAATAAGTTCATGATTTCCATCTCTCTTTCTGTTGGTTGGTTCATGTTGGCTACTCTAAAAAAGATGGGTTGCCTTCTAAAAAAACAGAGATTGGTCGATGTTCGTCACTAATAAACAGTAGCAGGTGATCATGTTAGTCAGATAATGGACTGAGGTTGGTGAGGAATTGATGGGCAGCACCAGGGAGATTCTGCTGTCTCTTTGCATTTTGGATCATGTGAATAATATGCAGGACATCATGTGAATAATATGTAGTAGCATTCTTTGCTTCTACTTCATAAATTCTCAGGGCTTGAAACAGTATGGAATGAGGGCCTGATTCCATACTGACAGACTGTTTCTCATGAAACTTACATTTTCTGAGAGGTATTACTATTCAGAATTCAGGTCTGCGAGATGAAATTGTTTGACTGCTACGCAGGATTGTCCAGGAACTCTCGCGTGTTAAGTTGGAGCTAGCTTAGGCAAGGGAATCGATAAGTCAGAGGTATTACTATTCAGAATTCAGATCTGCGAGATTGAGTTCGTCTTCAGAAAACGAGTGGACCGGAATCTGCATGCATGCGTTTCGTTTTGGTTTGGTAGGTAGCCAAATCTTACGTAGTACTGAGGGAAAGTGACTTTATAACCCAGAAAAGTGCAGAGGAGAAGGCCGTCATGTGACTGCATCAGTTGATGTAATTAAAAAGATAAGCAAAGTACTTTTCGGATTCGGACGGTTCCAGGCATGGTAATTCCTGCGTCCTGAACAAAAGTCAGAGCAGAAACGGCCACGTCTACTACGCATACGTGATGCCGTTATTAAACTGCTGTCTCTTGACCAAACAGGTCGTACCGTCTCAAGGTTTACCTTGCTACTGCGGGCAAAACGTGCTGCTAGCTTGTGAAGTCAACCCAAAGCTGCAAAAAAAAAATCTGTCAAAACCGAGCTTTATCTTTATCTGGTATGTTTCTATCCTGTCGCCGCTCTCGGTGCTGCTTGCAATGATGCCATCTCGTTTGACCTAGAAAGGTTTGCCACGCACTGGCCAAGCCAAGCAAACCAGCAAAGCTTCGACTTCGAGCTGCGTGATCATTTTTTTTCGCGTTGTGACTCGAGGTCGCGTCGCTGTCTTGCCATCGTGCAAAGGAGCATTTCAACAGCACACGAAGATTGCTGCAATCCAGCCGTGACAAATCCGGTCAAAAGCTCGTCGTGGGCGATGCTAGTGTGAGTCAACTGCTTAGGGTTATCTTTCTGTCACCTCGCCCCCCTCGGCATGGCACACTAACATTAGATCAAGCTGGAAGCATCGCCGTCGCAGTTCGCAGCAGAGCACAAGAACACAGCGATGAGCATTACTACTTCTCTCCCGTCTGCAATACGTCAAGAACGGAACGATACAAGCAGTATAGCGCCATACATACGCGCAAGGTCAGCTCGATCAGTCGTCTCAAGTCAGATCTAGAGCTTGGGGTTGGGGTGGACAATTTGAGATGTTCCTGTCTGACCTGACCACGAAGCCCGTCATCTTCAGATCAGTCGATGCCGCGTTACACTGCTGCTGAGCTTGCCTACCTAGATTTTGGACATTGACGCGGTGCAAGAGATGGATCTGAATATTTGTTTGACCTTATAGCAAAGGTAATAGTGGTCAGATTATCCTCCTGTGGTCAAAGGGGCGGTCCTGTTTGGCACAGTTATAGATAGAACTGATCCAATTTAACCCAAGAAATCTTGGATCTAGAGCGGTGGATCAATTGAGAATATTTATAGTCTATTTGGTAGAGTTACGGATTCTGAAATTCATACTGACGTTGAAGTTGAGCACTTGAAGCTAGCTAGATCCTACTCCATCACTCAGTTCATTTTTTTGAAGTACTTTCGGCGGGATCTATTCTTCAAGAAAAGTGTTTGATTTGGCTCTAGCTCCATAGGGCAAAGAAGCTGAGCTAAAACTCTACCAAACACACCATTTGTTGATTAATCTAGTTTTATTTTAGAATAAAAATAAAATAAAAATTATTTTATCATATTACACAAACCTTAGATCGAACATGAATCCTAGAGTTAGAACGTACTGTACCAAACAGTCTAGAGCGAGGTCACTCTAAAAAATAACTTAATGTTTAGCATCTTAAATTAACCATGTATTCCATAATTTAACATCTATAACTTGTAATATATAAATTAGTTTATAAAGCTAGTCCTTTGTCCTAATCTTCAGTTGACCTGGATTCAGTTGCTCTGAACTTCCACTGTCCTGTTTTGCCAAGTGCATGCTCCAGTTCAGTGGAATGATCAATCTAGTGTGGTCCCCTACTTACAACCATTTCAAATTCCCCCAGCAAACCTGTATCTTCAAGCTTGGTTATACCCATGACAGTTTGTTCCTAGTTGGTTTGATTAACTACATTAGGAAGTCTTCCAAAATCAGTTATTGATTCCAGATCCTGATCTGGGATATCAAATCCATCTTGGAAACTGATCGAAAATTGATCAACTCCTCTCTAACTCTCCGTCGCAAGCGCTTGCTTATTTAAATCAAATCCGAGGCGTTAAATACCTAGAATAATCTAGTTGTACTTACAATTCTCCTTATTTAAACTGTTACTCCAAGCTAAAACTAGTTTACGCATAATTTAAATCCGTTTAGAATATACATGTCGAGAACGGCGAGCGAACCTAAAGTGACACATTTGATTATTTTTAAAGAAACGATAGATGAGTTACCTAAATATATTAATAATAAATTATAAATGTGCACAAAAAGATACAAGGGTATAGGAAAAGGTTACGAGAGGAGATTAGAAGAAAGACGTAGAGGTTTACGTGGGAATGAATACGAGACAGAGGCACCCGCCTGAAACCAAACTAACACAAAAAGCATAACAAATTAGATTTTAGGATACAAGTGGCATGAATTTGGGCGGAGGTCGGTAGAATCTGACGGCACAGTACGCGCTTACACGCACCTAAGTACCTAACTTAAATACTCGCAGTTCTCTGAAGATTCGTGTCAGGAAAAAAATGGATGCAAAGCCGACGCACAGAGCCTCCCATCAATGCAGAGGAAAAACCACGTGCACACAAAATTCACTGCTATATCGTGTGTGATTACACTCATTAAAGTAGGATTAGTGTAGACGAATTGGATTAGCACTAATTTAGTCTTTTGCAGCTAGCTAGGTGGTCAACTTTTAGAGGCACAGATCGACGGACAGAGCGTCAGAAGATGAGATGGGGGGAAGGGCGATTGTTTTCGAGATGCACGAACAATAATATATGTTGCCTGTGCAGTGCTTGCTTGCATTGTTTGGTCTGTGGAGTGCACACATCCTGCTGCTGTTTGCTCTCGTGCTCATTCGCCTACCTACCTACCTTGTGCAGTTGTGCTTTGTCATGGACCAAGCTAGCACCGGCCATGGATCATGGATGCAGGGTTAGGTGCAACAAGAATTAATTGTGGTGGAGATGAATGTCCTTGGTAGCCACCGGGTTACTTTACGACAGTAGGTTAAAATGATATATAATTGAAACTGTTTTTTAAGAGTGGCGAATCATCGAATATTCCTAAAAACAAATGGTGATTTAGCTATTTGTTTAGCCTGGCTTCTCAGTAAGTCCGGTCTAAAGTAGACAAATTAAGGTCTAACATAAATAGGTTCCTAACACATGTTTGTTTAGTTGCATGTATTTGTTTAACTTAGTTATGGTGAGATGATGTTTGTTTTCGCGCACGTGGATACATTACGTGAGATAAAAATTAATAAATAATGAATCGTCGTGATATTTATTATGCGTAATTATTTTGTTATAATTGCTAATCATCTTATAGTCGTTAATATCATTTAATACATGCTAATCACTCGTACTAAAGCTACAGGAAAACAATAAACTTTCATCGACCTTTTCTTAACTTTCAGATTTTGGGAAATTACGTGCTAATCACGCACAACGGCGAGCGATGTTTTAAGTAAGTTCAGTGATTGCATTACAACTACATAACATTTAGCAATAGTTTTAAAACTAATTGATTGCATTACAACATATATAGCAATTTGCCTAGCATCAAAGATTTGACATGTTACAGTTCCAACCGATATCTACTCCACCATCATTATTTCTATTTGGTACTCCTTCTGCAGTTGAGTTACCTCCTAGCATGTTACTTTATTTGAATGTCTATTTTACATGAATGAAATTTGGAGGGTTATTTGAGTTGACTTGTTAGTTGATAATATTTCTCCATATTTATATATTGCTTCAGATTCCCCGTTCTTCTGGTCATGACGGAGTCTTGGCTTCAGATGTTAATGAGCAACACACTACTACTACGAGAGGCAACAACCACAATTCTAACTAACCAAGTGAGGTTGTGACTGACTTTGAATGTTATTTCTGCATATGATTTGTGACTTTGTGAATTTGAACACGAATTGTGACTTTGAATGGTTTGTGAAGGTGGATTTATTTGGTTAATTTGTGAATGTGTTTGTGGATGCATGTGGATGTGAAGAATGTGAATGTGCCTGTGAATGTGTTTGTAGATGTGAATGTGAATGTGTTTGTGTATGTGTATATGATTGTGAATGTGTAAATATATTTGTGGATGTTGATGTAAATAGGTGAAATAGAAAAAATGCACAAAAAACAGTAAATTCCGTCGGCTATGGTCAGCTGATGGAAATAAAAAACAATAACTTCTGTCGACTGACCATATAAGCCAATAGAAGTTAACTATCTTCCATCAACCACCAACAAAATATAGTCAACTACCGTCTACAAACTTCCGTCTGCCAAAAAACCGATGAAAATTAACTTCTTCTGTATGATTTCGACAGAAATTTGATGTTTTCTTGTAGTGTAAGAATATCATTTATGGCATGTTTATTTCGGTTTTTAGTAGCTGCGGCTACTTATAGAATCTTAAACTGAAAAATAGCTCAGATTTTGACTAAAATTATGAGAATCAGTAGATACAAAATCTTTAAATAACTAGAATCTAAAAAATAAAAAACACTAGCTTCTCTATATTTTTATCAGCAGTAGATACAAAATATTTAAATAACTAGAATCTAAAAATAAAAAACACTAACTTCTTTATATTTTTATCAGCTCGATTAGCTATAAGAATCTCTATCGGTCTGATGTTTTTGCACCCGGTGGGTCGATCTCAGTTCCTTGTGCATGCAACGAAATAACCAAATCTTATATCACGTGATCTTGACTAAACCTTTTAAACCAAACGCCCTAAGTGAATCCGCATATGTGTACCAATTACAAATAAACATTTCGTCCGATCGGCGAGCCGTTCTACTTCTATCCGCTCCGGCTTTTTCATGCATGGATCGATCACACCTCACAGCCCACAATCAGAAGGCCGAGACATGTTACATGGGTCCAAGCCATCTTCTCCACTGGAGCCCAGCCAGTTCGGGCCGAAACGCACAAGTTTCCTTCTGGCCCCACGTATCCATATCTGCTTCGCCGAGAAAATATGTGGACTAGCGCCTCTGCGGCGAGGGCGACCCAGCTGTCGCATGCCGGACGCTGCCGGAGACCAGAGAGAGTGGGCGGACTATCCGTTCCAGCCTCCCGCGACCTCCTCAGCCGATGGCGGCCGCGGTCACCGCGCCACCGTCGCTCCCCCGCGCGCCCCCGCGGCGGGGGCAACGTGCCGCTTGCAGCTGCTCGCCGCTCCGTTGGGCCGCGCTCGCGCCGGGCGCCGCATGCTTGTCGTTCTCTGTGAGTAGGACGAGCCCTTCATTCCCCTCTGCCCCTGATGCGAATGCCGCTGTGACGTAACGGTTCCTGTTGTTCCCGTGCAGAGATCGCGCCGCTGGGACGTCGCCCGGCGCTGCAGCAGCCGGACCGAGGTGGCGAGCAGCTCTGTAGATGACGACGAGGCGTGCGAGCTGGTGAGCGGCGCCGACCTCGTCATCGGCGGCGACGGCGATAGCGCTGTTCGCGCGTACCTCCTCAAGGCCGTCAAGAACAACAACCGCACCGGCGTGCTCCTTCTCTCCGACATCTTCGGCTTCGAGGACTCCGCCACTCGCGACTTCGCCTACCGCGTGGCGTGCCACGGCTACAAGTATTCACACCGCCGGTCTTTCTCCCTAGCTCACCGATGTATCAATTGCTAGCTTCTTTCAACTCTCGTTGCTCGATCGACGCAGCGTTCTTGTGCCAGACTTGTTCCGCGGGAACCCGTGGAAGAGGAGCCTCCCGTCGGAGACGGACGGTTTCGAGACGTGGCTCGCCGAGCAGGCGCCGGAGAAGGTGTCCAGTGACATCGACGCGTGCACCAAGTGGCTGGTGGACGAGTTCACGGCGGCGGGGGTGTCCAGGAAGCTGGGCGTGATCGGGTTCTGCTACGGGGGCGGCCGCCTGGTGGAGACGCTGGCGCGCGACGGCGGCGTCAGCTTCAGCGCGGGTGTCTGCTTCTACGGCTCCCGGATGGACGCGTCGCTGGGGCCACGGCTCGCCGCCCCCGTCCTGTTCGTCTGCGGCGACGGCGACCCGCTCTGCCCCGTCGAGACGGTGCGGGAGCTGGAGGCCGGCTCGAGCAACGCCAAGGCCGTCGTGTACGCCGGCAGGGGCCACGCGTTCGCCCACCGGCCGCAGTCGCTGGACGACGACGGCGACGCCGAGGACGCGTTCGCCCTGATGCGCAGCTGGCTCCACGAGCACCTGCTCGCCTGATCGATCGATCACACAGTGACACAGCCAGCCGTTCGCGCCGCGCGTAGACTTGCATGCACACATGGTTCTCCACTAGTCCACTTCTACTACGCTACTGCTTCTCTAATGCACTACTGGTGTAATTCGACTACACACATAGGATGTAACTTGAGCAATGTGTGAGCCAGTGAGTAGTTGAATACTCATCAGTGATCAGGGCACAGTAGCTCATACTTTTGTTTCATGTTTTGGAACAGGTTTGCCATAGTTTAAGCCCAACATGTGCCTATGCCCTATGGGCATTATCAAACCAAAAAAAAAACGAAAGTATAAAAATTACCTATAGGCCCATACTTGTGAGAAGTAAATGATCCGAGGAAAGCAACCAGTTGTGACTTTTTGCCATTCCTTTCTTGCTTTTGGGATATGGTTTCCCACCGCCTGTATATTGTGGTTACGCCAAGAAATTTAGTGAATCGAATCGCGGGTAAATGCAGCTCGTCCAGCTTATTTATTCTTATTATTTTTTAGATTATGTGGAAAGAACTTAATGTAAGTATTTTTGTTGGTGTTAATTATATATCAATGGAGGTCTCTTGGTCTATTTTAAAGGAGTGGTGGATATAAAGAGCAACAGGTTTACGTATATCTTTTTGTGAAGCAACATGATGTATCTTTTGTGGTAACGTGTTTGTAGCACAACAATCATGTTTGATGACCAATTTTTGTATTCTTCTCTCAATCTTAATAATATTTGACTGGTATTATATCGGTCTAGTGAAAAAAAGAGTATTTCAGTTCTTGTCAACACAATATGGTAAACTACGTACAATATGGTAACTGAAGATAGATCTACAATCGGTACAAAGGTTCTTCCGTTGGTGTCGGATCGCAACACCCGACGATGATTGTCGTTGCGTATGAATAACAATATCCTACGGGGGTACCCGCAGTAAGATTTGGTTAGATTTGATGGAAAGTTGTGATGCCGACTCAATGATTACCTCGAAAGACGAGACAGAAATAAACTCGGGAGTTTAGACAAGTTCGGGCCACCCGAAAGATAATAATCATACTCCTATGTGTATGATGTATGGGGATTATTGCTTTTCCTCGTGAATACGACAGAGCCTCTAAAAAGCAATCGAAGTCTCCAGAGGAATGATCCAGCCAAAGGGTGGGTATTCTCGTGTTGTGAGTCTACGTGCTTATTTTTTTTGAGAGAACGTACCTCTATAGGCTCCCTCTGACCTTTTATATTAGAGGAACCAGCGGTTACAAATCAAAAATAAAGGACCCCACTAATTATCGAGACAACGGTTAGTTAGTGGACAATGACTATTGGAAATAACTGTTACACTTGATGGTGGTCTTCATAGAGATTGATGATAGCTTGGCCTTTAAAGCTGACCGTTAGAATGCTGGTGATCGGGATGCCTTCCCCGAGTATAGGACTCGGGGGCTTGGAGACCCCTTGCCACTAGTCTTCTGGAGAGAGCCGACTGTTGGGGGAAAATACTTCATCCTCAGGGCCATTGCTGCAACAAGACAAAGGCAGGTGATTTAATCGAAGATTTCCAGCATCTAACTCCGGAAGTATACTGGAGCAAGTTCGAAGGATGGAGGTGAACTCTAGTTCGGAGTATATCTTCGAACATTGACCCTTCAGATAGCTTCCTTGCCAGCTAAGATGGAAGACTTATTTTCTTTCTCATTAGATTAGTCTTTTCCCGTTTTAGCCCTATTAAGGGTACCGAATAGTTTCCACTATGTCGGTTGTAACAGAGGGGTAAAAGGGTCCTTTCCTTAAGGTTTTGGCCTATAAATACCCCCGTTTTACCCTGTAATAAGGATCAAATACTGAGTTATTCAATACACATCTTCAAACTGTTTCGAGCTATTATCCCATTCGGAGGCTTGAAATAGTTCATTTCACAAACACTTCGTTTGTTAGTTTCTAAACTCTGAAAACCTATTAGCGCAATCTTTTACGCCAACACCGACTGTTGGGTCGTCAGCAAGAAAAGTCCTCAAAAGGGAATCCGAGATCATATTCCCGACAACGACTGAATGGTAGAAGTAGACGGAAGACGCGTCGTGATGATGAACGTGAGTAGTCGCACAGAACTATTCCCAAAAACCTTATTCGTCTCTCCTGGTGCAGGATCGCAAGGATGACTGGTTTCGTAGACCTGCTCTCTTGTTCCCAGTGCACGCCAGTGGACGAGATGGAGTAGTCTATGACGACAGTACAACAAAGAGAAGAGACAACCAAGAACCCTAGCGTGGTTCTTCATTCTGATATGTTATCTCATTCTCATATATCCAAGAACAGGTCTGATTGACAGATATTTATATAGGAGCAATCGGATCTCGTGTCGCGATCACGATCTCAATCAAGTCGGTTTTCATATAATCATATCCTGCAAATTTCGCCACGTTTCCAAAGAATCGGAACAAGAAAAAATAAGACCACATCCCCACAAGGTAAGGAATCAGATTTTGGAAACACGTGGTCGGGATCGGCAAGCCGACCCTCGACTCCTAAGTCCCAACTTAGATCAAGCACTCGACAGTAGTGCTGACCCCAACTCTAGAGTCCTACTTCCGACTACTCGATATTTCTTTTTCTATCTCAGACCTTTAAGATTTATTTAGAAATTTACGAAATATTCATATGAATCTATCCTAAAATTCCAACAGTTTTAGTAAGTGTTAGATACCTACTAAAATTAACTTTGAAAATTCCGGTACCTACCGTAAAATCATTATAATTTCTATACTACCAAGTATGTAATTTCTGATTGAATATAACTATGCAGCAAAAAAACAAGATTATTACAAGTTAGGAAGCGATACTCCGTCCGAAAGCACTCCATCTATCTTGGGCTGAATAATTGGTGGCTGCTCCTTAAGATCAGAAGCCATTGCAGTCGGGGGGTCGGTTCCATACAAGCGGCCATGGACGGACGGTTAGGACTACGACGCATCGCTCCACATCAGCGAACATTCCGTATGCACGGCTACCACGGCGAATTCTCTGGGCCACAACCACAACCACCACTGGTTGCATCTGCTACGTGAGTGCGTGCGTGCATTCATTCACCGGCCCTGAGAGCTGAGGTAGCCCGGTCACTTTCGTCCCCGACGGTAACCCGGCCTCCCTTTGTCTTCCTCCATTATTGGTGGATAGATGGATGCTTGATGTCGCGGCTGTTGCCTCCATTATTTGCTTGGATGCCGCCTAGCTCCATCTATCTGATTCTTCTGCTCGCTTTGCTTTCGTGGAATCGTGGCTACATATATGTCAGTATCATCTCTCTCTAGCTGGTTTCTCTTATCACTGGCCAGCCAGCTAGCTGCATGCCTGCACCACATCCTAAGTGCAATGAGGAGCTCGAGCTCTGAGAGCAGGAGCAGCAGCGGCAACGACGGCGAGGGGTCCGGGCCGTCCGGTTCCTTCAACCTTCGGAACCTGTCCAAGCTCATCCTGCCGCCTCTCGGCAAGCCAGCCGGCCAAGCCCATCAGCCCCATGGCGCCGGCTCCATCAACGACAAGTGGATCATCTCGCCTCTGAACTCCAGATACAGGTGATGACCAGACGACCACCCGGCCGTCTCTTTGGCAGCTTACTAGCAAATCCATCTTTGCGCACGCCATGGACCTCAGATGGATGAATATAATACGCGCGTGCTGTGGGCTGTGGCCGGCGTACGTAGGTGCTGGGAGACGTCCATGGTGGTGCTGGTGGCGTACTCGGCGTGGGTGTACCCGTTCGAGGTGGCGTTCATGAACGCGTCCCCGAAAGGCGGCCTCGAGGTGGCCGACATCGTTGTCGACCTCTTCTTCGCCGTCGACATCGTCCTCAACTTCTTCCTCGCCTACATCGACTCCAGGACGCAGCTCCTCGTCCGCGACAGGAGGAAGATCACCATGAGGTACGTACATATATAAGCCTCATTATTCTCAAACTCTCATCATTGTTGCAAGATCTTGCTCTGATCATAATTCTTGTGCACAAGTACGTATTAATTTCTTGTGCATTATCTCTATTCTCTTTGCATTTGGTGAGAAAACGCAGTGGAATTAATTAACTGTGGGTTTAGTTGCCGGCCTACTCATAGTCGAGCTGCCAAATTTCCATTCTGAATTTCTGATCATTTACTGCCTGATAGGGATAGCATGCGATCTTTATGAAGGATCTGAAAATTCCTAATGGTGATAGTATATGGTAGAGAAATTCCTATAAATGATTTTTCAATTTGGCAAACAATCTGCTAGATTTTATCAAAATCTTGATTTAAGTTGGATTTTTTTAATAATATTTTTTGAAAAAAAAATCAATTTTAGTTAGTTGTTTGAAATTTTTTAAAAAATAAGCACCGGTCCCTTGCCACATCAACACTAGTTCAGCCTAGGGTTGAAAGTGGTTCGGATAGTTTCCGACCGTATCCGGAAAAACGGATTCAGATTTTTTTGATTCGGATTCGGATTCGGATATTTTTTTCGGATATGGAACGGATATGATATGCCTGATATTCGTCGGATTCGGATACGGATTCGGATAATCCGGATAGTTCTTATTCGGATATCCAGCCCATTAAAAATACAGGCCCACTAGCCACACTGCAGGCACACATCACATAATAGGCCTTTATATGGCACTATGGCATATTTGGCTGGCAGGCCCACTGCCATGGCGCCATGGCCCAACCGCCCAAGCATTTTGAAATAAAAAAATCTTCTTTATTTTTTTAAAAAAACATTTTTAAAAAACATAAAGAATATTTTTTAATATATATATATTTTTAAAAATGGGATAAATTTCTATAAATTTAAACAGATAAAATTTTTTAATAAATAAAAAATATTTTTTAGTTCTTTCAATTTAAATTTTAGAAACACAATGAATTAATGAAAAATAGCAAATTGACATATAACAATATCCAAATTTTCCATAAATTAATATATGTTGTATTTTAATTATAGAAAAAGTTTAAACAAATATTTAACTATTAATTTGTTTTTAAACCTAACACATTTCTTTTAACATTCGTACATGCAAACTTTGTCAAAATAATTTTAAATTTTTATCACAACATCTATGTATTGTATGATGATACCATGAGACGTATCGTATTTTTCAGACTTAATTTGAATTTTTTAGAATTAAAATTTCATTAAGCTCTACGTTGTCCATCGAGTGTCGTAACATTTTTTTAAAAAATATCTTTCAATTTAGTGGATACTGACTTAAAATAGACTCACATGCATGAATATGATTTTTCTAGAATTTTTAGTTCATTATTTCATGCACTTGTAGTTCAAATTTGATAAATTTCAATATAAATCAAAGAAACATACATAATGAATTAAAAATAGCAAACTTATGTATAAAAATGTGATTTTTTATAAGATTAGATATGTTGTATTTTAATCATAGAAAAAAAATCAAGTTTAAACAAAGATTTAACTATTGATTTGCTTTTAAACCTATCACATTTTTCTTAACATTGTGACTCATTACTCTCACATCTCCATCTTTCTTAACATCGTAGATGCAAACTTTGTCAAAATAATTTTAAAATTTTATCACAGCATATTTGTATCGTATGATGATACCATGAGACGTATCGTATTTTTCTGACTTGATTTGAATTTTTTAGAATTAAAATTTCATTAAGCTCTACGTTGTCTATAGAGTGTCGTAACATTTTTTTAAAAAAAATATATTTCAATTTAGTTAATACTGACTTAAAATAGACTCACATGCATGAATATGATTTTTTTAGAATTTTTAGTTCATTATTTCATGCACTTGTAGTTCAAATTTGATAAATTTCAATATAAATCAAAGAAACATACATAATGAATTAAAAATAGCAAACTTATGTATAAAAATGTGAATTTTTTTATAAGATTAGATATGTTGTATTTTAATCATAGAAAAAAATCAAGTTTAAACGAAGATTTAACTATTGATTTGCTTTTAAACCTAACACATTCCTTCTTAACATTCTAATTCATTACTCTCAAATCTCCATCTTTCTTAACATCGTACATGAAAACTTTGTCAAAATAATTTTAAATTTTTATCACAGCATCTATGTATCATATGATGATACCATGAGACGTCTCGTATTTTTCAGACTTTATTTGAATTTTTTAGAATTAAAATTTCATTAAGCTCTATGTTGTCCATCGAGTGTCGTAACAATTTTTTAAAACAATATCTTTCAATTTAGTGGATACTGACTTAAAATAGACTCAAATTCATGAATATGATTTTTTTTAGAATTTTTGGTTCATTATTTCATGCACTTGTAGTTCAAATTTAACAAATTTCAATATAAATCAAAGAAACATACATAATGAATTAAAAATAGCAAACTTATGCATAAAAATGTGAAATTTTTTTATGATATTATATATGTTGTATTTTGATATTAGAAAAAAAAATCAACTTTAAACGAACATTTATATTTCAAATTTACAAGGCTAATTGCGTAAAAGCATGTTGAGTGTTGTTTAATCTTTAATGAGCAGTGTTAAAACAGAAATAAACATGCTGAATTAAATAACAGTAATTAACTTTCCACTACCTCGAGTTGCACACCTGTGCCCACTCGCTCTTTCATCCCATAGTAAACATGACATGCAATTCACAACTTCAACACTGAAAGCTAACTGCGGAGAACATCACTTGGCTGCCCGTGACCGTGGGCACGACTTTTCGAAAAGTTTATACTCTGATCAGAGGTGTACTACTTTACCCACAAGGCACTTGTCCCTGCACAGCACAGTGTGTTACGAGGACCCGAGTCCTAGGAACGCATGCCAAAACCTTTCGCATGTCCGGCTCAGCAAGAGGACAACCTCACTAGGTTTCATCGACGCTCCACTGGGATCTCACTCATGGCGTCTGAGTAGACCCCGATTGGTAGACGTGCGACCCCAATTAGTGCCTCGTCAGCACAAGCCATCACTGGGCAACTCCCGATAGATGGTCTTGTCTCCTCCGCTCGGTGCATCAAGCTGAACCGACCCATACTACGGATTAGGTCTTACCCATAGACTTGTGGCTAGCACGATAATGCTTTGCGACAGATCCCGCAGACCGGTCCTTATAGTGCCCCGGGTGCGACCACCAATGCCCTAGCTTGCACCCGGAACCCACCATGCACAATATCACTTCGACTCCACAACGCTTTCCACAATTCAGAATATCGACGAGACAAAGACATATATATAACCAAAGGAGTATAAAGAGAATAACCTGATGACTAATAGTAATTGTAATTAAGCTAGCTCTTAATGCGCCTCGTATATATAGCGCTAACTATTAAGCGACACTGGCGACAAGGAGACGGTGATACAAGCATGGCTTGGGTTTACACTTCAGGGAGCAAAGCTATACATTAGCTAAATAAATAAATAAACGAGTGAACAGGTTATCGCTAATGCAGTTATTAACCTATGGGTTATAGCAATTATTGCAAAAAGTAGGTTCAACATGATCAACTATGTCCACGAGAGGGTCCGGTGACTTGCCTTGATCCTCGAAGAACTGATGCGGATCCTCGGCGGCGATCGGCAACTCTTCGGTCGCCTCGACTTCGACTACAACGCGTCGAAAAACACCACAAATAAATAAACAGTACAATATTCCATGTAAACAGTACAAAATAATTACATCAGTATGTAGAAAATAATTTTATGAACATTTAGAAATTTGAATGGGTTCAATCGGAGCTATTTTGGATTTTATATGCATTTTACAAGATTTAAACGAGTTCTGCAGGATTTAAACCCTAAATCAATCGCCATCGGTCCACGGTGGACCGTGAACCGCCAGTGCACGCGCCCGGTCCACGGTGAACCGCAGACCGCGCCAGGGGGGAGTCCACGGTGCACCGGGTGCATGGTGCACCTGCGCCCTGTGCCACGGACCGGGCCAGCGGGGCCGTTGGATTGGCATCCCACGGCCGGCCACGCGTCCGGCACGGGGGCGGCACGCACACGCCCAGGGGGCGACGAGGCCTTCTTCCCCGGCTCCGACAAGGCGGCGACGCCGGCGAGAAGCGGCCCTAGGCCCTAGCTAGCGTCAAAAACGGAACGAGGGCGAGGAGGGGAGCAAAATGGTACCGGGACGACGGAGCTCCGGTGGCGGGAGATGGCCGGCGATGAGGAGGAGGCGGCGGCGGGCTCGGGTTGGCGGCGGCGGAGCGGTTCCGGCGACGGGGAGGCCGAACCGAGGCGGGGACGGGCTCGACCGCGCGACGAGGAAGACGGGAGTGCCGGCGGCGGGGGCGGAGCCGGTCGCCGGCGGGAGCTAGCGGCGAACGGAGGCGAGGCGGCGGGGTTTGGTGCGAAGGGAAATCCGGCGAAACGGAGGGGCGATAGCAAAAATTAGTTGCGGGGATGGAGGAGGGGCTTAAAAAGGGTCCGGGTAGGCGGGGAGTGGGGGTCCGAGGCGTGCGGGAGAGGGCGCCGGCGAACTCGGAGGGGCGGTTGCGGCGGCGCGGGGAGAGGAAAAAGGGGCCGGCGCGAGGTAGGCGGAGCGGGACTGACAGGCGGGGCCCGCAAGGCAGGGGGCGCAGCGCCCTGGCGAGCGGGGCCGGGCGGCAGAGAGAGGAGCGGGGCGCTGGCGCGGAGGGAGGCGCCGACAAGGGGGCCCCACGCAACAGAGAGAGAGGGGAGGCAGCCAGCGTGGGGAGGCGGCGCCGACAGGCGGGCCCCACGCGGCAGAGAGAGGGAAGGAGGGAGCGGGCCGCTGGGCCGGCTGGGCCAAAAAGAAGGGCGCGGCCCACTAAGGAAAATAAATTGCTTTTTCGAATAAAAATAATTCTGAAAAATGGTTTTGAAGTTTAAATCACGAATTTGAATTCTAAAAATTTCCAAAATAATTTTATAAAATATTTTAAGGTTCAAGGACCCTAACAAATTATTAAATTTCAAAATTCAATACTTTTGGCTAAAGGTTTTAAATTGCAAAGCTTTTCTTCATTCAAACAAATTCTAAATTTTGGAAATTCAGTTTGAAAATTTCGTTTGGCAGTTTTGAAAAGTAAGGGTGTTACAAACCTACCCCCTTAAAGAGAATCTCGTCCTCGAGATTCGAAACGACCTTCGAACAACTCGGGATGCGAAGCCTTTAACTCGTCCTCTTTTTCCCACGTCGCTTCCTCTGGCGAATGGTTACTCCACTGAACTTTGCAGAACTTGATAACCCTGCTCCTTGTAACTCGCTCATTGGTATCTAGAATGCAGATATGCTTCTCCACATAAGTCAGATCCTCTTGTATCTCTAACTGTTGATGATCGGCTTGCTCAGTAGGTACTCGGAGACACTTCTTCAACTGCGAGACATGAAACATATTGTGTACACCTGACAATGACGCTGGTAGCTCAAGCTCGTAGGCAACCTCTCCTCGGCGATGGGTAACCAAGAACGGGCCAACGAAGCGAGGTGCGAGCTTGCCTCTCATGTTAAACCTTTGAGTACCACGAAGCGGGGTGACTCGGAGATAAACATGGTCTCCTTCTTTAAATGACAAATCTCGGCGACGAACATCGGCATAACTCTTTTGACGAGACTGAGCTATCTTCAACCTGTCCTGAATAACCTTGACTTTGGCTTCGGCTTCACGAAGGATATCTGTTCCAAAAACCTGACTTTCTCCGGTCTGATCCCAAAGCAGAGGGGTTCTGCACTTGCGACCATATAAAGCTTCAAACGGTGACATTTGTAGACTGGCCTGATAACTGTTGTTGTAAGAAAACTCAGCATACGGCAAATTTTTATCCCACGAACCTCCAAAGTCTAAAGCACAAGCTCTCAACATGTCTTCGAGAATCTGATTAACCCTTTCTGTCTGACCATCTGTCTGGGGATGATATGCTGTACTGAAATTTAACCTGGTACCAAGCTCTTCTTGTAGATTCTTCCAGAACTTTGAAGTAAATTGACTTCCTCTATCTGAAACGATCTTCTTCGGAACACCGTGCAAACACACTATCCGAGCCATATACAATTCTGCTAACTTCGGTCCACTGTAAGTTGTCTTGACTGCTATAAAGTGAGCCACTTTAGTCAGACGATCAATGATCACCCATATCGAATCATTACCCGCTTGAGTTCTGGGCAGACCGGTAATAAAGTCCATACCGACTTCTTCCCACTTCCACTCGGGAACCTTAAGAGGCTGTAACAGTCCTGCTGGCCTTTGGTGTTCTGCTTTGACCCGCTGACAAGTGTCACACATTGCCACATATTCCGCGATCTCTCTTTTCATACTAACCCACCAATACTTCTCTTTTAAGTCCTGATACATCTTCGTACTTCCGGGATGGATAGAGTACAAGGTGTCATGGGCTTCCTTTAGAATAATGGTCTTTAACTCGGGCTTATCCGGTACACCTAGACGATTCCCAAACCAAACTGTTCCCATTTCATCTTCCGAGAAACCAGGGGCTTTCCCTTTCCTCATGTTCTTCTTTATATCTGCCATATCTGGATCTTCCTTCTGAGCTTCACGAATCTGATCTTCGAGAGCTGGTTTTGCCTCGAGCGTAGCAAGGTATGCTCGGGTGGCGACTCCCAGGTTCAATCTTTCCATCTCGCGACACAACATAGGGGCTCTGTCTTGGAGAACTATGGCGTTGCAATACCCTTTTCGACTTAGTGCATCCGCCACTACATTAGCTTTGCCTGGATGATAATGAATTCCCATGTCGTAATCTTTAATCAACTCTAGCCATCTTCTTTGCCTTAGGTTCAGATCTGGCTGTGTGAATATATACTTCAGACTCTTGTGATCAGTGAACACTTCACATCTGTTGCCGATGAGGTAATGCCTCCAAATCTTTAAAGCATGCACTACGGCTGCTAGCTCTAGATCATGAGTAGGATAGTTCAGCTCATGAGGACGAAGCTGACGTGAGGCATAGGATACAACCTTTCCATCTTGCATCAATACGCAACCCAGTCCTTGACGAGACGCATCACAATAGACATGAAAATCGCTTCAGATATCCGACAGAGTCAACACTGGTGCTGAGACTAACTTTTTCTTCAAGGTACAAAAGCTCTCTTCACAATCTGGTGTCCACTTGAACTTGGTGTCCTTCTGAAGCAATCTGGTCATGGGCTTGGCAATCTTCGAGAAGTTCTCGATGAATCGACGGTAATAGCCCGCCAATCCAAGAAAACTACGAATCTCCGAAACCGATGTAGGCTGCAACCAATCTGTCACCGCTTCAACAGTAGTAGGATCCACTGCTACCCCTTTATCAGATATGATGTGTCCCAAAAACTTTACTTCAGACGTCCAAAACTCACACTTGTTGTACTTGGCATAAAGCTGATGTTCTCTTAGCTTCGTCAGAGACAGGCGAAGGTGCTCTTCATGCTCTTCTGGGGTCTTGGAGTAAATGAGGATATCATCGATGAACACCACAATGAACTTGTCCAAACAGTCCATGAAGACATTATTCATCATGTTCATAAAGAATGCTGGAGCATTAGTAAGTCCAAACGACATCACTGTATACTCATACAGAACATATCTTGATGTGAAAGCAGTCTTTGGGATATCTTCCTCTCTGATTCTCAACTGATGGTAACCTGATCGGAGATCAATCTTAGAGAACATTGTAGCTCCTCTCAACTGATCAAACAAATCATCAATGCGAGGCAATGGATACTTATTCTTGATGGTGACTTCATTCAAGCCCTGTAGTCAACACACATTCTCTTTGTCTTGTCTTTATTCATTGCAAAGATTACCGGTGCTCCCCACGGGGAAGTACTCGGCCTGATGTACCCTTTTTGCTCAAGATCTTCAATATTCTTCTTTACCTCCGCTAGCTCATTAGCAGCCATTCTGTACGGGCGCTTTGAGATGGGAGTGGTTCCTGGCACAAGGTCAATTCTGAACTCGATGTCCCTTTTTGGCGGCATCCCTGGCAAATCTTCGGGAAAAACATCCAAGAACTCTTTAACAACACGTACTTCTTCTAAGGCTATCTGGTTCACCATTGGAGTCTCGGTTGCCTGATGGTGATCTTCAGCAGCTGGCTGACTGGCTCTAGCGTTGCTAGCCTCGGGATTATCACTCGGGTTGGAAGACATCTATGAGAAGATAAGCGGACCCACCCAAGAGAATAACGCGAAAACTAAGAATAGGAGTGAAAAGGTTTTAATAACAAACTAGCACGTCCTTGGCACTAGTTGTCAAACACGCACACTAACAAGCAGACACAAAAGCAAGCATACTAACAAACAATCCAACAAACAAGACTGACAACTACGGAAGCTAGCGTTCTAAGGCTCTACCTGCATCTCGCTCACAATGACATGCTACAAAAATTTTGAAATTTGGAGAGGCGACAGAACAGAATAAAACAAGATTAGACAAGAAGTATAAACAAAACTATGCGAGTAAATAAGTTTTAGAAGATTTTTACATAATTCCTATCGACGGTCCAGGGGGCTTCCTACAGTCGAGTCGGCTCTGATACCATCTTGTAACGACCCGGGTTCTCACAAACCGCAATTTCATTGAATATAAATGAAAAGTCATTATTACAAGACGCTCACAGCTGACAACGAAATAAACGGAAATAAAGCGAGTACGTAGCTCATAGGCTACACTTATTACAATTCAAATTCAAGCGGAAGCAAAATAAAGCAGCTGCAGAACGCCTTGGCTCCACGGATCCGACTCCTCGCCTGGGACGCTACTCCTGGACTTCTTCTTCATACACGACATCTAAAAGAATTAACCCACGAGGGGTGAGTACAAAGTACTCAATAAGCCACGGATATGCAAATAATGATGGCTGTTGAACAAGGATGCATAACAAGGCTAATTGCGTAAAAGCATGTTGAGTGTTGTTTAATCTTTAATGAGCAGTGTTAAAACAGAAATAAACATGCTGAATTAAATAACAGTAATTAACTTTCCACTACCTCGAGTTGCACACCAGTGCCCACTCGCTCTTTCATCCCATAGTAAACATGACATGCAATTCACAACTTCAACACTGAAAGCTAACTGCGGAGAACATCACTTGGCTGCCCGTGACCGTGGGCACGACTTTTCGAAAAGTTTATACTCTGATCAGAGGTGTACTACTTTACCCACAAGGCACTTGTCCCTGCACACCACAGTGTGTTACGAGAACCCGAGTCCCAGGAACGCATGCCAAAACCTTTCGCATAACCGGCTCAGCAAGAGGACAACCTCACTAGGTTTCATCGACGCTCCACTGGGATCTCACTCATGGCGTCTGAGTAGACCCCGATTGGTAGACGTGCGACCCCCATTAGTGCCTCGTCAGCACAAGCCATCACTGGGCAACTCCCGATATATGGTCTTGTCTCCTCCGCTCGGTGCATCAAGCTGAACCGACCCATACTACGGATTAGGTCTTACCCATAGACTTGTGGCTAGCACGATAATGCTTTGCGACAGATCCCGCAGACCGGTCCTTATAGTGCCCCGGGTGCGACCACCAATGCCCTAGCTTGCACCCGGAACCCACCATGCACAATATCACTTCGACTCCACAACGCTTTCCACAATTCAGAATATCGACGAGACAAAGACATATATATAACCAAAGGAGTATAAAGAGAATAACCTGATGACTAATAGTAATTGTAATTAAGCTAGCTCTTAATGCGCCTCGTATATATAGCGCTAACTATTAAGCGACACTGGCGACAAGGAGACGGTGATACAAGCATGGCTTGGGTTTACACTTCAGGGAGCAAAGCTATACATTAGCTAAATAAATAAATAAACGAGTGAACAGGTTATCGCTAATGCAGTTATTAACCTATGGGTTATAGCAATTATTGCAAAAGTAGGTTCAACATGATCAACTATGTCCACGAGAGGGTCCGGTGACTTGCCTTTATCCTCGAAGAACTGATGCGGATCCTCGGCGGCGATCGGCAACTCTTCGGTCGCCTCGACTTCGACTACAACGCGTCGAAAAACACCACAAATAAATAAACAATACAATATTCCATGTAAACAGTACAAAATAATTGCATCAGTATGTAGAAATAATTTTATGAACATTTAGAAATTTGAATGGGTTCAATCGGAGATATTTTGGATTTTATATGCATTTTACAAGATTTAAACGAGTTCTGCAGGATTTAAACCCTAAATCAATCGCCATCGGTCCACGGTGGACCGTGAACCGCCAGTGCACGCGCCCGGTCCACGGTGAACCGCAGACCGCGCCAGGGGGGAGTCCACGGTGCACCGGGTGCATGGTGCACCTGCGCCCTGTGCCACGGACCGGGCCAGCGGGGCCGTTGGATCGGCATCCCACGGTCGGCCACGCGTCCGGCACGGGGGCGGCACGCACACGCCCAGGGGGCGACGAGGCCTTCTTCCCCGGCTCCGACAAGGCGGCGACGCCGGCGAGAAGCGGCCCTAGGCCCTAGCTAGCGTCAAAACGGAATGAGGGCGAGGAGGGGAGCAAAATGGTACCGGGACGACGGAGCTCCGGTGGCGGGAGATGGCCGGCGATGAGGAGGAGGCGGCGGCGGGCTCGGGTTGGCGGCGGCGGAGCGGTTCCGGCGACGGGGAGGCCGAACCGAGGCGGGGACGGGCTCGAGCGCGCGACGAGGAAGACGGGAGTGCCGGCGGCGGGGGCGGAGCCGGTCGCCGGCGGGAGCTAGCGGCGAACGGAGGCGAGGCGGCGGGGTTCGGTGCGAAGGGAAATCCGGCGAAACGGAGGGGCGATAGCAAAAATTAGTTGCGGGGATGGAGGAGGGGCTTAAAAAGGGTCCGGGTAGGCGGGGAGTGGGGGTCCGAGGCGTGCGGGAGAGGGCGCCGGCGAACTCGGAGGGGCGGTTGCGGCGGCGCGGGGAGAGGAAAAAGGGGCCGGCGCGAGGTAGGTGGAGCGGGACTGACAGGCGGGGCCCGCAAGGCAGGGGGCGCAAGTGCGCAATGCCCTGGCGAGCGGGGCCGGGCGGCAGAGAGAGGAGCGGGGCGCTGGCGCGGAGGGAGGCGCCGACAAGGGGGCCCCACGCAGCAGAGAGAGAGAGGGGAGGCAGCCAGCGTGGGGAGGCGGCGCCGACAGGCGGGCCCCACGCGGCAGAGAGAGGGAAGGAGGGAGCGGGCCGCTGGGCCGGCTGGGCCAAAAAGAAGGGCGCGACCCACTAAGGAAAATTAATTGCTTTTTCGAATAAAAATAATTTTGAAAAATGGTTTTGAAGTTTAAATCACGAATTTGAATTCTAAAAATTTCCAAAATAATTTTATAAAATATTTTAAGGTTCAAGGACCCTAACAAAATTATTAAATTTCAAAATTCAATACTTTTGGCTAAAGGTTTTAAATTGCAAAGCTTTTCTTCATTCAAACAAATTCTAAATTTTGGAAATTCAGTTTGAAAATTTCGTTTGGCAGTTTTGAAAAGTAAGGGTGTTACACTTGGCTAGCTCCCTTCTTCACTTTGAGAGGTAAGTTTTCTTCTCTCGTCTTTATTTTGTAGCCGTTATTTTTTGGAGAATTTTTTTAGTAATATAAATTCTAGTTATCCATTTGAAAATTTTGCAAAGCTAGTCACCGGTCAACCGACCATTGTCTGAACTAGGCCACGTCAGCCTTGGTTTGACAGATGGTCGATCGAAGTTAGCCACATTACTACGTTAGCCTGCTACTAAATAAGAGAGGTAGAGAAGCAACTCTGGGTTTGTTGAAGAAGTACCGAGGCAGAGGATGTGCTGAGAAGGGGACATTCAACCCTCTTTTATAGGGCTAGGTCTGGCTCTTGATCGGCCGAACCAGACCACGTCAGCTTGATTTGGCCGAACCAGGTTGACGTGGCCTGATTTGGCCAAAGTAGCCGTTGTGCACACGTGTGGACTAGACATTGTGGGCAGTGTGGTTCGATCGATGGTCGGCCGAACCAAGGCTGTTCGGCCGATAGTCGGCCATGACTAGTTTTACAAAATTTTCAAACGGCTAACTAGAATTGATTTTATTAAAAAAATTCATTTAAGTTGTCCCAAAGATGAGACCTTTTTCAATGAAGAAATGCATTATTGGCAATTATGCAACCGGACCCTACAGGCTAAACCGTACAGACTGCATGCGACTTCTCAAGTATTGGAGCAAAACACGACAGATGTGTTTATTTTCCCTTTTTGTTCTGCTGTGTTGGAGTGATTTATCGCGGCGCTAAGTTGGTACGAAAATAATATGGTTAGGTATCTGTCGACGTTTTTCGTCATGGACGTGGCCTCCACGATACCTTACCAGGGCCTTGCCTACGTCGTCACCGGCGATGTCAGGGAAGGCGCCGTGTACAGCCTTCTCGGAATCCTCCGGCTATGGCGTCTCAGGATGGTCAAACAATTCTTCACCAGGTAAAACAGAGCAGCAATGGCGGAATCCATGATCTGGGTCTAAAGTCTAACCACACGTATGTTGATTGATCCATCAGGCTAGAGAAGGACATCACATCAGGTTCAGCTACTTCTGGATACGCTGCGCGCGGCTCGTCGCGGTAAGCAAGTTCAGACATTTTGATGATTTGATCCCAAAGTCTCAAGTCTGAAGCCATGAAATTTCGTTCCTGATGGATGGAATCTTTCTGAAAAAAGATGAAACTTTTTCTCAAGTTTACCTGAAGGCGTTGTGCGTGGTGCAGGTGACGCTGTTCCTGGTGCACTGTGCCGGGTGCCTGTACTACCTGATCGCCGACAGGTACCCGCACAGGGAGAAGACGTGGATCGGCGCGGTGATCCCCAACTTCCGGCAGGCGAACCTGTGGATCCGCTACATCTCCTCCATCTACTGGTCCATCACCACCATGACCACCGTCGGCTACGGCGACCTGCACGCCCAGAACACCCTCGAGATGATCTTCAACATCTTGTACATGCTCTTCAACCTCGGCCTCACCGCCTACCTCATCGGCAACATGACCAACCTCGTCGTCGAGGGCACCCGCCGCACCATGGACTTCGTAAGATCATCAATTCGGTCCGCCTTGATACGACATAGATATAACAATTTTGAGCTTGATCCACCGACCACCAGCTGGTTGTTTCTGTTGGCAGAGGAACAGCATACGGGCTGCCTCGAACTTCGTCGGCAGGAACCGCCTGCCGCCGAGGTTGAAGCAGCAGATACTGGCCTACATGTGCCTCAAGTTCAGGGCAGAGAGCATGAACCAGCAGCAGTTCATGGACCAGCTGCCCAAGTCCATCTGCAAGAGCATCTGCCAGCATCTCTTCATCCCTGTCGTCGAGAACGTCTACCTCTTCAAGGGTGTCTCGAAAGAAGTGCTTCTGCTCCTGGTAATCACAGACATTAACAGCATCTAGCTACTTCGATCCAGATGAGAAAGTGACCATGGATGTTAATTACGTTCTTGCCGTGTGTATATGCAGGCTACAAAGATGAAGCCCGAGTACATACCGCCGAAGGAGGACGTGGTCGTGCAGAACGAGGCGCCGGACGACGTGTACATCGTCGTCTCCGGCGAGGTGGAGGTGATATTCTTCAACGGCGAGAGCGACCAGGTGGTGGCCACGCTGGGTTCGAAGGACATCTTCGGCGAGGTGAGCGCGCTGAGCGAAAGGGCGCAGAGCTTCACGTTCCGGACGAGGACACTGAGCCAGCTGCTCCGGCTGAAGCAGGCCACGCTCAAGGAGGCCATGCAGAGCAAGCCCGAGGACAGCGTCGTCGTCATCAGAAACTTCCTCAAGGTGACGCGCCCGCCCACTGACTGACACTGACACCTCAAAATTCCATGAACTGAGATGATCTATGGTCGTTTGTGTTGATGTGTCATTTACTCATTTGCAGCATCAAATCGAGATGCATGACTTGAAGGTCGAGGACTTGCTGGGAGAGGACACCGGAGAGTACGATCATGGCGACATACCCTGCAATCTCATGACGGTCGCCGCGACAGGGAACAGCCGCTTCCTCGAGGATGTCCTCAAAGCTGGGATGGATCCGGACGTCGGTGACTCCAGGGGAAGAACTGCACTGGTAATTAAGAGAAAAACATTCTAGTTGCCAAACAACACGCTACTGAATTTTCCACTTGTGAATGCCACTCGTAGCATCTAGCCGCATCGAAGGGGTACGAGGACTGCGTGCTGGTTCTGCTCAGGCACGCGTGCAATGTAAACATCAAAGGTAATCTCAAATCTCTCACTTTGCAACTCGCCGTCTCGTATGTTTCATCGTGACAAGAAAAAAAAGAGATGGTAATGGCAGACGAGCAGGGCAACACGGCGCTGTGGCAGGCGATCGCGGCGAGGCACCACAAGATCTTCAACATCCTGTACCAGTTCGCGCGCATCTCGAGCCCGCACGCCGGCGGCGACCTCCTCTGCCTCGCCGCGCGGTGCGGCGACGTCGACACGCTCAGGGAGCTCCTGGAGCACGGCCTCGACGTCGACTCGGAGGACCACGACGGCGCCACCGCGCTGCGCGTGGCGCTGGATGAGGGACACGCCGACGTCGCCAGGCTCCTCGTCATGAACGGGGCCAGCGTACACAGCGCGAGCCTCGACGACGGCGGCGGCTCCGGCGCCTCCCTGGCGCGGCAGACGACGGTGCCGCCCGATGAGCTGCGCGAGCTCGGCCACCCGATCACCATCGCCGCCGACTACTCGCCGGCCGTCGTCCGTGAGGCCGGCTCACCGGGGAACAGCCGAAACGGTAGGTCAGACATCGCACCCTGGCCACGGGTGAGCATATACAAAGGCCATCCATGCGTCAGAAACCATAGCTCCGAAGCCGGCAAGCTGATCAACCTTCCCGGCACCATGGAAGGATTCAAGATCATCATTGGTAAGTGCCGCTGCCGCAATCATCTATCACCGGTTACCTGAATCTTTCTGACACAGCTTAAACAAAACGATGATTTCTCTTCAATTCGTTTCTTTTCAGAAGAGAAACTGAAAGTCGATGCGAATAAGGCGCTCATCATGAACGACGAAGGAGCGGAGATCGACTCGATCGACGTGATCCGGGACAACGACAAGCTGTTCATAGTGACTGAAGAGCATACGAACATGGCAGCATCGATGAACTCGGTGCCTGAATCATAGCACGCTCCATATATATTGTACCTGTACCCGTGCTTAGCTAGACTTTGCTGAATAATCGAGTCATCTGGCCAACGATTCAAAAAACGCGAGAAGGGCCAACGATTCAAAGAAGAGAAATTTTACAGTCTATGAGGAGGTACCAGGAGGTACCACATTTTTCAGTGTTAATTTTGGTACCTCCTGGTACCTCATATGTCAGGAGGTACCAAAATTAACACTGAAAAATGTGGGCGTTTTAATAATTCCGGCTCCAGTTCTCCGGTCTCCGGCCGTGGCATGCACGGTCGATGCTGGGTGAGGTGACTGAATGAACGAACGTTCACAGAATCACAGACCTCTTGATCGCCTCTGCATGCGATGTGACGATTTATTCTGCACTTTCTTTTTCCTCCACAGAATCCCTCCCCTTCAATACCTGATACCTGCTAGTTAGCTCACGGGCAAGATAATTTTATGGTGCTTGAAGAAGTACCGCATTTTCAGCATTAGTTTTAATATTTTCTAATTAAAAGATATCAGAAATATGATAATCCCTACGGAGGTAGCTTCAGTCTAGCATGGAGCAAGGGCGTCGCTCTGATATAATTTCCCAGCACGTAGATGTTTTTTCTACTCAATAACAGGCACGTTAGGAAAACGGAAATTTGTAAAATATCGTTATAATTTTCTGTAATTTAAAAAATGTTACCGTCAGTGACTGTGGTAGGTCTTAGTTGTCAGTACCGATGACATATTTCAAATCACCTCGAACAGAATGGTACATAAATAAAATGATGCAGACAACCAAATACTACCTAAGCGAGGTTGGTTTTGCAGAAATATATGTCAACTTTAGTAGTTTTTTTCCAACCCGGAACGGCAGAAGTACCCTGCTGTTCCCTGACACGGAACAGTACAGTGCGCAACTTTAATTTGGAGCCCCAAACTGACGACGGCTGATCACTCGGTTTGGAGCGATCAGTCCGAACAAAAAGCGACACTCTATCCAGAATTATGCTGCAACAACCGGACACTGCACGTAGTAGTGTACTATGTCTACATGTTCACATGAAAAACAGTCCTCGTAGGAGACGAGCCGGCAGCCACCCAGACCCAGTTAGGCAGAAACAGTGCACGAAAGGTGCCCCATCGATCGCGACCAAATACTCTTAAACTCGTCACGTCTGCACGAACGCCCGAAGCTGGAAACGGAATGGCTGGCAATCCACGAAAAGGCCGGCCTACGTGAACCTGCACTCTCACTCACTGTAGCACCAGCCTACTAGTACGTACTTGACCTTCAAGTGCACCTACCTACTGATGCGCCCACAAAATCACTCCCAAATCTGTACCGCTCGCCCTGCACGAACCTGCTCGTTTTAATTTCCCCCACAGGCCACAGGCCAGATCGAGTTCAACAATTTTTCCGTAGCTGGATCGAGTAAGAACTAGGAAGTTGTGGTGCAGTGCGTTGCAAACCAAACACGGTTTCGCTTTTCCCGTTGTAAAACCGGAGACAGCGTTGCATCACACGCGCACAGAGCCCAAACACGAGCAAGGCAGGCAGCATCACGGAGAGGAGAGCAGTGCAGGGCAGTGCAGTGCACCACTCGACCGGAAGCCAAGGAGCTAGGAGGACGATGGGGAGCAGCGAGCACATCCTGCGCCAGTTCAACACGAGCGACGGCGGTCATCAGCTGGGAGGGGAGTGCGGCGCAAGCAGCAGGCGGGGGTCGATGCGGTGGTCCAAGAAGAAGAGGGGCCACCGCCGCGGCGGGGAGTTCTGCGGCGGGAGCAGGGAGGAGGAGGCCCCGGCGGGGAGGAAGCGGGTGATGGTGGTGGTGGACCAGAGCTCCGGTGCCAAGCACGCCATGATGTGGGCGCTTACCCACGTCGCCAGCAAGGGGGATTTCGTCACCCTGCTCCACGTCCTCCCCAGCGGCGGCGGCCGCGCCGGCGACGACGCCTCCGCGCTCGCCAACTCCCTCGGCTCTCACTGCAAGGCCTGCAAGCCCGAGGTGCGTGTGCTTAAACCTACTGCCTTTCTAACCATGCAAGCCTAACCCTGATTTGTTTTACAACTCACTTAAAGCTACTACCTTTCTACAATTTTGCAGAATTTTATGTTTTTTCTCACTCTTCTAGTTCATTTTTTTCTTCAAGTTTGCTCTAATTAATTGAGTTTGTAATACAATAAATGAGCTGCTTGTGGGTTACTGGCCTCATTAATCACACACTTGAGGAAAATGTGGTTGGCCATGTTGCTTTCCTCGTGTGTTTTTGGTTCTTGGGCAACCTGGAGGCAAGAGTTATGCATGCTGGGTAGATGGGAGTAGATCGGATCAGAACATTCATGAAAAGAGAATCATAGCCAACTTTCTATTGACAAATCATGGCAGACCTAAAGCTAAAGCCCATCTCCATAATTCATAAAGGAAGAAATCGTGGGGTTCCCATTTAGATGCTCAGAATAATGGCCAAGTTTTGAAGAAAAAAAATTGGTGGCCTTCAAGGACCCATTTTTCTTGGGGCTTTTATGCTAAAATGTAAGAACAACTCTTCTGTAAGTTGTGACCTGTTGCACGAATAAAAAAAACATCATCTCAGTGTACCTGGCAGTTGGCATCTCTATTTTGATTTGTGATGTGTGTGTACTTTGTTAGTAGGGGATGCATGAACTGTTCCTCGTCTTACAAAGGTGGTTGAATTGGATGGATGTTAGGTGGAGGTTGAGGCGCTTGTGATCCAAGGGCCCAAGCTGAGCACCGTCCTCAGCCAGGTGAAGAAGCTGGATGCATCTGTGCTGGTGCTGAGCCAGTGCAAGCCGTCTCCTTTCTGCTGGTAAAGCTTGTACTCCTCCTCCTACTACTACTACACAGCATGCATATGCATGCATCACAGGCTTCACAGCCCATTGCACTGTCAAGTCCCTTGTTCTTTATAAGAAAAATGTCAATACTTTATAGCTGTTCATGTGTCTAAAGGTTCCAAGCTAATATTTTAGCAGCTTAAGGTGTGCTTCTAGAACAGCATCTCGTGGAGATAAAGGATAAACTTCATCAGGATGTAGGCCAGGAATGTGTTCACTGGCTTCTCTGTAAAACTTATCGTCAGCAAGAGCCATGTGCCATCCATAAATCAGAGATTCCTTTCCTAGTCAAGTCGTCCTTTCAGCTTAAACTCAAGTAGCAAGAACCATAATAGGAGTAGTGTGTGATAGTACAGTGTAGCACTGAGCCCCCTGACCACTGCAGTCTGAAAAGGTTACCTTTGCAGTTTGCACCGTGTGTAATTGAACTGAAAATTTGTTTTGTTCGCTGTGTGTGTGTGAAATGCAGCTTCATGAGGAGCAGCGGCGAGGAGTTCGTGGAGGAGTGCATCGACAGGGCGGAGTGCCTGACGCTGGCGGTGAGGCGGCAGAGCAAGGGCGTCGGCGGGTACCTCGTCAGCACCCGGTGGCAGAAGAACTTCTGGCTGCTGGCTTGACAAGTTCGCATGCAGGGCGGCCGGCCTCCTGTGGAACTTTATACTGCCATGCATGGCGATCGGGCTTCTACACAAGAGATCAAATAAGCCAAGTATAACTGCACAAACAACTTGATTCCAGTTCATCCGTGTGTGTGTGTGTGTGTAACAATCTGATGCGTGCTGTGTTTAGCTGTAGAAGCCAGCTTTACTGACATGTTTACAGTTCATCCTCTCACTCTGCTGGTGTTGTAAAGAAGAAGCCAAAAGCTGGCCTGCTCCCTGTAAACCTGTCTGCTTGTTTGTTTCAGCAGGACGGATGGTGCATGCATGACGTTTTGTATTATGCGCTGTGCTTGTTTGTTTGTATGCTATAATCTATATCACCAGGGTGTTTGACCAACTGTCTGCTCTCATTTCTCATTCCATAATATTGCTGTTCCATTGCACATTTGCACCCTCCTCCGGTTAAGGTACTGATCGTTTCAGCTAATTCAGCTTATACGGCTTATAGAAAAAACTAAAACTAGATTAGGTCAGTTTATTATGTTGTATCTTTTTTTTGTGACTAAGAAGACGAGACACACCACATCTCTTCAATTGCGTGTTTGCAAAAGAGGTTTGGTAGCTCATTTCCATGTGACAGGCCTTACCATGTTTGGGCTCGTACGCCTATGTCAGCTTCATTGTTGCACATTGGAGGCTTCTTGCACCCGCCACTCCGCAAATGCGTCGGCGTATGATTAATGGTATCTTCATCTATGTCATTTGGAATATTTAGAAGGAACGAAATCGTCGTATTTTTCGAGAGGTGCTTGCTTCCACGTCTCAAGTGTTTCGTCTTGTAGTGCAGGACTTTGTTGAGTGGAATCAGCCTGCCTTGTTTTAGGGTTGGGGTGGGGTGAGCATGTTGCTACACTGTTGTTGGTGGGTGCGACCCACTTTCGGGTCCGTTTATGTAACGTTTTCCTCCTCTTTTAATATAGAGAAATTTTACGGTCTCTGAGGAGGTACCATGAGGTACCACATTTTCAGTGTTAATTTTGGTACCTCCTGACACATAGGTACCAGGAGGTAACAAAATTAACACTAAAAAATGTGGTACCTCTTGGTACCTCCTTAAAGACTGTAAAATAACCCTTTAATATATTTTAGCAAAGCTCCTGCTATTTCTTCGAAAAAATAATCCACACCTTGTATTATAATAATTTGATACAATAAGTTGATATGTTTGTTTCCGTTTATAAAAATAAGTTAAATTATTATAATTTGAAACAAGAAATCTGTAAGTTTTTTTAGCTCTCTCGTCAGAATTTGTACTAAGTTGTATTAACCCGGCAAAATCCGAATGACGTGAACCTGCGGCGAAACGAAAATGGTGTATATGGATTAGTCCCTCTATAAAAATGATAGACTTTATTTCTATAAGATTTTGTTTTTACCTTCTTACTTATTAATAAAATGTTTTACATACCTCCTGTTCGTAAATTAAAATGTTTAATTTTTTTAATACACCCTACATAGTGTTTATCTGTCATTTCATAATACCCATTTTATTAATAAAAGTTATTTTTATTCTTTTATTTTATTAGTAATCTATGAAGTTTGTTTCAAAAGTGGGGTGTTTTGTGGAATTGTGGGACGGCTGAAGTATTTTCAAAGAAGTAAGTGGTGGTGGAGTAAACAAGTGAATACCATATAAGATATGTAAAATATATTTAATTTATATTAGATAATATTAACACATTTTAATTTTGTTTTTATTTTGTTCTATTAGCAAATTAAAGCACGAGCAATGCAAGGTAGCTTACGAACGGCGAGACAGTGAGACACGGGGACAGCACGCACGTACGTTCGTTGCCACCCGCGCGTTCCGGGGTCCAAGAAAAACTGATCATTGGGAATTGACAAGATGGGATCGAGTCGCCGGATCGGAAGGCCCGGAACGCCGGCACGGCGACACGCCGCCAATCCGCCGTGGCATTGGTTCGTCCTGAATCTACTTCTTGTGCGCTTGCCGGCGGTGATGACGGTCGATAAGCCGGGGAAAGCTGTGTAGCTCGGTGCTAAGGGTGGGTTTGGTTAAGCTTGGCTGTTGTGGGCTGTGAGCAGTAGAAAAGTTGTTGTGGGATGTTAGCTGTGAGAAAGCTGAAAGCCGTTTGGCTGAAAAAACTGTGAAGCTGCTTTGAGCTGTGTAAAAAATTCAATTTATGAAATTTTGTATGGTTGTATGAAATTTGAAATGTCAATTTATGAAATTTTGTATGGTTGTATGAAATTTGAAATGTCAATTTATGAAATTTTGTATGGTTGTATGAAATTTTGTATAGTTGTATGAAATTTGAAATGCCAATTTGTGAAATCTTGTATGGTTGCAAAGCCAAAAGCCGCAGAAAGTAGGTCTAGATGAGCTTTCACATTTTCATTACATCAAAAAGTATTTTTACTAAAAACTGTTGGCTTGTAATATACCCTTTGATTTGATTTTTGACTTCTAAGAAACAAAAGCTAATCCCAAAAACCAAACCAAAGTTACCTTAAGCTAAGCTATCTTGGTTTTACAGTAGTGGGCTATGCCGCTAGCTATACTGCAGCTGCTATATGCCATCATCTCGTATGATCGTAGCGATGTAAATAGCTGGAGACTGGAGGCAGCTCAGCTTTTCGCTCCCAGTGGCGCAGGCTCATCATCATGCATGGGCGTTCAAGGCTCATCTATCAACCGCGCGCTCCACTAATGTACTGGCTCTTGGCGAGTGGCCGGCGACTCAATCCCGTTTGATCGCCCGTGTCAGCTTGCTTCTTTCCTCTTGCTTCCTGCGGGCTGCGACTGCGAGTACGATTGGATGGAGCAGGCGGCCGGTTAACGTGGAGACACGACTAAATTAGGTAGCTTTTTGTTGATTGGAAGGCGAGGTGGACGGAATTAATGGTTCATCCAGTTTCGGTGGAACGTGATATTCCATTTTTTGTTTGCTTATTTAGAACTATATGAGTACGGATCGGATGAGTTTGTCTAGCGTCTACTAAGGAAATACTCACTCTTTCTCATTATCTCCATCATCTAAGCGTTTTTCAGATTTTCCACAATCTACATCATCTAATAGTTGAGTCATTAAAGCAACACATCGTATTATGTGTGAATTGATTTAGAGTCTACATGCATAGCTTTGACTTTCGCTTTTGTTTCTTATTTTACTAGTACTCCACATTGTCACATGCACATGTAGGTTGAGAGTGCGGAAAAACAAAGCAAGAAACACAACATACGAAGAGAATTTAAGCTCCATATCTTTCGTCTTGGTCATCGTGTTAAGTTGTTAGGTGATGGAGATAATGGGAAGGAAAGAGTATTCATTTATTCTTTCTCTGAACCAAATAGTATCGAATAATTTCATTCAGCTCTATCCAAATAAGCAAACGCGTGCCGGGGCCGTGGCTGTGCTGCTACTGCTAGTGATGCTTGTACGCTTTGTGCACTGCGGGGCAGCAATTATTCCTTGGCTGGAGGATCGGAGGATCATATCCATGGTTATTAGTGTGTGCTTTACGGCCGGAAATAAAGGACGACACACTGCACACCAACTGCACATCATCGCCATTCGCCATCGTGGTGGTCATGATTCATCAATGATCAACGGAGTCCGGAAACGGCTTGTTCGTGTCATGCATGGTGGTGTGTGTGCGGACTCGCGCCAACTCAAAGGTGCGTGAATGCGTTTCGTTCACTTGAACGGCATGCCTCGCTGCCGGAAATTCTACTTTGTTTTTTTGTTAATGCAATCAAAGATATGATGTAGCTGCTAGTTTTGAAAGAGATTTGGCAGCCTGCATCAGCTTTAGGCAACATTAAATATGAGGTAAAGATACAGAATCCAATCAATAATATAATATAATGGATGATATATACTTTTAATCGTCCCCTATTATGAGCTAGTTAATTAGGGGCTCGATCAATTGGTGCTCAGCACAGCGCACTCTACGTCAAAAAAAGGTTAACCGGCCGGAGATAATCATCGTCTCAAGCTATACTAGGCAACAACCATCAAGGCATGCCATCTCTCGCCTGCACGCGATCCCTTTCTCATTTGCACACATATATATATGCCACTCCAGCCGCCGAGAATTCTTAGCTACTACCGACTTTCTTGCCTCAGCTGATCTGCACTCTGAGTCCGAGACTGAGAGTAGAAAGCCGGAGCTATTAGCTACCTGCGAGAGTGCAGAGAGTGTACGTACGCGTACAGCTAGCCATGAAGGCTGTCGCCGTCGTGTTGCTCGGCCTGCAGGCGATGCTGTGCTTGCCGGCGGCGGCGAGAAGCGCGCAGCCGGCGGAGGTGGAGGAGGTCGTGGAGGTGGACGACGATGTGCGAGGGGAGGTCACGTACGATAGGAGGGGCCTGATCATCAACGGCACGAGGACGATGCTGTTCTCGGGAGAGATGCACTACCCCAGAAGCACACCCGAGGTAACCTTCAAAAACTCTTGTTTTTTTAACTTTTTTTCTTGTGTGTGTGTTGTGAAGTTGATGTTGGAGTTTTGACCGCCTGAGCTACGCCTCTTTGAAACTAGATAAAAACGGAGCGAAAATCAAAATATTCTGATAAATTAAATGTTAGATTTCCTTTCACAGATTGGACACATTAAAAATTCAATTTTTAAGATAATTGAAATGGTTTCTATCTCCGGACTCATGGTCAATTAAAAGGATAAAAGAAACGGAAAAAAGATGAAAACGTCCAAACTCTGTAAAAAAATGAAAAATGGTCGAGCAAATAAAAAGTAGAAATTATATCCTAAAATCTGGAATGTACTGCGCCATTTAAAGTGGGATAAGAGAAACTTGGCTACCAAATCCAAATGTATAACACCATTGCACATGATATCTTGTTGCCTCTCCAAAAATATCATACACTAGGAATGGAGTAAGTTGGTACACACGAAAATAACCCACTTATTGTTAGACAACTCTTTTGTGTTAAAAACTATATTATTAAGACAATGCTAAATTGACCAGAATAAAGAATTAGCTCCAGCCAAAATCATTTTTTTGATTGATCTAGGAAATCTTCTGAACCAATTACAGAGGAATACTAAAGGCAAAAAATACACACCGTAAAATAAGACACACGACTTGACATTTAAAGAAAAGATAATTGATCTTGTTCGTTACAGAGGCAACATTGTCTGTTTCCAACGTATATTTACCGCTAAATAAGACATCTAACATTTAAAGAAAAGATGATCAATAATAGTCTAGTCTTCGTCACAGAAGCAACAATAAACATTGTTTGTTCAATTGTTCGCATAGTATAACTTTTCACTCTTTTATTCCGATAGATTTTAATCCATAAGTTCAAACTTCATTACCAAGTTGGAAAAAAAAATCCAACTCTAAAATTTGGATACAAGGTTAATTTTCACCTCGAGCTGAGGTTTTAGAAAATCTGAACCCTCTATCATCCTCAACTCAATTATAAATTAAACTCAAAAGACATACCGATCGAGCTGTGTGATTACGAAATAAACTTGAGAGAACAAAAAGAGAGAGAGAGAGAGAGAGAGAGAGAGAGAGAGAGAAGAAAAAAGTGGCAGACAGCAGAACGTCTTCCGTAGTTCCGTTCATCTCTCAGTTAGTGATCACCTGAAAGTTGAAACGTACTCGTTAACCGGAAAGTAAAGTGGTCACTGAAATCTGAACAAGATGGCAACCTGTTCTGCCCTCTCTCTCTCGCCTCGATCGTCAGATTTTCAGTTACTAACTGAAACACTTTATGGAGTGACTTATGGTTTGTTAATTCAGTCGAACAGCTATAGGGTACACGAGAGACGAATGAAATGGTAAGATCAGCGACGTACGGTCAACACTGCATGCATGTTACTACTAGTTTATTAGGTCGGAGGGTTAAGTAATCAATCAACAACACGTGAAGGAGGAGCCGTAATTACGAACAGCGTAAGTATCCATGAACAGATCGATGTTGCAACGATTATTGGCTCATTCAGAGATATATATACTCCTATATATCTAATCTCATGCTTAAAGGATATATATGCTCCTATCTAATCTCATGCTTAAAGGAAATGTGTGTATTTCACTTGTATACATACAATTAAGAGAAATTTTACAATCCTTGAGTAGGTACCAGGAGGTACCATATTTTTTAGTATTAATTTTGGTACCTCCTAACATATAAGGTACCAGGAGGTATCAAAATTAACACTAAAAATGTGGTACCTCCTCAAGTACCGTAAACTAACCCTACAATTAAGGTTTGGGAAATGAACTATTTTACAGTCCTTGAGGAGGTACCAGGAGATATAACATTTTTTGAGAAATTTTACAGTCTATGAGGAGGTACTGGGAGGTACCACATTTTTCAGTGTTAATTTTGGTACCTCCTGACATATGAGGTACCAGGAGGTACCAAAATTAACACTGAAAAATGTGGTACCTCCTGGTACCTCCTCATAGACTGTAAAATAGCCCAACATTTTTTAGTGTTAGTTTTGGGAGTTATTTTACGGTCCTTGAAGAGGTGCTAGGTACCACATTTTTAGTGTTAATTTTGGCATCTAAGGTACCTCATGTGTCAAGAGGTACCAAAATTAAGGTCATTTTACAGTCCTTGAGGAGATACCATATTTTTTAGTGTTAATTTTAGTACCTCTTAGTACCTCATGTGTCAGGAGGTACTAAAATTAACACTGAAAATGTGGTACCTCCTCAAGGACGGTAAAATTTCTCCCAAAATTAACACTAAAAAATGTGGTACCTCCTCAAAGACTGTAAAATTTCTCTAATTTTAGTACCCCTGACACATGACGCACCATGAAGTACCAAAATTAACATTAAAAAATAGGGTTAATTTTTTCCGTGCCATTACAATTTTTGCGGTTTGCCAATATGCCATCGATGTGTCACTGACAGATGGGGGCCGCCACAGTCACTGACAGTGGCATATAGGCAATTTCTGAAAATTATAATGGCATGCGAGTAATTTTCCCTACAAAATATGTTACCTCTTGGTAGCTCTTTAAAGACCGTAAAATTCTCTTGGGAAATCCGCATGAACAGAACAGTGGCTGGGAGCTTTGGTCGTCGATCACTTGAGCCTGCGTGTGTGGTTGCATTGGCGTGGCGATTATTAAAGTCTCTCCTTTGTCCGGCCTCTGTCTCTCCAGGTCATGAGAAAATCGTGGAAGCTTTGTCTCCATCCGAAATCTCTTAGTAAACTCGCTCTAATGGTAATGGTAATGGCTTCCACTGAACGTCAGAAACCACGTTAATTGATTGCCATCGGCCATCGCCTTAATTAGATCGCGCGCGTTGAAGATTGATCGCTTAGGCTATTCACAATGGTGGGTTTCATAGCACTGTTTACTAAAATGTTACGTCAGTTTTACAACTGAATGAAATACCCTCTCTCAGTGGAGAGTTTCATTTCACTATTTCCTAGGCTAATCAGTATAATTAAATGCAAGTAGCTCTCATGAAATACTCTCTCTCTGATGAACCGATTTAGCTCTTGTTTCATTTTGTTTCATCCGTCTTGGAAACGGGTTAGCACCATGTCATGGTGATGACACTACTTTTTTCTTTTTCTTCATTAATTGAATGTTATGTAAGCAAAAAATCTATTGTGGCATGGTAATTAATACATGAAACACCCCATAAAACTCTCATTGTGAATAAATTTATAATGTAGTGCTCGATCGCACGATCCAGAAACGGGAAGATTGCTTAAAATCCACACTCATCATCAGCAGGCAGCAATGCTCCTGCGATGATGTGTGTCAGTTGAGCTAGCTAGGTGAGACATTTTTAGCTAGCTTGGTGGTAGCAGTAAGCAGGCAGTTGGAGTTCAGGTAGCTGAGTCATAAATATGTTCTGAATTCTGAAACGCAGTGTTAAGATCTAGTTCTCTTTTAGGCGGGTTTTGCCTATTCATAATCATAAGCCAGTCTAAATAAGTAAACCTCAAAAAAACTTTTTTTTAAAAAATAAAATCAATGCCTTATTCTAGACAGATTCTAAAATCTGACCTTATCATCTATTTAAAGTGGTGAAAGTATTGTATTATCTATGAACTTATTTTTGATTGGTTTTTAACTGACAATGCTATTATTATTTAAGAGATGAGCGCAAAAAATCTAAAAATATGAGTTTTCTCTACTAATAAAACTCAACATAGTCTTAGGCCCTGTTTGGCATGACTCCAACTCTAATCAGAGCAGCTCCACTCTAGAAATCTAGCTAGAGCTGGCTTTGAGTGGAGCTGGAGCTGTGGAGCTGCGATTGAGGTGCTCCAAATAAATGAACTAGAGCTCCAAAAACTTCATGGAGTTACATTTTTTGGAGCTGGGGTGTTTGGCTAGCTCCTATGAACTCTAGCCAGGAGTTCGGTTCCAGAGTCATGCCAAACACCCTCTTAACTTTGTTGTACAATATATTTTGTTTTCTAGACAATTTATGATAATTAGTGTGGTAACAAGGTGAAAAATGGATCGTCCAGATTGACTGACGTAAATCCAGCCACACAAGTGACGGTGTTGCAGCTTGCAGAAGGTCTTCGGTTGGTTGGCAACTGCCAACTATAGCTAGCTTCCTTCCTGTACAATCTATAAGTTTAGGGGTGAAATCGGATCGGATTCGGGAGAATAATACTCATACCGTATCCTAAACCATTTTTGTATTGCGGATTCAGATTCGGGTCGGATATTAAACGGATTGGATACGGAACGGATTATTTCGGATATCGGAATCAGTGCGGAGTAGGAGCGGACTCGGATCGGAAACAGATTAAATTATCAGATAATACAACAATTTTGCAAAATTGAAAAACAGTCTAGCTCCACACGAAGGAGTCCACAATCCACTAGGATTTACCTTCTGTTAGACAAATTAAAATTTACACAGTTAGTTAAACTAACTTAGTTTGCTACTGTAAAACATAGTAGTCGTCGGAGTAGTCGATGACGCCCCAGCGGTAGAGGAAGCCGCCGCCCCAGAGGCTGAAGGTGCCGAGCCGCCAACGGTGTAGGAGAGGAGAAGCCAGAGTGGGTCAGCGGGATGAAGGCAGAAGCGGAGAAGCCAGAAGGCCATGGCGGCATGGCCATCCATGCCTTGATGTTCATGCGGGCTGCGGCCCAAGAAAATCCATCCAGAAGGCAGGAGCCGGCGAGAAGGACTAGCTTACTGGCTATTGGGCTTTGGACTAGCTTACTGGCCCAAGAAAATCGGATTATCCGATTTTTTAACAGTCGGATAATCTGAATTAATTATCGGATAATCCGAATCCGTTAGATTTTACTATTACCATATCCGTATCCGCATCCGCATAAAAAAAATCCGAATCCGGATTCGAATCCGTCGGATTTCAAAAAATTACTACCATATTCTCATTCTGACCGGATTCAGATCGGATCGGATATTATCCGATCCGGATTTCACCCCTATATACGTTCAGCATGAGTGCAATGCGGCCATCGAATTGAATTGCAGAAGGCTGCACGCGGCCGCCTAAGGTCCATGAAAGTTAGAGCCCAATTTATATGTTGTGTATATGACCTAGTATTCTTATACTCTTTATGCCACAGCTCACGGCCCATTTGTCCAATGGCCCAGCATGCATGTAGCACATAGCAAATCTGCAAATTAGAACTTTGCACAACATGACAGCGCCCTAGACCAATGCAGCACGCTAGCAGACCAGCATGGGCAAGTGCATTGCCCCGACGCTTGTGATCATGTGATGTCGCTCAAAATCCTCGCCTGCTCATTCGGCAACCTAAATCCCCCATTCGTCGGCTCGACGGCACGACGCCCACCGTGGCAACGAACACCGGACGAGCAAGGCTTTCGTCGCCTCGGCTACTTCACTAGAGCCTTGAGCGCTGGTGAGCGGTGACCAATCCAAATCACCTCCTAAATTCTAATCTCCTGAATAGTCGGTGCTAGGCTGGTGGATGGTAAGGACGATGATCATGCCCTCACGGTGAGTCATGCAAGCGATCCGACTGACGATGTGATAGGAGTCAGTGTTGTCAAGGTTGTTGGTGGGCTCATCGAGGAACACCAGCGTCGGACGCGTCAGGATCTCCATGCCGGCGCTGGGGGCACGAAGTGCTTCACGTACTACGGCGGGGGATGCGACTGAGAGGTCAACATCGCTGGTGTAGGAGGGCGCAGGAAGACCACCCACCTCGCCTGCGACATGTGGTGGTATGAGTGCGGGCACGTGCACGTGCACATGCACGTGCGATGTCTGTGGCCTGTGCGCATGTGGCTGGCGGTGAGGCGACGAAGCATCCACTACCGGGGATTCGATCGTCGTCGTCGCCACCATCGCCGTCGCCACCCCACCGGGAGGGAAAGGGAAGCTGATGTGGTCGTGAGGTGTGGATGCAAAAGAGGGGGAGGTCGCGAGGTGTGGAGCACAGGAGCTTGATCAACGATGTGGTGGGGGTGAAGAGCGGCTACGGTTCCAAATGGGGACGGGGCATTCGAAGGCCGGTAGCTTCTTGTAGCCTAACACTTTTGCAAAAAACGGCTTGGGTTTTCTGTTTTCAAAACACGCTCCAAATTTTTGAATTTTCTTTCATTCGCATATAAAATCTCACGAAACGGGAGCTCAGACGTAAAAAACTCCCCACGACGGAGAGTACGACACAAGGACTTCACGAAAATAGCAATAAACAAGAAGGTTTTTTCACAAAGTCTTGGTCGGGGGACGTGGCGACGTGTAGAGACGTCATGAGAACAAAGTCGAGCTGCTTTTAATGATCTCAATATATCTTCTTGAAATGTGATTTTGCACACGACGCTTTAATTTGCATGACATTGTTTTTCATATCGGAGTGATTAAGCGCAGCTACCAAACCCATTCATGTGTGATTTTTTAAAAATAATATATTTCTTTTAAAAAAATCAAATAGGTATAGTCGTTTTAAAAAATCAAAACTAGGTAGCGGTCGGCTCTTCATAGGCTGACTGCTACCACGTGGCGGTTAGTTGATCCTTGGTCAACCAACTATTGCCACATCAGCGCCAGTCGGTTGACCAAAGACCGATTGTCCGCCACGAGACAAAGTCCCTAGCGCAAGCCAGGCGCAACGACTATATTTGGCCGACTAGTGCCACGTCATTGCCAGTCGGGCGTTCAACCATTGACTGGCCGCCACGTGGCACCAGTCGGCCCATGAAGAGCCGACTCCACCCCTGTATAACGGGGGTCGAACGCCCCCTTCTCCCACCCCAACCTTGGCTGCCCCATCCCCTTTGAGAGGTATGTTTTCTTCTCTTGTTTTACTTTTTGTAGAATTTAGGAGTAGTTTAGGAATCGTTTAGAAGTAATTTAGGAGTAGTTTAGGACTAGTTTAGAACTAATTAAATATTATTATAATAGTAATTTAGTAGTACTTTAACAACAATTTAGAACTAATGTAGATGTACTTTAATAGTTAATTAGTGGTAATATAACAGTAATTTAAGATTAAATTAGCGGTAATTTAATTTAGGACGTAGCTAAGGTGCTTGAAAGAGAGGATCAAGAATTCAAGCTGTGGAGGAGGGTGGAGACAAGAACTCAGATGAAGAAGAGGACAATAATGACAATGAAGAGCCAGTCGTTGTGATTCCCAACGAGTGATAAGAAAAGGACAACAACTTACTATTTAACTACCGCTAATTGACTATTAAACAACAACTAAATTAGTCATAAATTACCATTACATTACTGCTAATTATTATTATACTACCGATAAATTATTCTTAAATTTCTTCTAAAGTACTACTTAATTACTTCTAAATTACTCCTAAACTACTACTAAACTACTCCTAAATTACTCCTAAAGAGCACATACCTCTCAAGGAGTGATGGTGCAGCAAGGGTAGGGTGGCCGAAGGCGACATTCGACCCCTTTATAAAGGTGTGGAGTCGACACAAGGTAAACCGACTGGTGCCACATGACGTCTAGTCGACCGTTTAACGGCTGGCTGGCGTTGACGTGACACCAGTCGGCTGGAAAGAGTCGCTGCGCTCAGATTCCTAGTAGCGTGGCAAGCAGTTGGTCCTTGGTCACCCGACTGTCGCTGACTTGGCGGCAATCGGCCAACCAATAGCCGGCTCACCGCCATGTGGCATGAGTCGGTTGTTGGTGTGCCAATTTCTACCTACTTTTGAAAAAATTCAAACGGCCATACAAATTATAATTTTTTTTAAAAAAATATTTTAAAAAATTCTTCATGTCTTGGTGTGTAGAGCAGCAATTTTATGATTTTATTATAATTTTATTCACCCACACCACTTTTTATGATTTTATGATTTTTAATTTCTACTACCATCAATTAAGATAACAACAGAAATCATTTTGTTACTTTAATCTACAGCTTTTCAGTTAGTATAGATTGTTACTTTAAACCGTAAAACTCAATAGTTATACAATCAAGAATAAAATAGTATCAGAAGCTAGGCACTTTAGCTTCTCACCAGCTAGAGAAAACACTAGTTGATTTTCATAATTAAGCTTCCAAAACAGTAGTCATATTGTATAATCTACTTGACATCTGATATAATAGAGGCTTAAGGGAATTCACTAAATTTATTTTTCTAGTATACTAGTATTCTTGGTCTGGGTTCTCAATAGGTCCATACAGGTTAGGAGCAGAATGCTTTCACTCAAGGTTTGAGGCATGAAAAGCATGCACCATATATAAAATCTGGTTGTCTGGGACAATCTTCAGGCAACAACTGTTATGAACTTCAGTAACATTTCCAGCCTTGCTTGCTGTAATTTTATGATATGGTAATCTTTCCGATTCATCACATAAATAATTTCTTACTATGTTTATTCTACACAATAAATTGATAGATGTGGCCAAAACTCATCGCAAAAGCAAAGAGTGGTGGCCTCGATGTGATACAAACATACGTATTTTGGAATGTTCATGAGCCTATCCAAGGGCAGGTATCCACTCTTTCCAGTTTGATATGCATGGCTGTCAAAAGCACATTGTGAAGTTATTCAGTAAAAGAGTTTTTATAACTAAGAGATGCTTAAAATGTCATGTTGTGTCAGTACAACTTTGAGGGAAGATATGATCTTGTCAAATTCATCAGAGAAATTCAAGCTCAAGGACTCTATGTAAGCCTTAGGATTGGTCCCTTCGTAGAAGCAGAATGGACGTATGGGTATGGATGGAGATTATTCCTATGCAGATAAGAGCGTTTCTTTTGATAAATACTCTGATCAATACAACTTCAGGAAGCAATCTGTCCTAAGCAGTGTACTAATTATCATCTCGCATAAATTACCTTAACAAGTTTTTGTTAGTGCAGAGGATTTCCATTTTGGCTACATGATGTTCCCGGCATTACCTTCCGAAGTGACAATGAACCCTTTAAAGTAAGTGCCTGCAAGACAAGATTCTTAAATACCATAATCATGAAATTACTTTCATTTAATCTCACGCCAGTCATTTTTTATCCATGCAGCGGCATATGCAAAGATTTGTCGCGAAGATAGTGACTATGATGAAACATGAAGGGCTTTATTACCCACAAGGAGGCCCCATCATCATTTCTCAGGTTAGCAAAGCTGAGTCAGTAGTTGCACCAAGTTCTCTGTTCTAATTTCCATCTTACTAAATCGATTGGCATGTAGATTGAGAATGAATACCAGATGGTTGAGCCTGCATTTGGCTCAAGTGGACGACGCTATGTGCGTTGGGCAGCTGCAACGGCTGTAAGTCTCCAGACAGGTGTTCCATGGATGATGTGCAAGCAGAATGACGCTCCAGATCCAGTTGTCAGTTGTCATGCTTACAACACTTCTCATGATTTTCCACATGGCTAGCTGAAAATTTAAAACGGCCTGACGATGAGTTCATGTCTAGATTAATACCTGCAATGGGCTCATTTGTGGAGAAACATTTGTTGGACCAAACTCACCAGACAAGCCTGCACTGTGGACAGAAAATTGGACATCTCGGTGTGTTGAAAAATGGCACTTCTCCTTTGGTTTCCTTACATATTCTTGTTCTGATGAAATAAGAACTAATGGTGAAATAATTCTGCATTCAGCTACCTTATATATGGCAATGACACAAAAATGAGATCTCCAGAAGATATTGCCTTTGCAGTCACACTTTTTATAGCGAGGATGAAAGGTAGCTTTGTGAGCTACTACATGGTATGGACCCTACAGAAAAAATATTGAACATTTTCTAGTACAATGTTTCTTTGAAGGAAGTAAAACCTTTAAGCATTTTACGGTGGATTATGAATTTATGACGCAGTACCATGGAGGAACAAACTTTGGGAGATTTGCATCTTCATTTGTAACAACAAACTACTACGATGGAGCTCCTCTTGACGAATATGGTAAATCTTTTTTAAGCAAAAGAAATCATGACAAATACAGTTACCAACATACCAGTTAACAATAGTTATATTTTGATTGTATTGTTTATCTAGGTCTAATATGGCAACCTACATGGGAACATCTTAGAGAATTGCATGCTGTTGTAAAGCAATCATCAGAACCATTGCTATTTGGGAGCTACTCCAATTTTTCATTAGGTCAAGAACAAGAGGTGAAATTACAAAGTAAAACTATGGTTCTTTGTTTTTCAACAAATTTCAACAAGACAAGCACATAATTTTGGATGTACTCCAGGCACATGTTTTTGAAACAGAATCCAAGTGTGTGGCTTTTCTAGTAAACTTGGATCAGCACAAGACACCAAAAGTAGAATTCCGTAATATATCTCTGCAGATGGCCCCTAAGTCCATCAGCATTCTCTCAGATTGTAGAACTGTAGTTTTTGAAACAGCTAAGGTGAGTGATCTACAGACTACAGCAAAACATCTCCTGTTATCTAATCACATGCAAGTAAAATGCCAACACCTCCTCTCATGATCATTTTATTTATTTGTTTTCGTCACAGGTAAATGCTCAGCATGGTTCAAGAACAGCTACTATAGTACAGGCTCTCGATAACACTGCTAATTGGAAGGCATTCATAGAGCCAGTTCCTCAAGATTTGAGCAAGTCTATGTACACCAGAAACCAACTACTTGAACAGCTCGCAACAACTAAAGACGAGACAGATTATCTCTGGTACATTGTCAGGTAAAAGATATCTATGATATTGTCCATCATTTACTTTTTTACTTGGTTGTCTTCAATCATCATACTTGTTATGACAAGGGTTTCTCACACAAATGCAGCTATGAAAATAGAGAAAGTGATGGTGACCCACTTGCGCGTCTCTATGTTGAGTCACTAGCACATATATTGCATGCTTTTGTCAACAACAAATATGTAGGTAAGTACCCTATTAGATGAATGTGGTTTCCCTGAGCTTCTTAATATGTATTTTATGAAAAAAAGAATAATTATATAAAGTGTTGTCACAAACTAAATATGCACCGTGCACCATATTCACCCATCAGATTATGGCATGGTCACGGATAGGAAGTGGGCCAGGCCCATGAACAGTACCACGGTACTTTTCGCGTAAACAGTACCGCGGTACTGTTCACGTGAACAGTACCCCTGGTACTGTAGCAGTTAGGTTAAAATCTGTTTTGGTTAGTTAGTTAAGATTTTAGATTAGATCAAGTTGGTTATAGCAGATTAGATCAAAGGTCAGGTCCTGTGCCTATATAAACAGGACCTAATTAAGAGTCTAGGCGTCGAGTATTCAGTTTGGCTATTGCCTTCTTGTATCCCTGCCTCTTCGCCGCGTCGCCGCAACGGCGCCGCCGCGACGAAGAGGTCCAGGCTCTCGACCAACTACCTTGTTTCCTTATCAATTAAGAAGTTTAGTTCCTTCAAATTCCCCCGAAATCCCTGTCGGTGACAACTTGGTATCAGAGCTGATCGGTTCAACTTCCGTTGCCATGAATTCACCAGACGGCACCGGATCAGGGGGTGGGGTGGAAGAGACATTGAAGACCATAATGAAGCGTTTAGACGCCATCGAAGAAAGACTACTGCCAATCCAAAGTCTGGAGGAAAGGTTAACAGCACTGGAGATTTCCGTTCGGTCCCCTCCTAGACGCCAAGAACTTCCGGCCGCCTGTGTTCCTGCACACATGTCGGAGCATGGCCAGGACGACGGGCATAGTGACTTCCGCCAAGCAGGCCGCGGAGAGGAGGTGGACCAGAGGGGTCCCCTGCCTCGCAGCCAAGAAAGCAGGCACCGAGGAGCCGGCAGCGACGGGGACGGTGACCTGGGACCGGATCCGCCGCCGCGCCGCCAAGGAGGAGAGCGGTAGGACCCAGACCAGCCACCGCACTGCCAGGGCGGAGGGTGGCAGAGCCCTGAGCCGCCACCGCGCTACGAGAGAGGAGGGCGGCGGAACCTTCACCTAGCCGCCACCGACAGTGACGGTGGCCAGGGGGACCTGCCGCCGCGCCACCGGGGAGGGGGGCGCCAGAACCCTCACTGGCCCGCCGCAGACCCCTGCACGACATGACACCGCTGTCGGTCGCCGCTGCCCTGCATAGCGCGGCACCGCCGCTGTTTGGTGTGCCGTTGTTTGGTGCGTGGGCTGCTGCTTCCCCGCATGAAGTGGTGTCATCGACCACCGTGGCCGCCGCCATTGTCTGCATCTCTTCCGTACCGTTTCTGCCTCCGACCAGATCTTCGTCATCGAAGTGGTGGGCGACTGTGGGGAAGACGACTCGGCAGCTCGAGGACGAGCTGCGTTTTTAGGGGGGGTGAAGTGTCACGGATAGGAAGTGGGCCAGGCCCATGAACAGCACTGCTGACTGTTCACGTGAACAGTACCCTGGTACTGTAGCAGTTAGGTTAAAATCTGTTTTGATTAGTTAGTTAAGATTTCAGATTAGATCAAGTTGGTTATAGCAGATTAGATCAAAGGGTTAGGTCTTGTGCCTATATAAACAGGACCTAATTAAGAGTCTAGGCGTCGAGTATTCAGTTTGGCTATTGCCTTCTTGTATCCCTGCCTATTCGCCGCGTCGCCGCAACGACGCCGCCGCGATGAAGAGGTCTAGGCCCTCGACCAACTACCTCGTTTCCTTATCAATTAAGAAGTTTAGTTCCTTCAAATTCCCCCGAAATCCCTGCCGGTGACAGGCATCTTCTCCACTACATTTTGCAACTGATATATTATATTGTTCCTATCACCTATCACATTTCACTTTTATCTAATGTTGAATAATTGATCTCAATAATTTGGTTAGGGAGTGTACATGGGAGTCATGATGGACCTCGCAATATAGTTCTCAACACACGTATTTCTCTCATGGAAGGAGATAACATGATATCATTGCTGAGTGTAATGGTGGGATCACCGGTAAGAACCCTACAATCTGTCATGGTAACATAAAGAATGTTGCAGAAACTAACAGGGGGGTCACTACATACAAATAAACAGGCCTTCAACAAATGAGCAAGTTTGTGCTATTGTGCCATGTATATGCTTATATGTTGCACTAGGAGTAATATGAGAAAATGAATTGGATTGACCAAGCACATGGGTGTTTAACACTTTTTATATATCATAATTTTCATACCATATACCGCTCAACCTGAGTGAGTACCATAAATCTGTATAGTAGAAATCATATTCTTACTTAGTGAACTACCTTGGCATCCATCAAGTTGAGCTTTGTCTCCTAATTGGAAGGACTCCGGTGCACACCTGGAAAGAAGATTGTTTGGAATTCAGAAAGTGGGTATAGAACAGGGAAAACAGCCACGGCATCTCCTCAACAATGATTCATGGGGATACCAAGTAAATAAGTCAATCCATTTGTAATGTAAATAAATGGTGCAATATCATAAGCTCAATCTTGTGCTGACATATTAATTGCAGGTTGGCTTATTTGGAGAAGAGAATAAAATCTACATGCAAGGAGCAAAAAATGTGGAATGGATAGCTACCAACAATTTGACAGATCATCCTCTTATTTGGTATAAGGTAAAGATTACAATAAACTGGATGTTTCCAATTTACGGTGGTATACTATATCTTAGCATCATTTAATTTGTGACCCAGACAACATTTGCCACACCAGCGGGTAATGATGCAGTGACACTGGACCTTACTGGCATGGGAAAGGGTGAGGTATGGGTCAATGGCGAGAGCATCGGGCGGTATTGGGTCTCCTTCAGAGCTCCAAGTGGACAGCCCTCTCAATCACTGTAAGTAGAACCAGCTCCAGCTCTCTGCTTTTCAGCCAAAATCTGCTTTCTTTTCATTATAATGTCACTAACAAATTCATCATGGAATCACATTTCTGAAGGTATAACATACCACGAAGCTTTCTGAAACCTAAAGATAATCTCCTCGTCCTTGTTGAGGAAATGGGAGGCAACCCACTACAGATTACAGTGAATACAATGTCTATCACAAGAGTGTGTGGTAATGCAAATGAGTTCTCAGTCCCCTCTCTCCAATCTAGCAGAAAGGATCCACAAGTACGTCTCTGGTGCCAGGGCGGCAAACGTATCTCAGCAATTAAGTTTGCAAGTTATGGAAACCCTGTGGGAGACTGCAGAAGCTTTGCCATTGGAAGTTGCCATGCAGGATCATCAGAAACTGTTATAAAGAAGGTACAGAAATGCAAGCCCTCTGGTCATTGGTAAATTATATGATAATACTAACATCATAATGTGGTTTGTAATTAGCAGTATAACTATTTATTCTCTTTCTCAGTCTTGCTTAGGTAGGAGGGGATGTTCTATTCCCATAATGCCTGCCAAATTTGGAGGTGACCCGTGCCCCGGAATTCGAAAATCTCTTCTAGTTGTGGCGAATTGCATGTGATGCAACACGGGAAATCAATTGTGGCGAATGGCAATATCAGTATAAAGGAAACATAGTTTATAACAAGCAACAGATATTCTTCATCAAGCAGTGAATAAATTGAGGCATACTCGCCTCTCATGTAAACTGTGTTGTGAATTGATTAGATGTGAAATAGTAAAATTTTCATTATATTATAGACTTATAGTTTTGGAGCAAGTTAGTGATACCTTTTGTGGCTGCAACTCTGAATATTATGAACTTCTGAACCTCCGAAAGTTTCCAGACTTGCTACTGAACTACTGCTTGGATTATGGCCTCATTCGTTCCACCGCGTAGCAAGGCTCATGGGGCGAGCTCTCGACGGCAATGGAGTGGTGCCTGGGATACCGCCGTGGGGAATCCACGTAGTGTAGGTATCACCAGAGGCCGTGGAGACGACGACCTCGAAGACCTTGCGCGGCGGCGAGCCGCTGCCTGCAAGCTAGCTTCACGGCCACAGGTAGATGATCTTCTTCCGGATGCTGTGACAATAGCTCTTTGGGGCGGCATCGGAACTCGAGCAGCGGGCCGTCCTCGGTGTCATCGCAGGGCGGCAGGGCGCTCCCTGGTGTGGAGGGAAGATGATGGGGAATCATCGCGTCGCGAAGATATGGTGTTCTTGACGACGGCAGCGGGATGTCAGCGTCGATGCCATCATGCGCTTCCCTAAACCCTGGCGGCGGCGGCGGCGGCGGCGGCGGCGGCGGCGGCCGGCATGCCAAGCCTAGGGCGCGGCTCATTTTGCAAAATAGTCCGTATTGGATCTCTATTAATATTTGCATCCCTGTATTGTTTTCAAAACAATTCTAGTATTTAATTTATTTGATAGATGAGACCCTAGATATTTTCAAAACAGTCCTCCTCTTCCCCATCTCGCCGAGCGGTCCTGTGGTCGTGCCGCATCCCTGGATCGCCAACTCCAACTGCCTCTTCATCGTCTCCGATCTCATCTCGCCTAAGTTTCCGGTACGGCCGTCATGGGGTTCGTGGTATTGATTGTTCCACCACTGACGGCGAGCCTGGCAAGGCGATGGCCGGTAGGGACAGGCTCCGGGCACCCGACGGTGCAAGAGGAAGGCGCCAGATGCGGCTGCTCCGGTTCAACGAGGCGCTCCCGACGCAGGTTGTCCCGTGTATCTTTATGGTTGGGTTCTGCACAAGTTCAGAGCTATCAGTGTTGCTGGATTCATAACTCCACTTGAGTTTGGACAATTTTGTGCAGACATTTCCTGGAACGCGCGCATAACAGTCGCTGCATCTGATTACATCAATGTGTGCTCCAGTTGCTGGTATGAATGTGTGGTTTCTCTTTCTGATTGGTTGATTGCTTCGTGCATTTTCCCTAGCCCAGATCAACAGTATGGCCGAAACTCTCTTTATCCCCTATCATTTTTTTCTTCAGGAATCAGAAAAGATAGTAGTGTATAAATTTCTAGACCCAAATTCAGACTTGTGGCCTTGTGGATGAACGGGAATTTAACTTGGATGATTGAATGTACACACATCCCTTGTCATCAGGCAACAACATGATTTAATTCATCCCTTAGAAAAATGTTTGTAGCAATGACTTCTTCTAATTGTCTCCAAGCTTCAACCTGTTCTTGACGATGTCTCGGAAAGCTCTTTGACGAAAAATTCTGATCAGCAACCAAAATATTATTTTTCATCATCTGCCGACACTCCAAATGCAAGCATATCATGTCTTAATTCAACGACTCACAAATCAAATATTGTGGCTCTAATAATGCTCTTATTCAAAGGTCGTTTCACTGATGTTAACAAGTAACAGAGACAGCTAGGGCTAATCTAGATACATAAATACACCTAGGAAAACTAGACCAATTCATGAAACTGGGAGAATTTTATTTAATTACCTGGGAACTGATAGTGCTATTGTTTAAGCTGAATAATTTGTTTTTTTAAGCTAAACTTTTCTAACTTTGACTAATTTCATAGAAAAATATACCAACAATTATAACGTCAAATTACTTTCATTATGTTTTTCTTTCGGCTTGATCAAAGTTGAATGAATTTGACTTGAAAATGTACATTTCTTATGCCTATAAACTGTTTTACGACGTAAACCATTTCCGTTATCTAAAATATACCATCTTTGGAGTCCATTCTTTTTTAGCTCAAGGACCCAGCCCAGATGTGGAATTTTTTTAAAAAATAATATTTTTTAAAAAATTCAAATATGTACGTCTGTTTCAAAAAACTGCAAAAGTAACATGTGGTCGACACTTGAAGTGCCGACCGGAGCTGACATGGTGTAGTCGGTAACTCGGCACCAGTCGGCACTTCAAATGCCAACCGCGTGCTACTTTTGCAATTTTTCGGAATTAGCATACAGATTTAATTTTTTAAAATATATATATATTATTTTTTTAAAAAAAAATCCCCAGATGTGTGTGTGGCTCCTGGAGGATAAGAGCTAGCAACGTGTAAGCTGACACCACATCAGCTAGCTATCTAGATCAAGAAATTAAACCTGTATAACTCGTCGTGATTATATGATTCCAACTTCGCATTCTTGTCATGATAAAGTGACCCCCTACCTACAAGAGGTGGCCTTTACCGGCCCTTAATTCGGTCTCTCTAATCGTCATTATCATGCATGCTGCTCTCTAGCTACACATCTCAATTTTCAATATTTTTCTTCAGACACAAAACAAGATTCCAACTCCAGGACTGCAGATCGCATTCTCATATAACCAGCATTATATTGCTAATCTAGCATTCGTGTAAGCGCTTCCAAACCTACACTAACTGTGCTCTCGATAGATGATTTAGTATATGGCTAGCTGTTGTACATGTCAGTACGGATGCAAAGAACAATTCCCGATCGACTGTTTGCGTAGCGTACGATTAGCATTGTTTACGCAGCGGTCATCAGCAGATAAGCCATGATCACAAGAACACGGCTGCATGCTAATCAAGTTGGCCACCATGCTGTGGTTAACTCGATTCCATGGATGATTCTGTCATCTTTTGCTGAAGAAATGTTGACATACAATCTTGCGTTCAGAATCTTTTGTTACTTCTGATGGGTCCAAGTGATTTCAGGGTTTCAGCAGCATGTAGATCTATGCTCTCTTGCATGTGTAAATGGAAGCAGAAACACATGATCATAGGGCCCCTGCACTGCCTGCCGCCTCAGCTCATCACCTGGGAGTGTTCTCTACCATACTAATATCCCAACCAATTCTTGGATAGTTGGACAGAACATTTGCTCCCATGCCCCATCCCAGATTTCATCAGGTCATCAGTTCGCAATGCTACCCTACCCTACCATGTGTTTCTCTTTCATGAGCATTGGATCGAGAATGGAGTTGCATTCTCTAAAAAATGAAGAATGTGCATGTATATCTAGGATTATCCACTATGGTACGGTGGCACTATTTCGGATGTTATAAATTTGGTGGTATGTTCCTAGATGAGTTCAGCGGGCGAAATGCTGGGGTGCAGCGTGCAGGACCATTACTGACATGTGTGAGCCCCTCTTAGCAATTTTTTTAGCTCTAAGAGATGTCTAATAGGACTTTTTATCTCTGTTTTTAGTGATTTGACGTCTAAAATATCTCTCCAACAATTTTAAACAATTTTAAAGATCCCTAAAAACTTGTTCCATTCTTACTATTGTGGCTCTTGTTTTCCTGTTTGATGAAACAAGAAAGTGAAAAGAAAGTAAGAGAGAATATATTTAATAAGAGGGATCATCCAACGGCTGAGATTAAAGCAATACCTTTTGGTACCTTTCTGGACAGAGAATGGTACCTCTTAGTACAACGTGTAAGGGCATTTTGAAAAATTTTGCTTATCACATTAGGGCAAGAAAACAGAGATATGTTGGGGAGGCTGATGGTGCATTTGGCGGGGCAGCGTCGAGCAGCGCAGGGAGACGGCGTGGCCTTGGGGAGCGGGGAGTGGTGTGAAGCGGCGTTTGTGGCGAAGTGGCGACGCGATGACCTAGACTGGCGGTGCGGCGAGCGACGAGGCTGAGCCGTGGGTTCCCAACGACAGGATCTCGACGATGGTGCGGCTAGGCAGAGGTGCAGCGGGGCGGGGCGGACTGGCGGCGATGACGGTGGGGGGTCCCTGGTGCCGGTGGTGTGGCGGCTGGCATTTTTTTAATTTTTCCAATCTTTTCAAGGCATACCCTTTCAAATTAATGATTAGATTTGATTGTGTACCTCTAATACCTTATATTTGGTGGTAACTTTCTTAAGGATGGTAAAAACCCTCATTTGATAATTAGGATTTAGAATACACTCGTCAAGGGCGAAAGAATAAAATAAAGAGAATAACGTATTAAGATTATTTAGAAAGTGAATATTATTGAAAAGTTTCCTTACATACATAATCATATTAGGAGCGAGTTTTTTACATCTCCTGAAGATGCTATACTATATATATCCCACTTCTTATTTTAAGGTCTTTCTAGATCTAGAGAGCCTCTAAAATTTTAGAGAATATTGAGATTTATGGAGTGAGCTAGAGAGCTGAGATAATCGTTTTATTTTATTTTTTGTCTTCATTTTTGCCTCGCGTAACGAGCGTACATATATATATATATGAAATAAAAATACAAACACAAATAATTTATATATATATATATGATATAAGAGTAAATCTTACCAAAATGAGATTCGCCGAGTGAGATTCAGATACTCTTATACCCATTTGCATTTTGACTACCAATGTGGCCTTCTTTCCAACCCAAGTCGATGTCCCTCGTGGCACCATGGCCTACCTGTCCTGCCACTGATACCTCCACTTCACACCAACCATTTCTCTCCTCCCATTTCTCCTCCTCTTCTTCTTCTTCTCTGGTCCATATTATTATCCCTACAAAGAAGGCAAGCATAGCTCGCTCCATTTCTGCTCTACATGCCTCCTATTATAGCAGCGGAGTGACAGGTAGTACGTGGTGAACCCTCCTGAATTCTCTCACTCCCTCACTCTCTGCTCCTCCCGTTTCCCTCGGCCTCCGATCCTCCTCGTCGTGGTGGTCGTCGATCGTCCTCCTCCTCCTCGGGACAAGCTAGTTTGTCTCGGTTTATTGGCCAATGGGGAACCCGTCGGAGCTTTACTACAAGATCCTCAACATCTCCAAGGACACCTCGCCCAAGGAGATCAGAGCGGCGTACAGGACCCTGGTCCGGCAATGGCACCCCGACAAGCACCCGGCGTCGTCCAAGAACGAGGCCGAGGCCCGCTTCAAGGCCATCACCGAGGCCTACGAGGTGACGACCGATCGACGCGAATTCCATATTTCCTTTCTCTTTTCATGGTCATCGTCTCTACGCCGCGCGCTACGTACGCGACGTGGTGACAGTGTTGGGTTTCGCAGGCGCTCCTGGACCAGCAGGAGAACGGGGCCGCCTTCGGGGTGCGCAGCAACGTCGACGGGAAGAGAGATAGGATCGAGAGGACCGCGTCTGCTTCTGCCGGCGCCGGCACCGGCGCCACCGGCGGAGTCGGCGGCGGGCGTGCGCCGGCAATGCCGCGGGCACAGAGCGAGAAGACTGCGCCGAGGACGGCGCCCTGCACGCCGGCGAGGGAGTTCAGCAAGAAGGTGTACAGCTCCACGGACATCGGGGAAGGCGGCCGCGCCGGCCGGCGTGCGTTCGCCGAGTTCTCCAGCTACGTCGTGCGCAAGGCGCCGCCGCTGGAGCGCAAGGTGGAGTGCACCCTCGAGGAGCTCTGCAGCGGGTGCAAGAAGGAGGTGAAGTACACCCGCGACGCCGTCACCAAGAACGGGTAAGCTGTCGCTTGCTACGAATGGCGCCGTTGATCCAACCGCGCCAACAAATCGATTGATGGAAACACTCATATGCATGTCGTGTCATTAATCACTAGAAATAGTTTTATGTAAATTACTATACGTTGTATCATGCATGCCTCTGAATTTCAAACCGGAGTTCATTTTTTGGCGGCCAAACTTTTCAGTATGGAATATGGAATTCCATTCTGACAATGCTAGGGTTACTGCATCAGAAAAGATATATTATAACCACCCTATTATTGCAAGAAAGTCTATCCAGATTACCTAACAACTAACAACTGAACAACTAGGCAATTTGGAGAAATAAAATTGTGAAGCAGGTATGGTAGCAGCTAGGGATTGGGCCTTATCTTGAGTAGAGAATTCTTAGGGCTCATGTTTGTTGGGATGGAATGCCTCTCTTTTGGAGGATATATCACTTGTCAAAACCAAGTGGTCCTTGTGTGGCATTAGGTGGTGTGCTATGTGTTCTGCCTGCATGTGAGGGTGCTGGCTTTGCAGGGATTAGAGACAGTGACTCTGCACTTCCTCTCTCCTTGGCTTCTCCCTCTAATAATCTAATTAGTTGTACCGATGATTGGACTCACGGCTTACCGATAATTAAGCTCGCGTATTCTTCACTCCACTGATCACTGATACTTCAGCTGAAGGAGCTGAGATTATTAGAATTGTTCGATGAATTGTTGGTTCTGTCTTAAGAAAAAAATGGTTTTTGCATGTGCACTAGGTTGATTGCGAAGAAGGAGATGACGCAGACGATCAGGGTGAAGCCGGGGTGGAAGAAGGGGATGAAGGTGACGTTCGAGGGCATGGGCGACGAGCGGCCGGGCTGCCTGCCGGGCGACGCCGTCTTCACCATCTCCGAGAGGAAGCACAAGGTGTTCAAGAGGAAAGGGAACGACCTGGTGCTCAAGGCCGAGGTGCCGCTGGTGAGCGCGCTCACCGGCTGGTCCTTCTCCTTCAGGCTGCTCGGCGGCGAGAAGATGGGCTTCTCGTTCCGCGACGAGGTCGTCTTCCCGGGCTACGAGAAGGTCGTCGCCGGCGAAGGCATGCCCGTCTCCGGCGCCGCCGACAAGGGCGCGCGCGGCGACCTCCGGGTGAAGTTCGACGTCGTCTTCCCCAAGAACCTCACCGACGAGCAGCGCCTCGGCCTCGCCAACATCCTCAGAGGCTGCGCCTGAACTGATCGAAGCGCTCACATAGTCACACCTCACACCCTGCAGCAGGCTGCACCGCTTTTTCTTTGTTTATTTTTTACCTCTCGTCGTCTAGAAAATTTTGGTTTCGTTCGCTGTCAATACTCGCGCGCGCCATGCACCGATCAGCTCGAGAGCTCGAGAGAGAGAGAGAGTAGTACATAAAGATCGTTGTCGCTGTACATAGAGTTCCTTTTTCCGTTTTGACTTTTGAGAATGAGATTTGAGCGACCGTTTTGGCGCATGCGCATATAAAATATGGTCATATGGATCGATGCATACATGATATATATATATATATATATATGTGTGTGTATGGCTGTCGCTGCAGCTTGCAAGAACATTCAGCGCAATTATACTGCATGTTTCGGCGCCTTGCTTGCGTTGCTTCACATCGCTCCATTGATTTCGTTTGACGCGTAGCTGCAGCTTGCCGAGCATGAGATCGATCGGGCGAGGGAGAGCTAGCTAGCGTACGTGCTTGTTTATATATGTCGTCGATTACAAAAATGAAAAATTATCATCACAAATCGCAAGCAATATATAAAATCGGCAGATATGGTAAGCGGTTGCGAGGTTGTGATGGGTCTGGAGAGAAAGCAGGGGCCGTGCGGTGCAAAGGTCGTTGATGGAATTGCACGCGATTTGTGTGTAGTATGCGTACGATCGGAGCTTGGAGACTTCAACTACAAGGCAGTGAGTGATACAGCCATGCATGCGTGTAACATAAATTTCTTTGAGCGTAACATATAATTTTTGTATTTTGTATATATAATTGGCATTTAAACTGGGCGGCAGCGTAACGCATGCGGGTTTTTTTAAAAATAATATTTTTTTTAAAAAAAAATCAAATTTGAATGTCGGATTTAATGCAAAAAATAGTGTCCGGTTGGCTGACCAAGTGCCGACTGGGGTATGTCGGATTCAAAAAATTGCAAAAATAGTATCGGGTCGACCGACCAAGTGCCGATTGGGGTATGTCGGATTCAAAAAATTATAAAAATAGTATCCGGTCGGCCGATCAAGTGCCGACTGGCTGGGGCCCGGCACGCCGCGCGCCCCCACGACCCCTCGCCTCCCGCGCCCCCTCACCGACGGTGCGGCACGGCGCGCCGCGGCACGTTCCGGACGCCAGTCGGCCGACTAGCTGCCACGTGGCTCCTGTCAGCCGACCGGATACTATTTTTGTATTTTTTTGAATCCAACATATAAATTTTTGATTTTTTTTAAAAAAATACTATTTTTTAAAAAAAAATCCGCCCCCGCCGGCGCCGGAGCAGCCGATGCAAACTGTCCGGGCCGCCACTTCTCCCCGCCTGCGTCGGCCCGAATTACACTTGCGAGAAGCGCGTTTGGGCCGATGAATCGCCGTCTTGCTCTTGCTGGAACGAACTACAGTTTCAGTTTTTTTTTTGTACGAGTGCAGTTTCAGCTTTTAGGACATTAATGGAAGCTGAAATGGATGTTCAGTTTATTCAGTGTGTACACTGATGAGCAGCCGTAGGAGCGGAAGGAAATATATATGCAGAGATGGTCCTCAATTCTACTTGAACCCTTTTTCGGATGCATGTCACGTAGAAAAGAGAAGCATCCGATAGAGAGGGCCCCTATTGAGAAGAGTTTGTGAACTGTTCTTATAGATTTTTTTCATAGGAATATTGTAATGCCCCGCCTCGTACAAACTTCGCCGTACCGAGACAAGGGGCTACGTAACTGAATCAAAATAAATACTATACCTAACATCCATTCAATTCAGTAGTAGACCATGCATCACATACTTGCTTAAATAATTATATAATAGCATTTATAAAAGTCGTATGACATACCTCACGGTGAACAATGGTTACAAAGAACAGCGGAAACAATTATATACCTTACATAATCAGCATCCTCTAGTTGTTCTCGAGTTACTGAGGTGGGGAAAGCAAAGGGTGAATACTTACGTTTGAAAAATATTATATATGCAAGTTTAAAGTGCTAAATGTACCAATCTCCACCTTAACCCAAGTAATGATAGTTGATATTCAAAAATTTGGGCTAACCTCTAATTCAACATTCCCCAAACTTCCCACAACAATCATTTTCCGTAATGATTTCTCCAACATTCATCATCATCATCATTGTTTTTCTTATCACGTGCCATCACATTGTTCACCCGCACAAGGAGACTACTAAAAGTATCACCTCATAATTCAACCATTAACATGCTCTTTTACCAAAAAAAAAATATCTCTTTTACCAAAAATTATCACCTCATTAAAAACTTACCTCTCACTACGCATGAATCAAAATCGAGGTCTTCAACGGCTTGACTTGATTTATCTCCAGAAAAAAGGCGAAACTCACCGCAAACAATATAATAAATAAAACATATAAAGAAAGATCCTAATAAAAAAATTAGGAACTTTAATCGGGTTAAAACGAATTTCGTGTGAATTTCTAAAGATTTATTAATTGCTGAAAACAGAAATCTGCACTATTCACTGCTAAATGGGCCGGCCTGCTTGGTTTTCAGAAAATGCAAAGGTACTGTGCAAATGGGCCGCAAGCTTTCGGCCCAGTCTATGCAGTGCGGGCGTGCGGCTGACTTGCGGGCCCGTGAGCCGAGCTCACGCCGGCACAGGGGCAACGCCACGCATAGGACCGCGGGGCCCAACGGCAGGGAGTGGCGGCAGTGCTCTGGCAGTTGGCGGGACCTGGCGGCAGCGAGCGGAAGTGACCAGTCGCGGGACCTACGTGGCAGCGGCACAAAATAGAGAAGGCATGCTGCTGGAGGTTGAAGATGACCGCGGACGGCCGACGTTTCTCCGGCACTGTTATTCCTAACCTCAACTCCGATCGCCACGAAATGTCAATATAATATTAGTGGCTCTAAGATAAAGCTAACCAACGGTTGGATCGTCCATTATAACTAATGAACTATGAAGTTTACGTAAACAGAAAGGGGGTAATGGTTCGGGTTGTCGGCCCGGGGAACGACGGCGATGCTTCGGCGATCTTCGTTGGGACTTGGGACGGCTTATTAGAGGTGATGGGACGTTGGCGCGGGCGCGCGGCCGCGAGTGGACCGCATGGCGATGGCTGATGTGGGGGCATGAACAGCGAGCAGAGACGCAGCGCTTTGGCGCGATCCAGTGCAGGGAATGGGCTCGGCGAGGTCGGCGTGTCGTGCATGCGTGGCGTGCGGGAGGCAGGGTAGCGTCGGCACGGCGCGGGCGAGCCGTCGGCGCAGTGAGGCACGGTCGGCCTGGCTGGCGCACGAGCAGCACCAACGCAGGGGCTGGAACGGCTACTGGCTGGCGGCCCTTGACGGAACAGCGGCGGCACAGACTGCCAGCCGTGCGGGGCATGGGCGCGGTGCGAGCAGCACTGCACCTAGGGGCTATGGCACAAGCACAGCGAAGCAGGGCATACCGCAAGGCTGGAGTAACACAAGCACGTGTGCAGTTGGGTTTTCGAAAAAAGAAGCAATATTTTTCGCATACGGAATAGTGATTTTTTGATTCGGAATTAGTAGTTTCGGTTTTTCTTCTGGGAATGGAGTTTTCGTACGGTGAATAGTACTTTCGGATTACAAAATTTGTTTTCAGATTTGGAGTAGGGAATTTCATTGTGAGATTGGTTTTTTCAGATTGAGGTAACGTAAAAGATCTTTGAATTACAGAACCTTATGTTCAATTCTCTGGTTTGGAAAGGAAATTTGGTACTTCGAATGGTGTTTCGTAGAAAATGGATTGTAGATTTGAGTAGAGGTGACAACAAGGATATTGGGATTGGACAGGGGATCAAAATCAGATTGAGAGATTGAAATTTCCAATCGATCAATACTTGTGTCCGACGGTGAATAGTAATTTCAGATTCTACATAGTATTTATTGTTTTTCAGATTTGATCAGTAGAATTTTAATCTGATTCCTTGTGTTGCAATTGCAGATTAAGTTAGAGTTTAGAATTTTTATCTGATTCCTTGTATTATCAAAACTGGTATCTCTGTTTTCTTTTTGAATGAAATCTGTGAACCTCTCGCTCCTTTTTCAAAAAAAAAGATTATTATTTGGAGTGAAATAGTTAGGAACCAAGGTTTGGATGATCAGAGAATTGCTTTGGAGAGGAAAAAGTGAGCAGATTGTTTGAGCTACATTGGTTGGTAGTCTCCTGTAAGAGGCCCCGTTGAAGGATTCACATAGATTTATTCTGAATCATCACGTTTCTAATACTTAGCAATTGAAAAACTGTCCCAACAACCGCAAGTCTGACCGGCTGCTTCCTGAGGAAAGTGACAAGACACTCTGCAAGTTGGAAATAGTTTTCACCTACAAATGATAAGATACTTTAGCAATCATCAGATAAACAAGGTGCCGATCGAATTCCTCACTCTCCGCGCGCATGCACCACGCGACAAGTTTAGCAACAAAGTCAGATTATCCCAATGAATTACAAGACGACATATAGATATATAATTATCGAGATTTTGTTTTAAGTTTATTTATCGAAAAATTAACGTTGATTTCATCCATTTAGATTTTAGATCCACCAACTATTTGATTAACAGGTGCAGGACGAGACGAGCGGCAGTCAGCGGAGGAAGGCGTCGCGCGCGCGACCGAGCCGTGATCACCAACCACAGCTCGCCCGGCCGGCCGCGACGACGACGACGACGACGAAATTTCCACCTACCAAGCAAGCAGGCACCTATTTAAGCTCATCTCCCACCTCGTTTCTCCTCCAAGAAGAGCAGCACAATCCACCTCTTCTTCCGCAGCTAATCAAGAAGGCGAGTGTCCATCACTGCATTGATCACACGCTTTGCTCCAGTCTCCATCAGCTTAGTGGGGTAGTTTGCTTCTGAGCTTATCTTGATACTGGTGCAATGGAGTGCGAGAATGGCCACGCTGCAGCCAACGGCAACGGTCTTTGCATGGCGGTGCCCCGCGCCGACCCGCTGAACTGGGGGAAGGCGGCGGAGGAGCTCATGGGGAGCCACCTCGACGAGGTGAAGAGGATGGTGGCGGAGTACCGCCAGCCCGTGGTGAAGATCGAGGGCGCTAGCCTGAGGATCGCGCAGGTGGCGGCGGTGGCAGCCGCTGGCGAGGGCGCCAAGGTCGAGCTCGACGAGTCGGCACGTGAGCGCGTCAAGGCCAGCAGCGACTGGGTGATGAACAGTATGATGAATGGCACCGACAGCTACGGCGTCACCACCGGTTTCGGCGCCACGTCCCACCGGAGGACTAAGGAGGGCGGCGCTCTCCAGAGGGAGCTCATCAGGTTCCTCAACGCCGGCGCCTTCGGGACCGGCTCCGATGGCCATGTGCTGCCGGCCGAGGCGACGCGCGCCGCGATGCTCGTCCGCATCAACACCCTGCTGCAGGGGTACTCCGGTATCCGCTTCGAGATCCTTGAGGCGGTCGCCAAGCTGCTCAATGCCAACGTCACGCCGTGTCTGCCGCTCCGGGGCACGATCACCGCGTCCGGTGATCTCGTCCCGCTCTCCTATATCGCCGGCCTCGTCACCGGCCGAGAGAACTCTGTCGCGGTCGCCCCCGACGGCAGGAAGGTGAACGCCGCCGAGGCGTTCAAGATTGCCGGCATCCAGGGCGGCTTCTTCGAGCTGCAGCCCAAGGAAGGTCTCGCCATGGTCAACGGAACAGCCGTGGGATCCGGCCTTGCCTCCACCGTGCTCTTCGAAACCAACGTCCTCGCCGTCCTCGCCGAGGTCCTCTCCGCCGTGTTCTGCGAGGTCATGAACGGCAAGCCGGAATACACCGATCACCTCACCCACAAGCTGAAGCACCACCCGGGACAGATCGAGGCAGCCGCCATCATGGAACACATCTTGGATGGCAGCTCGTACATGGAGCAGGCGAAGAAGCTCGGCGAGCTCGACCCGCTTATGAAGCCGAAGCATGACAGGTACGCGCTCCGGACATCGCCGCAGTGGCTCGGCCCCCAAATCGAGGTGATCCGTGCGGCCACCAAGTCGATCGAGCGCGAGATCAACTCCGTCAACGACAACCCACTCATCGACGTCTCCCGTGGCAAGGCTATTCACGGCGGCAACTTCCAGGGCACGCCGATCGGTGTGTCCATGGACAACACACGCCTTGCCATTGCCGCCATCGGGAAGCTCATGTTCGCGCAGTTCTCGGAGCTGGTGAATGACTTCTACAACAATGGGCTGCCCTCCAACTTGTCCGGCGGGCGCAACCCGAGCTTGGACTACGGCTTCAAGGGCGCCGAGATCGCCATGGCCTCCTACTGCTCCGAGCTTCAATTCTTGGGCAACCCGGTGACCAACCATGTCCAGAGCGCCGAGCAGCACAACCAGGACGTGAACTCGCTTGGACTTATCTCCTCCAGAAAGACCGCCGAGTCCATCGACATCCTCAAGCTCATGTCATCCACCTTCCTGGTCGCCCTCTGCCAGGCAATCGACCTGCGCCATATCGAGGAGAACGTCAAGAGCGCCGTCAAGAGCTGCGTCATGGCTGTCGCCAAGAAGACGCTAAGCACCAACTCCACCGGCGGCCTCCACGTCGCTCGCTTCTGCGAGAAGGACCTGCTCAAGGAGATCGACAGGGAGGCGGTGTTCGCGTACGCCGACGACCCATGCAGCGCCAACTACCCGCTCATGAAGAAGCTGCGGGAAGTGCTCGTCGAGCGCGCCCTCGCCAACGGCGCCGCCGAGTTCAACGCGGACACCTCTGTCTTCGCCAAGGTCGCACAGTTCGAGGAGGAGCTACGCGCGGCGCTGCCCAAGGCGGTCGAGGACGCGCGAGCGGCCGTGGAGAACGGCACGGCGGCGATGCCCAACAGGATCACCGAGTGCCGCTCGTACCCGCTCTACCGGTTCGTGCGGGAGGAGGTCGGGACCGTCTACCTGACCGGCGAGAAGACGCGGTCGCCCGGCGAGGAGCTGAACAAGGTGCTAGTGGCGATCAACCAGGGCAAGCACATCGACCCACTGCTCGAGTGCCTCAAAGAGTGGAGCGGCGCGCCTCTGCCAATCTGCTGAATAGTGCATCACTCATAAAGGCGGATCTTTTGGGAAATCAACTAACGGTAGTACGATCCGAAGGTTGAAGACGATGTGACTGAAGCATTTCCAAGCTTTTTTACATGGGGAAGTATCCTGTGCACATCGGCTAGCCGTGCACATGGTGCACATGTGAGATCTCCACCTTCAATCTGTAATCCAACGAACAACAGGAGCTGGGGGTTATCGCAAAATGACAGAATGGGGAGGTGGGAGGTGTTTTCTGCAAAATAATCTGGTGGAGCTGTTGTCCGTTGGATTACAGATTAAAGGTGGAGATCTCACATGTGCACCATGTGCACGGCTAGTCGATGTGCACAAGATACTTTCCCTTTTTACATATCCTTATTATTATATATAGCTGCTGTGCCATAAGCTGCATGAGCATGCGGCATGCCAATTGCCAAGGCAGGCGACAAAAGGAACTGCTGCAACTTGTATTTTTTTCAAAAATTAGAGTAATACAAACCAATTTTTTTGAATTAAACTAACCGGACAATTTCATTTGAGTTTGATTATATATTTGGGGAATTGCACATATGCCCCAAAGTACATGTGTGTTTGCAAAATTGCCCCATACTTGGTATTCCTTTTACATATACCTCAAAGTTTATAGATTTGATTGCAGATTTGTCCCAATGTTTGATTTCAATCTTTTTCTGTTATTTTCAACATGCAAATTCCTGTTCTACCCTTTTCACTCTCCTCAGACTAGGATCCTCGTCGCCGGCCCTGAGCTGTCGGCCTCGCGCTAGGAGAGCGAGGTGAGAGCGCGGAAGGAGGAGGCGGAGGGGTGAACGGGGTCGAAGGAGAGGAGTGAGATGCGGTCCTAGAGGTTCTCTCGGCTGCCAGTGACGAGGACGAGCGCGGAGAGGGAGAAGGCAAGCAGGGAGATGGAGTGTGGGAGCTCGCAGGTGAAGGCGTTTGGGTTCGACGTGTCCGCCGCTGCCGACGGCGGCTTGGGCTTCGTTGATGACATGTCCATTCTTGCGAATGAACAGAGGGGTACATTAGGAATTTCACTGGATAAAAATGATAGAAATGGATAAAAATCGTATCAAAATCGGCAGTGGGGCAAATCTACAATCAAATATATGAACTTTGGGTATTTATGCAAGGAACACCAAGTGTGGGCAATTATGCGAACACATATAATTTGGGGCATATGTGCAATTGCCCCTTATATACTTGTATCCTAATTTGATTCGTTTCATTGTCGTTGCCGACCTCCCTAGTCCCTACTGCTAGGGCTGGCAACGAGCCGAGCTCGGCTCGGCTCGGCTCGTTAGTGCCACCGTTCACTTGTTTTTTTTAATCTTTTTCAATGTGTTGTGCTCACTTAACTTAAAAAGTGGCATTGTTGGGGACTCATTTCTCTCAGAAAATCAGGTGGTGGCACCGGGTGTAGCCGTGTAGGTAGCGGTGGTCGGTGGGGGTTATGGGCCAAGGACCGCTGGCCGTCGAGGGCATCGATGGTGCCAATTGTCAAGAGGGGAGAGGAGATGTGTCTATTGTTCGGTGTTTAGAGCTTAGCGCTCACGCAGTGATGAAAATACACAATTTGATGTTATTTACTTCACATGAATCCATGATTTATGCACTAGATAGAGGAATAAATTCGCTCCATATGCCGGTGACTGAGCCAACGAGCTGGCTCGCGATCCGGCTCGACTCAAATGTTGGCCGAGTCAGGAGGCTTGGCTCGAGTTCGACCGAGCCCGAGCTGGCTCGCGAGCCCCGAGCCAAACTGCCGCCCCTACCTGCTGCACCCGATTCCGACTCGAAGCCTCACCATGATGCACATCAACACCGTCCGCGTCTCATCGATCGGATCTGATACGCTGCAGTATGATCCCACAAAAATACCCGCCACAAAAAATCAGAAATCTCGGGAACACGTGGCCACCTTCCCCCCTTCACTGACTCGAGGGCCCCACCGCATGACCCCACGAGCCCGTCGCCGTCTCGGCGTCGGCAGCCGAGGCGTGAGTCAATTGCCATCGAAATTCCCGTGCTCTCGTAGTCTCGTGCCGTCGTCTCATCTCCCAGTCGACTCCTCTCCTCTCCTCCTCCTCCTCCTCCTCCGCGTTTCTGCGGCGTCGGCGCGTCTCGCGGCTGCTCGTAGCGGAGCCTCCTCCCGCCTCCCGGTCCCGGGTGACCCCCCAGATCCGGCGCGCCATGGCGAGGAACCCGGGCTGCAGCGTCTTCATAGGTGAGATCTTCCACCCCCTCCCTCTTCCGGTCCGAGACACGAATCGCGCGGCGCGGCCGTTCGCTGGTTCACGCGGGTCCTGTCCCAACTCTCTATGGCTTCTGGTGGCATGGCTTGGAATTGGTGGGGATTCGTGGTGGTGGTGGGGTGCTCGGTCTTATTTGTTGGCATTCGGATTGATTGCTCTCTGCTCTCTGCTGCCTGCTGCGTGCTGTTCCTATTCTGGGGAATTTTGAGACGGCGGCTGCGTTGTTTCCGGCCGATTCGATTCGATGAGCAACTGGCTTGCGTTGCATATTACGCTTTTGTGCTCCATAGATAGGTGCAGTATGCCAGTATCTATTTTTTGTTCGGTACGGAAGATTACACGAACTTTTGTCGTGGAATCTGCTAGAATAGTAAACTGATCATTACTTAAACTTGTAAGTTTGAGGGAGGGTTAGGGCTAACCTCTGTAGGGACGAAAACAGGAGCAGAAATGTTCTGCCCATTCCAGGAAAAAAACGGAAATGAAAAGGGTTACGTGGAAACGGATATGGATAGGAATAACCTGGAGCGGAAACAAATATTCCTCATAACAAAAACATAAAGTTTCTATTTTAACAGTTTTTTACTACGCTATATAGAATATTAGTTTTTACTTTTTTACATTATACAAAAAATTAAACTATAATATATTCCTAAAATATTAAACAATTTAATTTATAATTATTTGCTAAAAATAAATAATATATATTTATTACAACTCAAATAAAACTTGTTCTTACTTTATTATATGCATTTATCATTTATTAAATTGTGTGTAAATTGAACCTATTAATTGGTTTATCATACTTTTTCCATATATTAAGGATTTTTATAATTCCGATAGATATTCGGTTCTGTATTCGTATTCGCTCCTTATTCGGTCTGTATTCGTTTCGGTAATATCCGCTTTCGTATTCGTTTTCGGTATATACATATTCGTTTTCGTTTCCGTGAAAAAATACAGAAATGGATATGATAACACTCATTTCCGCCTGTTTCCGCTCTGTTTTCATCCCGGCTTCTGTGTCTCATATTAGCTTGATGCTTACGGGATTGAGATGTTTTTAGCCGGTGGGTGTTGTGTCCCCTTAGGATTTGATTACTGTAGATTTACTACTTTTTATTTACACTAGTAGTTTATCTAGGACGTCAAATTGCTTTGAGCTTGTATAGGTTAGTCCAAATTCGAGTAGAAACAGTTCATGCCACAATTTTTCTTCTATGTTATTTAGTTAATTAACAATACAATTTCCACTTGCCCAAATACTATTAGGGTGTGTCCATTGCCTTTTATGCATTACTGGCATACTGAAATGATTATTCAATCAACTGTATAGAATATATTTTAAAAAATTCAGCAGGCCTAACTCTAAAATGTTAATACATCTCAACTAGGAGTTCAGATTTGGATTGGTTTAAAATTTCTGCCCATCCCATCATGTATCAACTCAGTTAAGGTGCTATGATAGGTTTTGAATGTAAGGAACATGAGAAAAATCCATTGCAAGTCAGGTTCAACTTCCTTGTCCTTTGATTGCATCATATGTCTTCTTAGCTTGCCAGCTTCTTAATTTGGTAGTATAGCTGCTTGATGGACTTTTTAGTAACACTGTGTGTAGCTTCAGCTGTATATGATTCTCCTCAGATGCAAATCTGTATATGATACTCCCTTGTATTGTATAATTTTATTGACCCTTCTTATTCTTTTTAATTAGGTAACTTGGATGAAAGGTACCTGAGAGGGTCCTGTATGAGATTCTTATTCAGGTAGGTCGCGTAGTAGACCTACACATACCACGTGACAAAGAAACTAGTCGTCCCAAAGGTTATGCTTTTGCTGAGTATGAAACAGAGGAGATTGCCCAGTATGCTGTTAGGCTATTTTCTGGCCTTGTTCGCCTTCATAATAGAACACTTAGATTTGCGGTGCGTTTCTCTATGCCCCCTGTTTATATAATTTGTGTTAGTATAACAGAACCGTGTTGTGTTGTTTTTATGATCTGGCCTGTTACTGATGCACTGTGATACTGTGTGAATGGTCTGTTCAATTTTGGATGAACCTATTGTCGTGATTAGTTGTGATGTGATTCTGGCCGAGCGCTCACATTAATCCTATCTTTCTGCAGATTTCCGGGCAAGACAAACCACCTTCAAATGGCAATATTCCTGTAACTCCTAAACTGAACCCTATAATGGCACCAAAGCCGCCTCAACTAATGAGATCTAGTGATACTCCCGCATCACAACGTGCAGTGGTAAATGGCAGGATTGCAGGTATTGGAGCTTCTCCAAATCATTCTTATGATGTGCATTCTGAAGGTGAGAGAATTTCCTTATTTCTTTTAAAAATATGATATATTATGTTATTTTTATTAACTCTTATTGTTTTCTTCTTTGTCCAGCATCAAGTGGGGTATTGAGTAGAGGATTAAGCAGTGGTACGTATGAGTATAGTAGACGCGTGTTTGGTTCTGTTATGAATGACGTTAGCCGTCGTACATCCAGGCAACCAATTCCATACCCGCCCTACTAGCATGTTGAGCTCCTGTTAATGCAACGTGGTATGCTAACAGATTAGCCCAATGAAGCCAATGTTTGTTGTCTCAGCCCTTCTGTAATGTCATCTATGTATTCACCATTTCATGCGTGCAAATATGTCTTATGGTGTAGGGCATATGCTTGTCTTTTCTGTTGTTCTGTTGCTCTCAACTGTATATTCAAACTCATGCCTGCCGGTTATGTTATGTCATGTCCTAGACATTGATAGCATCTTGCCTCCACTAATGCATCTGTACCAAGAATTAGTATAATTACAGGGATGGTTATTGTTAGCTGTTATTTCAATATTTAATCTAGTGGTGTTAGCTGGTGCTTTTTTTCCAGTGAGTTTGCACTTCTCATCAAAGTTGAATATGTATTATGTTGGACATCAGAAATGATAATGTCTTTGTTTACTAGTTTAAAAACACAAGAAATCTACTGAAAAATAATGTTTATTTATGATTTATGAATACGAATAACTGTTCATCAGAAATGACTTGTTTGCTTGAGCAATATTTGTTTGGCAGTCACAGACAAAGACATACACTCACTCTGGATCCAGCATTGCCCTCTGGCTCTGGAGTCTGGTGTGACCAAGCTGTGCATTTCCTAGTGCCTGAGTGCTCTCAGTTGTATCAGCTGTGATCTTCTGGTATGCCCTACTTATCTTGCTGACAGTACAAGTTGTTGCTGCCTAATTATACCATTGGACAGTGCAAGTTGCTGCTGACCCGTTTCACTCCAACATCAATTCAAGATGGATCTGTCGTTGTTTATCATGCAAGCTTGTATACTTGTTTGCTGTGACCTTATATATCAGTATGTGAAGACTACGACAGTGAACAATTTTGATCGGAAGCTACTGTCTATCTACGGAGCTGCGCCAAATCCAAGGTGAGCTGCTCACCGTGGCAATCATAAGCTCAGACTGTCAGCATGAGCCTCCTTCAATCCGAGCGCTCCATCTCACCTAGCTCCCCTCGCTACCTTTTCGATCTCCTATAATTCTCTGCAGTATGCGCAATCACTAGTGCTCCATTCCATCCCAGAATTCCAGTAGCCTCTCAAACGTTAACTGCAATGATGGTTTGTGACTTGGTGCACATGGTTGAATTTGTATGTGTATGCGTGTTTAGTGTTTTGAGGTTTGCGTGGCTATTAATGTCAACCAGCTGAATCCAGGTACTGACACCGAGCGGCAGCCGCAGACGGAGAAGAAGGCGCCAAGGCCGAGGCCAATGCCGGCGAAGATCGTCATCGTGATGTGAGCCACCAGCTTCGTCGCCGGGCAGTGACGGCGCGGTGCCTTCCGGGCTGTTCCGATCATGGCTCCAGGCTCTCCCCTCTTCGCCGACGACTGGGAGCGCAGGCGTGTAAGTACATTTTTTTAAAGTTCCGATCATGACGAAATTTCAAAGCAGAAGAATTCGACGAAAATCTATAAGCTTCTAAATATGTGCGAAAATGAACATTTTCTCAGCGTGAACATTGGTTCAGCAGGAAACCGTAGTACCGTACAAATTAACAGAAGACTGTGATGCCGCGTGCATCCAACCAGCCATGTACATCTCAACTCTTAATTTCTCATATTACACGGTCTCGCGCTGCCTCTGGCACAACTGCAAGAAGAAACAAAGAAAGGGACACCATTCTCCGGTGTACGGTCGGCCAATCAATCCCAAATCGTCGTCGCCTTCTTCGGCGTGTGCATCTCGCTGTACGGCGGCCCGCCTCGAGAGACTGGCCTGCCGGACCGGACCGCCGTCGGCATCATCGACGGTGGCGCCAGGTAGTTGCTGCCTCGCACGTAGCCACCACGCGCGTCGTACCTCCCGGCCGCGCCGGCGTGGTGCGGCACCGGCACCGGCACCGGTACGGGCACGGGCGCCGGAGGGTACTGGTGATGAGGGCGGTAGTAGCTGTGGAAGCTCTTGCTCTGCGAGAAGATGCGACCAACGCCGGCGTGTTTAGGCGAGCTGCTCATGCATCCCGCCAAGACGCCGCCGTCTGCGGTGTGCTGGTTGTAGTGCTGCGGCGCAGCGTCCAGGCCACCAAGATTCGGCGTGCTCCTGACACGTTGCAACCCCAGCCCGAAGACGGCGTGGTCGGAGCCTGCGGCGTCGGCGCGCGGTGAGTTGCTCGCTGAGATGGCCCCGTTCAGGTGCGCAGCGTACGGCGGGCTCCCGTTCGGCGTCGCTGGCATGGTGGCGACGTAGTGTTCCGGCTGGAACTGGTTGTGGTGATGGTGATGGTGTTGGAGTTGGTGACGGCTCGGCGCGTATCCGGTGTGGCGGGAGGAGGAGACGATGGCGGCAGCCGACGAGAGTGCCGCGGACTGGGAGGCGAAGATGTAGACGCGGAAGCGCGGCGACGCGGACGGCGACCGCTTCGCCTCGAGGCTGTCATACTCGTCGAGCATGTGGACCAGGTCCTCGTCGCAGGTGACGGAGACAAGCACGTCCAGGTCCTCGGCGAGAAGCTGGTACTTGATCGCCGCCACCTCCGTCTTGAACATCTGCTCCACCTTCTTCTTCAAATCTGCACAATGGAGGGAGAAATATTTGGTTTTTAGCGCGGAATCAAAGCGACGAGACGCGGCGGCCGCTTCGAGAAGAGAATAATGCATCAGCATGCGCACCGCAGAAGGGGATCGAGCGGGGCACGGCGAGCACGCGAGTCTCGCCGCCGATGTACTTGAGGATGCCATCGGACGGGCGGGGAATGATCCGGCCGCCGAAACTGCAGAGTATCTTGATGCGGCCGCCGCCGACGCTGCTGCAGGTGCTGGTCGGGGAAAGATGCACGTCCTCGTCGGTCGTCGCGCCCTCGGACTCCGCGGACATCGACGGCAGCGCAGCCATAGCATCTTCCATCTGCCGATTCTCACAGAGAGACTGACTTACTGCCCGATTGGTCTACGCAAGAATTTATCACAGTTACCCCAAGAAGGATTCGATTTGTCAACACATTAATTCAAAACGCAACTCGTTTCCAATCGAAAAGCACATAAAACCGTAAAAGAAATGTCAAATTTACTTCCTTTCCGCATCGCTGACTTAAAGAAACCGCAATTTAAACCCAAATAACTCTCCAATATGAATCCATTTCTCGGGAGCAAATTGGCCATGCGAGACAAAGACGAACACGAGAGTGGCCAAAGAAGCAATCTCCTGGGAAAAAGAGATTCCAAACGAAAGCAACACCTACTTTCCCATCAACCGTGCAGACATGAAAATGCCACACGAATCACCAAGAGAGAATTTTCTCTACAGCAATGAATCGAAATTCAGATCAGACTACAGAGCGATTTGCCAAACAAACCTGTTGACAGAGTGGACTCAGGCAACCGCCGGGCCGACGATGAACTGCAGGTTCTGAAGCAATGCTGCGACAAAACAACTAAGCATCGGACGAGAAGAGCAAGAGCAACAGTAGCAGGAGATAACACAAACCAACCGACCGGGAGGACGACGAGAGCGGGCGAGAAATTTTGTAGGTCTGGGGAAATGATCGATTCCACGAAACAAAACAAAACCAGATCAAATCAAACTAAGCAGCAACAATGGAAGGGAGGAGACCACCACCCCACCCGCCAAGAAAACCCTAATGCAATCAATCCGTGAGGGATTGATCAATCTTCCAGTTTTCTCAAGGTAGAAAGGACTGACCAATCTCCCCTCCGGGAGGAAGAGGAAGAAGAGGATGGAGGTGGACGGCGGCCGCGCCTGGATTTAGCACGGCCGGACCGGGCCCCTGGATTTGGGGAGCCGGCTATTCTCGGCGCCTGTCTCGGCAGCCGCTAACTTCCCCAACTTCTTCTCTTCCACCCCCAACTTCTCCGCCTCGCGTCCCGTGCAAGCAGTGCAGTGCCGGTTAATGTACAGGAATCCGGCCGCGTCGTTCGGCTGTTGCGTGCTCTATGCCGTTTGGCGCCGAACCGACGGGCACGGCGCGCGTGTCGTGGATTTGCCGGGATGTCGCCGCGGGCGTATCGTGCGTGGTTGCGCCTGCTGGTGCGGTTCGGGAGGGGGGACGGAGCCAGGTGCGCGGCACGCCGGCACATGCCATGTCCCGTCTGCTTCCTCCGTTCCTCGGCGACAGGGCGGCGCTCGGGGAGTGGACTGTCTAGTTGGCTGTCGCCGCCTCGCCGGGTCCAGATTTGGGCCGTGTTTTTCTTCTGCTGCGGCCCAAAATGGTCCATATGGGCCGAAGGGACAAATGGGCTTGGCCCATATTTTAGCGTAGCTTTGAGAAATTTTTTTCCCTGCGATTATTTCTCGCCATTTGCCTGGCGGCTGGCGCTTCAAGTTCATCGTCGGACGAGCGAACAAAAGGACCCGACAGGCGACAGCGGTGGCGCCCACGAGATGGAAAAGATCCGGCACGAGCACCCACGGCTCCATTGACTCCGGTCGTCCGGCGATGCCATCGCCATCACCGTCGCCCCGCGCATCACGGCAGAGCCCCACCCACATGCCACGTACGCCCAGTCTCATCAAGATCTCTATCGAACTAGAGCTAGCTCACATGGATGCCCTCCCATGGCGCACGCCGCCGTATAGGACGCCTGGTTAATTTCTCTCCCTTTTTCATCGTGTTTCGACCAGCAGAAACGAGCACATATGTATCGAGCTATGTAAACATGGCGGCAGTATACGCAGGATGCAGATCGACGTACGCGAAGCACACCATTAACTGGCAGGAGCTTGAGGATGGAGGAGGAGGAGGATGAGTTGTCGCTTGTTTGCTGTTGATTACAGCCAGAAAAGCTTCTTGCAAGCCCTCAAGATGTTGCCGCCCCGCTTCTTCTTCGTCGTCGTCGTCGTCGCCGTCGCCGTGCTCACCTTGCCCGCCGCCTCCTTCCGACCGTCCGCGGCTTCATCTAGCTGTTCCTTCTTCTTGTTGTTCTTCTCCTCCTCGTCGTCGTGCTCCTCGCCGGCGGCTGCCGCATTGTCGTCGTCGCCGCCGCCGTCGCTGCCCCCGTCCATGTCGTGGATCCTCCAGTAGTACCCGTCCCCCTTGCCGTACCCCGCCGGGTGCCTCCTCATGGAGAAGGCCCTCCTCACCGCGCCCGGCATGCCGCCGCCGCCTCTGGTGGTCCTCTCGCCACAGGACCTGGCGGTGGCGGCGGCGGAGGAGGAGGAGATCCTGTGAGAGCCGGTGGAGAATGTCCTGGCCAGGGTCACCGCCCCGATGGCCAGCCCTTCCCACGCGTTGGTCTCCTTGGTGTTGGTCAGCTCCATCGATCGCCTCGCCCTGACGACGGCGCCATTGCTGGCCATCGGAGGAGACGAGCCGGCGAGGTTGGAGTAGCCATGCATCTCGATCGAATGGGTTTCAGTCTTGGACTTGGAGATCTGTGGGTTCTTGAGCGCCTAGGTAGCCAAGATTTTTGAGGTGCTTGGGTTTGTAGGTTTGCAAATGGAGCAGCTGGTCAGCAAGCTGCAGTGTCCGTGCTAATTAGAAATAGGACAAAATCATGGACAATTGAGTAGGTGAACCCTGTGAACTGTGATTCGCAGTATCCAAGATTTGGATGTCACCTGATGAAATGTACTGGAGTAAATAATTTTTCTCTTTTACAGAAATACTAAGGTTGAAAAAAGACTAAGGAACCTCTCTTACACAGGTTTGTAAATTTAAAATTTAAAATTTTTATGAAAATTTACACTCCAACAACGCCACTAAACAAATTCATATCCTAAACTATTTCATAAATCTCTTTCTATATATCCTAAATTTAGGATTAACTTCTCATTCCTTATTTTAAAATAGGGATTCTAACATATAGGGAAATTGATGTACATCAAATTACTTTTAGGAAATAATAAGGATAGGATGATCCCTATATCATATTTTAGGGAATAAAATTTAATACATTTTTCGGAGATGCTTTAAGTTCCAAAAATATTCATTTTAGACATGATTTCATATTGGAATGATTAATTAATACCATTTTATATATATAAACGTTCCAAATATATATTATAAAATTTAAAACGACCTATTTTAATTATTTTATGAAACTTTTAATAAGTTTAAAACTAAAGAAGCTTATTTTGTGGATTGGTGAGTCGCCTGTTGGAGTGTTGAGATGCGATTCGCGGATTTTTTTTTAAAAAAAAATATTGTGTGGCCACATGGTTCCGGTGTTTTTAATACCATCTCCCTGAGTACTTCTCACATTTGATCTTAAATTTTAACACGGTAAAAAATTTTAAAAATCAAACTATGTATTATACAAGATATACAATTAGATTCCCAATGTAAAACATTATACTAATATACTATAGCTGTCGTTATTTACTTAAATATTGTTTTCGAAATTAATGTTTAAAGCATATTTATAATCCGTTCGGTACGACTCTAATTCCAAAATACAATATGGATCAATTAAACATTTCAATTTATCTACAGTTTTATCTAAGATTTTTATAAAACTAGATTTTGATCATATATATATAGAGAGAGAGTAAGTCGAAGTCAAAACTTGAAGAGTATTCACACACATTGTCGTAGTTTCTGCTCGTGGTGTATGTGACCGTAGGCAAGCGGTATGAGCTTACAAGTTACACCTATCAAGAATTCAGAAAGGAATAAGGGAGTGTTCAGATCTCGGCTAAAGTTTAGCTCTCGCAGAAACTTAGATCAATTCATGAGACGAATCTATTAAACCTAATTAATCTATAATTATTGAGAAATTTTACAGTTTTTGAGGAGGTATCAGGAGATACCATATTTTTTTAGTGTTAATTTTGGTACCTCCTGGTACCTCATGTGTCAAGAAATACCAAAATTAATACTAAAAAATGTGGTACCTCCTGATACCTCCTCAAGGACCGTAAAATAACCTATAATTATTATATATTTACTGTAGCATCATATTGGCAAATCATGAATTAATTAGGTTTAATAGATTCGTCTCATGAATTAATTCTCGTTTATGTACTTAATTTTATAATTACACTACATTTAATACTTTTAATTAACACTCAAGCATTCGATTCGATGGGATATCAAACACCTTAAGTACGAGCAACTCATGTCAACGAGCAGAAAGCAGGTGAGCAAAGGAAAGTTGAATCACTTGCGCAGAGTGGAGGATCAGAGCGCACATGAAGCAAGTTGCTCAATTGCCAATGCTGACACCTGACAGCACTCATCAGGCATCACGACTTCAGGTTTTCAGTTCATCCATGACAGATGAACACTGATGTGTCGATCACTCGGTGTTCTCGGAGGATTATTTAAAATAAAAAATAGATTTATATCAATATTCTAAGTGTCGATAAAATCTCTATCGACAGAGACCGTTAACACCTCTTCATTCTCTATTAACATTCCGGCCTCTGTCGACAGAGTCCAAGCGGGCACGACTGGGGAGCGTGGGAGGTAAACTGGGTGGCACTATGGTATGGGCAGCGAGGCGCTAGCTATGTATGTGTTAGGGATTGCAACGAGAACCAATAACTGATATCATATCAGATGGGAATTCATCTATTAGGGGATGAGTTTGATGATTTTTTTGTCTCTATAGAGATGGTTCACGGTCAAAATACCATCCTGTCGGGGCTGGTGGGACCGGGCCAAGGAAGGTTCCCTCGTATCCATTAACCATCAGGAAACCTGATAACAAAGACTGACATGTGGGCCCTTGTTATTAGCGGCGGTTCACCGGGTGCAAGGGGGGCACGTGCCCCTACCACCCAGAGTGACATATATTTTTTTATATTTCCAAAATATTTTCAGTATATTTCTTGTATATTTGTGTATAAATCCTTTATAATTTTAATATTTTTGTTATGATCATGATATTATATTTAATAAACATTTAAAATAATGATTAATTTATATATATATATTTACATGTGCATATTATTTTTGGTTGAACCAGCCCCCTAGTTTTTTTTATGGATCCGTCGCTACTTGTTATATGTATATAAGGGTGTGTTTGGACACAGGGGTTAAATTTTAGCCCTCGTCTAATCCAATGTTTAGATACTATTTTAGAGTATTAAATGTAGATTATTTATAAAATACATTCATAATCGATGGATTATTCACGAGACGAATATAATGAACCTAATTACGTCATGATTTAACAATGTGATGCTACAAGAAACATCTGTTAATTCTGGATTAATTAGGCTTAATAAATTCGTCTCACGAATTATACTCTGATTCTAAAATTATTTTTATAATTAGTTTACATTTAGTCAATTGAATTGATGTTAAAATTTAGCCTCTTATCTAAGCCTTTCCTATCCCTCCCACCCAACTGCCTCCACACTGCTGCACCTGCACTCCTGCAGCGTCCCCTGTGTGTCCACGCCGATTCACCGCCGCACCCACATGCCTCCGCGTCATCGTGCCCACACGCCCTGCAGAGTGGAGTGGAGTGGAGCGGAGGTGCAGGCTCGTCGAGGCACGGCTGCAACACGTGATGCGCGTCGCGGGGGGCGGATGCCACTGTGTTATTTGCACGAGGGACGGCGTGGTGTTGGCGACGAGTAAGCCTATGTCGACAAGATCTTCTGTCGACGGTTGGACGGTCGACGTAGGACCAAAAAAAAATGTGCTACAATCTCCATCGTCGGTTCGACGCTTAGAGTGGTATGTGTCGAGATGTTTTATTTTTTAAGACCACGTGATAGAATTAAAATTCCACAAAAAATATACGACTTATAAAAAAGTCGTTCCGGGCAGTGTTACGTTGCACCTGAAACATGTTGGCAAATGCAGGCTACAACTGGTCATCGAGCCCACTATATGGACCGTTGTCTTGGGCCAAACCTGGCTAAATTCGAAGCCTGCAAAATTCTGTGCCCTAAAACGACATTTTTTTGCGAAACTTTCACGGCCCAGCTGACTGAGCTGAGAGACGACCGTTGCACTTGCACACACCAGTGCACCACATTGGATTTCGAAATTTTTTTGAAATAATATTTTTTAAAATAAAATTTCAAATTTGTATTTCAGTTCGAGAAAATTGCAAAAATAGTTACCGATCGATGCTTGGTGGGCTGACTGGTGCTGCGTGGCGCCTAGTCAGTATTTGGTTGCCTGGTGTCACGTCAACGCCAATCGGCCGCACCGGTTAGCGGAAAGAGTTGTTAGCGTGCCCTAGTCGGCACTTGGTCAGCGGACTGACGCTGACATGGCACCAGTCGGCCAAAGTGCTGATTAGGTGCCACGTGACATTAGTCGGTCTACTAAGTATCAATTGGTATTTATTTTTGCAATTTCTCAGACTAGTTATACAAATTTGAAATTTTATTTTAAAAAATATTATTTCAAAAAAACACGTTGGATTTCACTGATACCACCGTCTGTGACGTACCCACGGCACCGTCCCAGAAATTATGGGATTTTTCTGGGTAACTGTATCAAAGTTTAAATAAGAATCATTTCTTACGCACTAAATTACAGTTATTTATAAAGTTTGGTGTGTTTATTAAGATGCAACACGATAATAAAAAAATAAGACATCTTATATGGCCGAACAAATTAACTTAGGCTATAAAACTTAGCAAATTAAAGACTACAAATGTGAGCAAATTTAAAGCCTATCTACAAAGTTGTTGAGCTAAACACTACCATCTCCTGCAGTTTTTACATTGTCTTCTCTCTCTCTCTCTCGCTCGCGCGCGCGCGTCACGGTGGCCGGAAGTAGTGGCGATATCCGTGCGTTGGAGGCCATTGCACCCCCTCCCTCGGGCAAGGCAGCAGCGGCGCCGGCTGCGCCAGGAACGTCGGATACCGCTGTCCTGGCATCAGCACCGTCAGATCCTCCGCCTGCATGGGCTCCATCTGCACCACACACACCACGACCACACCAGCCATGTCAGGTCAAGCACTCGCCTCTCTCTCTCTCGCGCGCGCGCGCGGCGCGCACGCAACTCAGCTTTTCAGCTGTACTGTAGCCAGCAGCGGCGACGACGTAGAGCACGCTGCCACTGTAGGCGCGTAGCTGCACGTCGTCTTCTTCTTCTACCTGACATGGTGCACGTGGGACTGTGGGAGAGATTTACGGCGGCGATTGCCATGTGAGAACCGCTTGTCTCTTACCTTGGCCGGCGGGCGGGAGAGCTTGTGCGGCCAGACGTCGGCGGCGGCGGAGACGTGGCTGTCGGTGTGGGAGGACTGTCCCTGTCCCTGGCCGTGGCCGTGGCCGTGGCCGTGGCCGTCGTCGCCGCCGTGGGAGCTGCGGGAGGAGGACAGGCAGGGCTTGATGAGGTGCTCGAATATTGCCATGAGGAGGAACATGGAGACGAGGATGGCGGTCGCCGCGAAGCCAAAGGAGATGGCGCTGGCGTTGGTGGAGGCGGCGCCGAGGCCCCTCATGGAGGAGGCGTCATCGTCTCTGACGTCGCCGCCGCCGCCCCCCGCTGGTGCCGACTGCTCCGACCCGGTGACGTCCCCCATCCACGGCCTCGACCTCTGTCCCGCGAAGCCACTCATGCGGCTCTCTACCTGCACCTGCTCGCCTCCTTGGATTGGATGCCACTTTTTTTTTTTGCAGAGCTCGTCTTCACGCTGCACGCATGTGACGCTTGTGAACAGATGCCACGTGAAGAGCCAACCAAAACGAAAAATGCAGCGGCATGAAGTGGCTACACTACATATGCATTGCCCTGTGGCGATCTGAACTCTATCCACTGTCACTCTGGGTGAAAAAAATCACAGTGCATGTTTAGCAACTCATGTTCTCTGAATGTCACAGCTGAAAAGCATGCTGAAAAAGAAAGAACTGAAAGAACAGAGAAACAGGAGTGTCTGAAATCTGGGTGATAACTGATAAGTACTCATTGGTGAACTCAGGAGTCAGGAGCACCTACATACATTGCAGGCAAAAGAAGCTCACCTTTAGCAACTACTGGTACTTCCCTGCAGCAGCCACAAGAATCAGCAATTGCCTATTTGCAGCAGCCTGAGCCGGATTGTATTTGCCTCAAATGCCAAGAACCTTCAAGATGAGCAACACCCTTGGCTGTCTCTACTTAAATGGTGGCAATGTGGGGTGGTCAAGAGGGTGGAGGTGCAAAAGAAAAAAGGTGGAAGAACAAAAGGAGTGTGGGGGGGATGGGTAAACCTTCTACAGAAAACACTGAGATGATATAAAGAGATTTGAACAGTTTGATGGGAAGGAAAGGCTGCAAGAATGGCGCAGGGAAAAATAACCCCAGAATCATATTTGGGCACCTCAAAAGAGTGGATGCTCAAACCCATGCATACTCTGTAGACTGTAGCAACACACATGGTCCTAAGGCCATTGCAATTGTATGCTTGTGAAGAGAGGAGGATGAAATGATTGAAAGGGCCCAAGCAAAAGGCAAAGCTAAAGAGAGAAAAGGGGAGAAAGCAGCACATAAAAAGAATGGAACTCTGGCCTTGTGCAGGATCCAATCAGATATGCAAATAATGGTGCATGTCAGGTCATTCAGGTAATTGGCAGTGTACTGTCCCTGCCAAGAATCCAACCATTTCTACCACCACACAAGGCGATTACAAGTAGAGAATTGGCAACAGCTGAGTGAGCTAGCTGAGAGCCTGAGAGAGTTTGTGGGATGGGTAAGCATAAGCAAAGCACATCTCTTTGCTTCCAAGGAAAAGGAAACCAGTCAGGATCAGGAAGCAAGGGATCTTCTTATTATTGCAAGCGAATGTGTGCGGTAGGATGGGAGGACGGCGAAGAAAGACAGGGAGGCATGGTCTCTTCAGGCTCCACGGCAGCCAGGGTCCTACTGCCAGCACCAGCACCTCTGTGGATCATCTGCAACCACATGGTCATTGTACACTCCATTGTTATCAGTCTCACTGCAAGAGCAGACGAGAGAGAGAGAGAGAGAGAGAGAGAGAGAGAGAGATGAGAGAGAGAGAGAGAGAGAGAGAGAGAGGAGAGAGAGAGAGAGGAGAGAGAGAGAGAGGAGAGAGAGAGAGAGAGAGAGAGAGAGAGAGAGAGAGAAGACATTAATAAGCGGAAGCGCTTTGAGCATCTGTACCATTCAGTGCCATTGCCTTTCCTCTGCTTGTATGATGCAAGATAGCCTGTTTCTGGTGCACAGAGGGGCATTCCAACATGCCAATAACTTTGTCTGGTGAAGCAAGTGCATGGTGCCCCCAGGACCCCAACTGCTAACCAACACACAACTGAATTTCCAATTTTGGATTATAGAACTAACATACATGTTCAGTTTGATATGTTGAACAGGTGCGTCAAAAATCTCACTTAGGATCCTCTTGGGAACCAGCAGATCCGCCAAAAAAGCCGTGTGTCAATTGTCAGACTGCTAATCTACAATGACGGCGTTGGTGTACGTCTACTGGTAAAGTGAGTGTAGGTCGTTTAGATTACTAATATGAAGTTACCTTCATCAGTTGATTCCTTATCATGGCATTGTCTTTTTCCTGTGTGATCTTGCATTGTTCTTGTCTCCTCTCCCTGAACAACACCTAGTCTATCAAGATAAATTAAGGGAAGGCTATTGTAGTTTCATAATCTTGCTTCCAAAGTGAGTAATTGGAGGCACAACTAAAGTGCAGCTTCCAATACTTAAACCTTAGCGCTCCATTGCTTTAGACTGGAGAGCGCAGGACAAATTAATGGACAATATCATCAATGAGGGTTGTATACTTAATACTTCAATCTTGCACAGAAAAATTGACGAGAGGAGATGGCTCTCAATGCATGGGAGTATATATGAGTTTAACGACATGATCATGCAAGGCCAGGTATGACAGAGCGACGTGGTATGCAAAAGCTTAGACCGGATGGAGCCAGGGAAATTAAAGAATGGAGGTTGTCAGACACGCAGCAGAAACTTGGGCGACAAGAGGATTAGACTGGATGTCTGGATTGGTTGGGCATTGATGAATCGGCTCTGAATTGCGGCAAGAAAACATTATCGTATCAACAGCTAGCCCAAGTCTGAAGATGACTGCATCAATTGCAGCGTAGGACGACGTGAGGACTGAGGAGGAGGAGGAGGAGGAGGCTGGGTCCCTTAGCTTGCACGTCGCGCTCTGTTTCCATTTTTAATCGGAGGGAGCTGAGGACGAAGAGAGAACCGCACATGCATGTGGCGGGGCGGGCCTCGCGTGTCCCCCTTCTTCTCCACCACCTCGCAGAAGAGACGAAACGAAAAGGATGGCAACTTGCATGGACAGAACACCTCGTCTAGAGAAATCCGACAAACGAACAATTGTTCTTGCCACCGACTGGAATTTGACGGGTGGCAACAAGCTCGTCGACAGCACCGTCGATATGTCCGAGTGGTTAAGGAGACAGACTCGAAATCTGTTGGGCTTTGCCTGCGCAGGTTCGAATCCTGCTGTCGACGTCCCTCTGTTTTTTCTTTTTTGGCTCGTCGAACTCGGCGGCGCCGACGTTAGCTGCTGGCAACTGAAGCACCGAGCCTCTCCGGCTAGCCATCGCGGGCTTGACGCCGTCCGCTGCGTCCGTGCGGTTTTCACAACCCAGCAAAACAATGGGCCGGCAACGCGCGAACGCGGTGTCCGATTGCCGGTGCAAGTCGCAATTTAGGCCCGTTTAGATGCAACTAAGACTAATAGATTAGTTAAGTTAACTGAGATGTTCATCCTGGGTTGGCCGATCTTTTGTAGCGTACGTACAGATTGTGCTGTCGTCCTCAACAGCAGGCACGTCACGTCAGTGGCACGCTGAACCAGCCGCGATATGATGTACGTGTACAGTGTTCAGTGGTTTGGACTTAATCAGAAAGCATGCAGTTGATGAACGTATGGTATGGATGCTGATCTCGAACGCCGGATCACTCCACTTTCAAAAGAAGAGGGGTCTTAACAAGTTAAGTTCACGCTCGCCATGATGCATGTGAGGGCGTCGTCATAATTCTGGTTTGAAACCCAGCCACAAAGAATATAATCTACAGGCAAGACATGAAAAATCTTAGGGATCGGAGGTGGAAGAGAGATGACACGTTAGCACCAGTCGACACTTTATTTAAGGGTGTGTTTGGTCAAAATTTTTTGAAATAATTTTTTTTAAAAAAATTCAAATCTGTATGCCAAGTTCAAAAATTTGCAAAACTAAGAGGCAGTCAGATTTTGAAGTGCCGACTGGACGATTGTGCCACGTCAGCACCAGTCTGACGTGGCACCAAGTGCCGACTGCCTATTAGTTTTGCAAATTTTTGAAATAGACATACATATTTGATTTTTTAAAAAAATATTATTTTTTTTTAAAAAAAATCGTGTTTGGTCTGCCGTGAACTGTGAAGAAGCTGTTGTCAGCTACTGCTATGAGTTGTGTGCTATAGAAAAGTTGAAACTGTTGTGAAAAAGCTACTGTGATCTGACTATTTTTAATAACTAACATAATTTTCATCATTATAATATTCCATATATATATAAATAGAAAACAATAAATATTAATGCAACTAAATAATTAAAAATATATTAGATTAATAAAAAAGTTCATAGTTGATCTCATAAAGTAACTGATAACACATAGCTACTCATAAAATGTGGCAATGCGATATAAACCATAATTATATTAGATCAATCAAGACACCTTGAATTCATGCTATCTAATTTGTACTTAAAGCAGAAAAGTAAGGTACAAACTGCTTCCAAATTTGTACTAGAAAAAACTGTTTTTTCGAAGAAAAAGCAGATTTAGTGAGCTTGTTTGGTTTAGGTTCTACTTTTTCATACCATAAACAAATTTAACGCAATGGCCGGCCCGGCTGGTGTCACATTTGTTCAATTATTGTCTCAAAAGTACTACTATGTTTTGTTTTATGAACATCTTTCTCAACATCACTCCAATCAACTAACCTAAAGCATCACTACATATATGATCTCCAAATCATTTGGGCATTATGTACACCAGTCCGCAACCTCATCAACACAAATGCGCAATTTTAACTGTATAACCACAAGTTGGTAATGATCTGATCTCTCAGCTTTTCCTTTTGTTTTTAAACTAAACTTGTATTGGACCGTGCAACGATTATCGACGTGTGCATACTTCAACGCAGACCCTCTGGCATGCAATTGCTTGCCTATTCTGCGCCAACCGAAAGGCAACCCCGCGAAGTGTGGCGCTATTGCACAGCTCTCTAGTCGTCGTCCTCCCTCCTCCTACCCTACATGGCCCCTGCACCCACAAATCGATATCTCAGCTCGCTGGTCCGATGGAAATATGGAATCTGCTGCTAGCTAGTGTGAGTCAGCTGACTAGCTGAGTGAGCAAGGCAGGATCACTCACCAAGCAATCACCAAGACTAGGGCTTTCTTTTGCTGCTGTGGATCGAGGCCGTCAATCCGCTCATGTTGGGACGACGAACTAACTGTTAAGTTTGCTCCATGGCAGCATCCAACATCCACTGGAATTAATGAGCATGATTTCATCGATGGGCTTGCAACTCCAGCAGGACCAGATTTCGCCAGTTGCACTCTCGAGAAAAAAAATCCGGGGCACTTCTTGCTCCTGTAGGGGGGCACCGGGCACTGTCGCGTGCAGTGAAAGAAGGACAAAAAAACAAGTATGAATCACAGGAGATGCACATTGCACAGCCGTGGGGCAGAGGAGCATATAAATGTTGAATGACCAAACAGCAGGTTGTGGTTGCTAAAGATGCCTGCCCAGCTATACATGAACTGGAGCTGTGAGCATTTTTGCTCTACTGAAACTTTGAGCTTGTTCCTATGACGATTTCTGTAACAAAAATCTATAAGATTTATGTGAAATTCTTACTTTCCAAATAGCCCTTGGTTAGCAACCAAACATCATCCATCCATGAGGCTTTTCAGTGTCTTTTGCTCATCCTCCAACCACCACCGGCCGGTACCAATAAGCAGCTAGCTAGCTAGCAGTGCATCATAATTAGGAGGCTGATCTTTCGATTGGCAATACAAGTATCGACCATTCAGGACTAAAAAGCACTCAATTCTCGAGTGTGATGTGGAGCAGCTTCCTGCTTCCTACTTGTAGTCCTGCACTAGCCACACTGTGCTGTGCTGGATATGATACTGACAGCATCAGGAAGAATTGTATCTGATGTTATGATCGACAAAGCAACTCATCCTATCAACTGCCAACTTAACAGCTTGTGGACTGTGGCATATCACTCTACAACCTGGTGATTGAGGCTAATAACTTGGAGTGACTCCCGTGGAGCTAAAATCTAAGCACCATGCAAGAGAAAACTAATTACTGAATGTCTGAATCCTCAAGTCTGTGTCTGACAATCCACCTCTGACCTCCCATCAGCTCCCATGGTGATGTCCACGATCTTGAAGATGTTGCCATGGACTGCAGTTATAGCGCCCTTTTATGAAACATGGCCAGTAGATGCCATCCTATCCTGCCACTGTGGTTCTACCGAGCATACTTGCATATATGACTAATGGCTCTCTCTCCTTTTGCCAGTAGCCTGCCCAATGCCGGCTCAGCTGCTCTCAACTTTTTGCTTGCTAATTTGCTACTGTGTGTATGATGTAGATGCCGTCCTCCCGTGCACATTTTGTCAGTGCACACAAAGTGCATTTGCCGTATCAATATTTCATCGACGATGGAAAGTACCTGACATGTTCTTGCCTGATGCAGGAATGCAGGATCCCCTGAACCCTGATGATGCCTGACATAGTTGAACAATTAATTACTTTACAAAACTAGACAAATTACCACTCATCGATCTAACTATCACGGTTATACAAACAGTCTTGCCGGTTGCCACTACTGTTAGAACATCCAACAAGGCAACCACATTGACATTAAAAATCGATGGATTGGTATCTCCTCTTGTCAGTCTCAATATCACTTTTTTTGAAACTCTATTTTAGTCTGAAATTCTGGGCACCATGGGCCTGCCGTCCAAAGCATCTCGGCCGTTCGATCTTCGACTACCTAATAAACCGGACGGCCTTTTCTGATAGTGCCAATTAATGTTTCAGTTTTGATTTTATCTGAACAATTGGTTCGAATAATTGCTTCGTTTCTCTGTGTTAACAATCTTCGAGTAATTAGCTGTCGTGAAAGAAACGTGAGTAAATTGACACCGGATATCATTACAATTCCGAAGCTGAGCGTGTTTATGCGAGAATAGTACTAAAATGAGTGACATCCTAAAAAATTTTCGAATCATATCTGACATATGCCATTCAAATAAATCTGGGACCGTGTGATCTTCTTCTAAAAAAGTAATTAGCCGTTTAATTTTAAAAGCTACAACTTATAAGTTTCAGCAAAATTTAAATTTCAGAAGCCAGTTTAAGAGTTTTTTTTCTATTTTTTAATACTGACTTTGTTAGATTGTTAAAAATGCAAGTATAAAAAAGCTCGTGTTTTTTTGTTTATGACATGCGAAAAAAAGGCTGGTCCAATCAGGGCTACTATTTTTTCACGGTCCCACAAAAACACATTTTAGACAAACATTTGTTTATATATTTTATTTAATACAGTTTGATCTGGTGACGCAATCGCATAATTATGGATTAGCTATGTTTGGTAGCCAATAATGATATTTTCCTCGTGTCGTGGACAATTTTACAAGGTTAGATATAAATATATAATTGCTCGCGTATATGTAAGAGATGACTAGAAACAAAAGATAATACATAATCCTTATACGTTTATACGTACGTCGTATCTTGCAAATATGGAAATATATGTTTTATCAATCTTCACCACTCAACTCAATGTGCAAGGCTTTATTTGTTTTTATCTCCGTTTATTTTTAAATGACATTGTTAATTTTTATCACAACGTTTGATCATTCGTTTTATTCAAAAAATTTAGAAATATTACTTATTTTGTTATAATTTATTTTATTATTAAATGTATTCATGAATGAAAGACCGGCGAAGAATAATATGAATATTGGATTGATTGCATTCAGCCTCAGATAAGGTAGTATATGTAGAGTGTATACATAGGAGGTAATAATGAAGATCTAGAGATAAATACTCCCTCCGGTACACAAAACAAGTCGTTTTACGCTTCTATCAAGAGTACACAAAAACAAGTCGTTTTGTATTTTATTGTACATTTTGGTCAACTATACCCCTCAAGTAGTACTACTTTTTTCTTGTTTTTTGTGCTATGTTTACTCCTGCACTATATTTAATAGGGGCAAACATGGAAAGTAAACACTAATTAATTGCTCCTTGGTATGTGAAATTATGTCCAAAACGACTTGTTTTTGTGTACTGGAGCGAGTAAGAATTAATACAAATCAGATCATATCTTAAAACATCTCTAGCTGTCATGTATCCCAACACTGGCCTTTCTCCCTCTACTAGGGATGATTCTACATGGAGCTTACCACATATACAGTACATGGTGTAGTACACCGATTAAGCTTTCTGTTTTTAGTTGTTTTAGATTACATGTGTTACAATCAGGCTCTTTTACACTAATAAATTTGATTAGATGATTTTTTGAAAAAAATAATAATATAGTTACTAACTATTATAGGCTATATGCTTCTCGTAACTTTTCTTTCCTTGATTGATCTATTTTCTAGGCTTATTTGTTTCTTGGGATTATAACAATCTAGCTTATTTTCATAAGCCGGAATAAATAGTTCAGCTTATTATACTAACTTATTATAATCTGAATGTGCAAATTATAATAATCTAGTAAGGACATGTTTGTTTAAGCTTATAATTATAACAATCTCTCTTATTTTCTTAAGTTGAAATAAATAAACCAACTTATAATGCTAGCTTATTATAATTTGAAATGCATGTTATAACAATTCAGTAAGCTGGTCCAATCTAACTTTTTTAAGTTAAATTATTATAATCTTAATCTGAAACAAATAGACCCTAAGTTGTCCATGATCATGTCTGAACTTTTTCTCTGTTACTGAATGGATAGTCTGATCCAACTAAGATGATAACTACATATGTACTCTGATTCATCTCTATTCTGTTTCTGAATTCCATCAAGATGAACCCTCTTTTTCTTATAAATTGGATTGTTATAACCCCAAGAGTATCTCCAAAAGAGTTTCTATTTTTCTCTAAATTTTCATAAGAGGAGCTCTCCTAATAAAATTTAATCTCTAAATCTTATTATTTTTCAACAGACTTCCAATACCATATTGTCTATATTTTACTTTTGTATCATCGACATATGCAAAATACTTATTAAATATAATCCTATTTCCTTTTATTTTTTATCACTAGGTGAGATCACAACAGGGAACGAGCTGCTCCCTACGAGTAGAAATGACGGAAGAAGATTTAGAAAATACCTTATTTTTAGAGTCTTTTAAGTATCCGTCGGAGTTTCTACTGTTGGAGATGCTCTAAGCTAAAACGATTGGAACCAAAATCTACCTACCAAAATTTAAAATAAAGCATTTGATCAATAGACATTAATAATTTACTTTTTAAAAATACAAGAATAACTATAATAATTGTGATCGTAAAATTTGTTTAATAATGAATTAAGATTAGCTATGCATTTTTATTTAAATGTATCGTAAAATTTGCCACATAAGTATACCTATAATATAATAATTAGAGTATTAATACCTGTTATTTTTTGCTGCGCGTTGTCCGCCGCCTCCACCGCGCTCTGGTCTCGCTACTCCGGGAGGGAATTCGTCGCTTTCTTTGGTTAATTCCCATGGAAATTTGCTTCAGTGTGGGGATGGAATTGCTCCGTGGATGTTAATTAGGGTTCTTGCGTGAAGTGTGCAAACTGCAAACACAGCTGCTTACCTGCAAGAATGCAAATGCATGGAAGTGGAACTACATTGGCATATCAGTTAACACCGGAGACAAATTCATGCCAAATAAGACCTAATGTGATAGTTCTTTCCAATCATATTGGTGATTTTGTATATGTACAAATAAAAATTCCCAATTGTTTACTCCACCAACTGATACATGTCAAAAGAAAATAAAAAATGCATGTGAAAATTTGCGGGAAATATATACTGTGCAATCACTCGTTTGGTGCAAGCGTGCAATCAAACCATCTGGTGCATCCAATCAAACAATCCAATGGTTACATATGAAAGGGGCTGAAACCTATACATTTTTACTTTTAACCCTTACATATATAACCGTTGGATCGCTTGATTGGATGCACCAGATCGCTTGATTGCACGTTTGCACCAAATGAGTAATTGCACAGGATATTTCCCCGAAAATAAGAGTATAAATACGCATCAAAATAAGAGAATAAACACATGCCAAAATAAAAGAATAAATGCATGCCATAGAGAAAAATTGCTGCAAAAATCCCTGTGCCTTTTCCAACTGAGTGGGTCCTTCACCACTAAAAGGATTTTTATACAAAAAACGGAGGAATTTTAAAGAAAAATTATGGACATGAAAATTTCCTCCACATTTTAGAAGAAATTATAGCAAGAGGTCTAACCCTATACCTTTTTTATATGAGATATCAAAGGCATATTTTTGAGAATTTTATGGTTTTATTTTGGGCAATATTCAACTAGCCGGGCCATGTTAATTACTAGGTTCCAAAGAGGTACGTGAATTTCAATTTTTTTTCTTTAAGGCAAACTCTATTAGGTAAAGCATAATTTTTTTATAACATATCTAATTATGATTATTCGATATCATAAACATTATTATTTTTCATAACCAGATTTAATACAGGTGGACCTGGCACAAAATCAGAAATAAAAACACGTTTTTTTCTCATGGCTCCCTCTAAAGATCTCGCTTTGACCCATCCATCATTCAGGCCCTGTTTGGGACTGCTCTGCTCCACGTTTTATAGCTCCGCTCCATAAACGTCTAGCCAAACAGGTTCAGATCCCAGTTTTTGGATCCGCGAAAAATGCAGATCCACGACTCCGCTCCACGTTTTTTGTGGAGCACCTCAGGAGGTGCTCTGCGGATTCAGTTTTTAAAACAAACGTGGAGTTCGGGGTAATTTACCATCCAATGCTATTATAAACTTATTGATTCACTTTTTAGTTGATATTTATTACTTTTTTATTTAGTACTATCTATATTAACTTTTTAAATGTTATTGTTGACTTTTATCACAATTTTGATTATTCGTCTTATTAAAAAAAATTTGAAATATCATTTATTTTGTTATAATTTGTTTTAATATTGAAGGTACTTCGATTATAACTTACATTTTTGTATATTTATAATTTTTTTGATAAGATGAATGATCAAAGTTTGTGATAAAAGTCAACGACGTTATTTAAAAGTTAATGGAGGGAGTACTAATTTAATATGTTTTACATAATGGACATGAAAAATAATATAATTGGAGATTTATGAATAAATTCTGGGAAAAATAATACATTCCTACCAAATTCTACTATTCTTGAATCTGAATTCCCTCCGCAAGCCAAACATGTGCAAATACTCCACAGTGGAGCAGCAACTCCACTCTAGATCTGATTCTAAGTGAATTCCGTGGAGTGGAGCAAATTTTAAGAGAGTGGAGTAGTCCCAAACATGCCCTCAGTACGTGTACCTACTGATCGAGAGAAAGAGAAATCAATCGCCGTTGCCGCGCCGCGCGTTGCTCCTCCTCCTCCTCCCCGCGTTCGCGTCGGCGTCTGAGACCCCGGAGAAAACTTCTGTTCATGACCTCTCGTGTGCAGTAGTTTCTGTGGAGAGATACAGACAGTCAGCCGTGGTCGCCTCGCCTGCCTTGGCCGATTCAGGCTCGGCCGGGCTGCAGGTAGAGTGTTCTTGAGGTTTGGAGGTGTTGTTGAAGTTGCAGGGGCCTTGCTGGGTGCTGCTCTCTGATGTCTTCATGGTTCTTGATGAGATTTTTGTTTGTTCCATTTTGATGGCACCGCCCCGTCGCTTCCTTTTTCTTGTCATCCTTTTGTTTACTTTTGTTCGTGTTGATTTTCGTTCTCCTGCTGATCAACAGTTGGGACTCGATTGGTTTGTTTATCGGGTTTCTTGGGTTTTCGTAGGCTGGGTGGTGTCAGAGTCATGGTTTCGTTGGGTTTCTCTTTCTTTTCTTGTTTCACTCTCTCTTCCTGTTCATGGCGTGGATGTGACCAACTGACCATGGCTGACGGCTCCATGCTCATCTTCCTCCCCTTCTTTTTTTTTCCTTTTTTCTTCTGATTTGTTTTCTCTGCTTATCTGCGTGATTATGATGTTCCGGTGGCCTGTATGTTTTGCATGACATTGCCCTGCTCCTATTGGTGCCATTGCAGATGAGAAGCGGCGCCCAGGCGGCGGCGGCGGCAGCGTGATTGTCATCTCCGGAGAGAGAAAGAAGAGAGAGGAGAAGCGCGAGCGCCGATGGGACCACTGGAGGCGCGATACAGGCCAACCGGAGCGGCGTAAGATCCCTCCCTTCCAACAAGTTCGATCAAAGCTGTCTCATTTTCTTCATCTTCTTCCTCGCGGCGCCGCTCTTGCCGACGGGTGCGCTGCACGCCGGGCGACCGGCCGCTCCGCCCAGCCGCCGCCGCGGTGGCTTCGCGCCTCGTGGAGCGGAGAGGGTGAAACCAAGACGACGTCGACGTCGTCTTGGTTCTTTCGCCGTCTTCCCCTTGCATTACTGCGGGTGGTGTAGTGGTTGCTGGTTACGCCCTTTCGGCTTTCCCGACCGAGATTGGGGAATTCCCGTGCGCTTTAATCCAAAACATTTCTTCCATGACCGCACACTGCACAGCGTCGTCTCACTGACATTGGTGGCGATTTCGCCGGTGCCATTAAACGATCGCGCTTAACCTGTTCATGGTCGCTTGCTGTTCTTGCCCTGGATCACCTCTGCAACTGTCGCGCTGACCCCTCAGTGGACTGCCCACAGAATCACCGGACGGCGATGCATTGGCCGATTGCTCCAGTGGATTGTGTGCGTGCTTGACCTGGTCGGAGACAGTTGCGAGGCTGACTTGTGCCACTAGTGCTAGATTGCCACGAATGTCTTGCCGACTGGTGATCTCAGCGTCCTTGGATCATCTCATCATCTGCGTGCTACCAGTAGTTGAGTGGTTAGCCTGAATATATTTCTTTTCTGCTTGTCAAGAATTTGTGAGGTCTGCTGGATGCAAATTGTATTTGAGTTTGAATGGAATGGAGGCATGTGAGTTAGGTACAAAGTAATTGCCTTTGTGATTAGTTTACTACCACCTCAGTTCTTAGATAAATAACGCCTTGGACATCGACACAATCTCTTATACATACTGATATCATTACTTTTATGTTTCTGAAAGATGAGGCTGATGAATGAAGGGGGGAAGGTAGTGAAATACAAGTCCACATGATTTTCTTTTACAATGTTTGTTAGTGCTGAGGAGGACTTTGCTTTCTTTAGGTCCTATTTATTTTTATTGGCAAACATCTTTAGTGTAGCTCACTTGCACATCCAACTATAGGATATACTGCATTTTCTCCCTTTTTGATAAGGACACACTTTTCAATGCTTTAATTTTGGCATTGCTATGTGTTTTTGTCACAGAGTTACTGACCCCTTCAACACTCCTCTTTATTTAGTTTTGTAGCGTGATCAAAGGATGATGTAATTGCAACTGCCTGTATAAAAAACTATTACTAAGTCTATCTTGTTGAGCTATTCATTAGGGGAATTAGGTACCTGAAAGTGCTTCTTTTGACAGTGTAACTGCTGTATTCTTGCGGTTGGTTTTAGAGAGATCTTTATTTGAGATTTGGTTCACTGAAACCTCCATTTGTGTTGCCATCCTATCAGTGAAAGCATATGGTGCTTCCCTATGAGGGGTCTCCAGTTGTGCCCTACAAAGAGGTTTATCATGCCAGAACCGGTTTTCGCTTTCAAGTGATCATGCATTTTTTGTCTATGATTGTGATGCAAATCAAAGTGAAAGGGATTAAAAGGACATATACATATGTATTCATGGAGTCATGTAGAATTCAAAAACTGGTGTCTTGTGGAATCTGTAGCTAGCCAATCAACAATTTTCATTAGTATTCTATATTCTTAGCAAAAAAGGTGTTTCTTTTAACTGAATTCCATTTGACAAGACTAGTTCATTGATGTCTGAATTCTTCTGAGAATGAGTTGCTTTATCTTAACACCAAATATGTTTCTACTCTTTTGCAGTGATGACACGACTAAGAGAAGGACCCCCAAAAGCAAAGGTTTTAAAGATGTTGAAAATTTTGGAGTTCTTGTCCTTGAAAAGAACTCCAGCTGCAAGTTGAAAACTTTGCGATACTTGCTGCTAGCTATCACTTCTGCCGCATTCCTTACCCTCCTAACTCCATCCTTGTATGAGCATCAATTACAGTCCAGCTCTCGGTGAGCACAACTTATTCAGAGAAGTCTCCTTTAAATATTTTTGTAGGGTTAAAAAATACAAGCACCTATATATACTAGGATTATAGTCTCATGTGAATTTATATGCTTTGCAGGTATGTGGATGTTGGCTGGATATGGGACAAACCGAGTTATGATCCACGATATGTACCATCTGTTAATTTTCAGTGGGAAGATGTATATGGAGCTCTGGTAAATCTCAATGTTGGTAGCAAGAAGCTCAAAGTTGGGCTCTTGAATTTTAACAGCACAGAGTATGGATCTTGGACACAGTTACTCCCGGAAAGCGATGTTTCCGTTGTGAGACTTGAGCATGCCAAGGACATCATTACTTGGGAGACACTCTATCCTGAATGGATTGATGAGGAGGAAGAAAGTGATATACCATCTTGCCCATCACTTCCAGATCCTAGTGTTCAAAAAGGTGCACAATTTGATGTTATTGCTGTGAAGCTTCCCTGTACACGGGTGGGAGGTTGGTCAAGAGATGTTGCGCGACTCCATTTGCAGCTCTCGGCGGCGAAGCTGGCTGTAACCTCTTCAAGAGGCCACATGAAGGTCCATGTGCTGTTTGTAACTGAGTGCTTCCCTATTCCCAATCTCTTCCCTTGCAAGAACCTTGTTAAACATCAAGGCAATGCTTGGTTGTATAGACCTGACTTGAAGGCTTTAAGAGAAAAGGTCAGACTTCCAGTTGGATCCTGTGAGCTTGCTGTTCCACTCAAAGCAAAAGGTTGGTTGCCTAAATTTTCTATCTCAATCCACCCATAATGGATTAATGGTTATCTAGATAAATTAATATGCATGTTTAGCAACTAACATTACATTGTAAATGACAAGTCTACTCTCCATAAACATACAGTGTGGGCTATATAAGTTAATTTTCTGAACAAAAGTACAAACTTTGAGCTGAAAACATATGTTTGTATTGCTGCAGCAAGACTCTACTCAGTAGATCGAAGAAGAGAAGCATACGCTACTATACTGCACTCGGCAAGTGAATATGTCTGTGGTGCTATATCAGCAGCTCAAAGCATTCGCCAAGCAGGATCATCTAGGGATCTGGTTATCCTTGTCGATGACACGATAACTGATCACCACAGGAGAGGATTGGAGGCTGCAGGCTGGAAGGTCAGAATGATCCAAAGAATCAGGAACCCTAAAGCTGAGCGGGATGCTTACAACGAGTGGAACTACAGCAAGTTCAGGCTGTGGCAGCTGACTGACTACGACAAGATCATATTCATAGATGCTGACCTCCTCATCCTGAGGAATGTCGATTTCCTGTTCGCGATGCCAGAGATCACAGCAACCGGCAACAACGCGACGCTCTTCAACTCCGGTGTGATGGTGATCGAGCCGTCGAACTGCACGTTCCAGCTACTGATGGATCACATCGACGAGATAACGTCGTACAACGGCGGCGACCAAGGATACCTGAACGAGATATTCACGTGGTGGCACCGCGTTCCGAAGCACATGAACTTCCTGAAGCACTTCTGGGAGGGTGACAGCGAGACCGTGAAGGCGAAGAAGACCGAGCTGTTCGGCGCCGCTGACCCGCCGATTCTTTACGTCCTCCACTTCCTGGGCCTGAAGCCATGGCTGTGCTTCAGGGACTACGACTGCAACTGGAACAACCCTGCGATGCGCAATTTCGCCAGTGATGTTGCACACGCCCGGTGGTGGCAGGTGCACGACAAGATGCCCAAGAAGCTTCGGTCCTACTGTTTTCTGAGATCGAGCCGGAAGGCTGGGCTGGAATGGGACCGGAGGCAGGCCGAAAAGGCCAACTTGGACGACGGACACTGGCGGCGTAATATCACTGATCCGAGGCTCAACATCTGCCACGAGAAGTTCTGCTTCTGGGAGAGCATGCTGCTGCATTGGGGTGAGAAGAACCGGACTGGCAGCGACCCTGTGCCTGCGACGCCATCTGTGAGGTCAACCTCATGATCCGTAGATAGCTCGAGGTATCAGTACACACAGAAAAAAAAATCCAATATAGCACCATACATGCGTAGCAACAGCTAGCTCTTGTAGGTTGGCTTCAGCTCAGCTCTATCTCGCTGCGTAGATGGCTAACAATTCTTTGCCCGCCATAATGGAAGCTAATCTTGTCTTGTGAGACGCAGTTAATAACCAGGAATTCCTGAGCTCCTAGTGAACAACCAGTTGTGTAGTGAACAATGTGCGTCGTTCGTGTTCGTGATTTGAAATGCATACATGAACAGTGTAGAAACAGAACATTTGCAAGTAGCACCAGCTTTGCAAGCTTCACGACTCGTTTTGAATAAGAATACAAGACCAAATCACAACGTATGAATTAAATTATTAGTACATACTACATACATGTTAAAACATGCATTGACAATGTACAGAATTAATTGTGACCAACAAAACGGTGAAGTTTTCTTTTCCTTGACAAAAACCAAACCACCCAAAATCTACAGCACAGGGTATCTGCATCCCCGTATACATGAGAAAAAAATGTAGAAGTACAGTGAACAACCTACTAGGAAATGTACTGTTTCATGTTTTCTTGCTCTTTGGCAGACAAAACTGTAGATCGAAATACTCAAGATGAAAAATGTTGAGTATATACTGCCAAGTGTCAACAGTCACCTCGCCATCTTTTGCCAACCTGTGAAATTGGAAAGTCAAAAGAAGGTAAAATCATACATCAAACTGAAGTGAACCAAGATTCAACTGAAATATTAGACAAACTTATTTTAATATCTATCGACTTGACAATCTCATATTCTCATTATTCATGCATGTAGTTCCACGAGTATCATGTTATATGATGTTGGAGATACACTATGTGACAAGGAAAAATTATGGAAAATGCCTGACATATCACATATAAATGATTTTGCTTATGGTAGTTAGAGAAATGAAGATAGGCATCATCATAAGTAACAACTCACCATTTGTCAAAAGGTATGAAAATACTAGTTCATTCCAAGCATCGGGAACTCCAGGGAGACACCAGTGGCTGCAATCAAGTACCGTAGGAGGATAACTCCAGTTGCCAACATGAGCATCACTTCGGAATGCTCCCATTAAAGTCACATTTAGCAGAGTCACAGGAATATTCATGTTTGTCACAACATCAGCAAGTATAGTCCCAAATTCACTCTTATCATTTCCCTTGGCCTCTGATGAAGGATACTCGGTTACTTCACACACTTTTTGATCTGTGTCACTGTAAATTTGAAGTAATTATTTTATTAGCTCTCACAGAAAAAAGCAAACAAAGTAAATAATTGATACTGCTGATGTTTGGTATCAAGGAAATAACTAGAAGCAGAAAACAAAGGAATGCTATTTTGTGTGTAGTCATAGTTGTCTTAGGCCATTACATATTTCTAAATCTGAAGAAATAATGCTACTGACATTTTTCTGTAAAATATTTGACATTGCAAACAGATGAAGCTTTTAGATGGACCCTGGACCCAACATAATATGGTCACAGTGGATATTGGAAAGTTTTAGCAGTTTACTGGTATGGTAAATGTGATTTTCAGTGAATTGTGTAGACATCTCCCCTAACAAAAATATGATATGATTCAGATCCAAGACAATGAAGCATTAGAAGAAAATTATGAATTACTGAATCAGAATGCAGGGCAATTGGGCAAATAAAGCTTTTGAAATTGATCACCGACAAGATGCATGTGTTAATTAGATGGAAAAGGACTCCAACTTAGCATTACAGAATAGATATACCATAATTATCAACTGCTGGTACCATCTATATGCATTATCAAGTAAAGGTATCTCTACTGTACAAAAGACTCTAGTGGTAGTGGTGAATCTGCCACCTACCACCACTAGAGTTGGTGTGATCTTTTGTGGATGAGTAAATATATCATTTTCATGTGGCTTGGCTATTTGTGCATTGATATTTGTGAGTAAATGATATATATTTTTCCCCAAGAAATACATATACTTTTGATTTTTTAGAACTGATAATATTTTTAAATCCCTTGCAACGCATGGGTATTTGGCTAGTAATGCCTAAAAGGGTTTAAATTTATGTCAACACATTACTTGGACATTGAAATGTGAACACATATGCCAATTTCAATATGTAATATCCACACAACAAATAATGACTGTCCATGCTCCTTTTCACATTACAGTCTCCAAAAAACTGTTCATGGTTGAAGGATATTCATAGTATGTTGTAAATTCACTTCAAATTACGCTCATAAAAAGGCAGCAGTAACTGGTTGTACACAAAAGGCCGGCTGTTTGTATTCAGAAGGCAAACCTCCAGTGGGATGGCTCATATGTTCTGAAGAAAACATGAGTTCTGTTTGAATCAACTCTTTTTTCCACCCACGAAGCCCAGGTCTCCAATGCCATCCTGAAAGCAGCATCGACAGACGTTCCTAGTTTAAGTGTTCGTCCAGACTGAAAATAGCAACCCCTGTCAGCAAGACCAAGCAAGAAATGTCACGATATCAATTACATTGGACTTAATCAGAAAAATAATAATAAACATGTAAATGACAAAGGGAAAGATAGCTACAGAAAATTCCACTTAGTTCATCTGTAACAACAAGAACAAAAAATTGAAGTCAGCTTTATATAATCTCACTCAAAAATGGCAAAATTGTTGTGTTCCAAATGCTATCTGATACCAGCAAACAAGTTACAGGTTAAAAAGGGAATGGAAAACATGTGCATTGAGGTGCATAGCATCCAGCAAATAGAGCATTCCATATCAGCAGCTGTTTGCTCTGCCAATTCAACAGTAGCACCACAAATTGGACGAAGCCTAGGTGTCAACAATCAACATCACCATGTAATTATTAGGCAACATGGAGAAACTAGAGCACTGAGGATTATTTTGGATTCTGAGAAAACATAAGTAGCACATCACAGGAGCTACAATGCATGGTCCCTTGTGCTTTCTACTTTTATTAATTGTCCAGAAGGGAGCAATACACATCTGATTTACAAAGCAAATGGCTAGAAACATGAAGCCATCTAGTTTCTCTTCACCAATCATGGAAGCTTTGCTTTGAAGCTTAGATATACTCAATACCGGTGGATGGCGGTAAATCTAAATGAGCAAGTTTCATCCTATTCCCCTACTGTATTTGTCAAAACTGAATGTTCAACGTTACATATTAGACCAACATATAGTATATACCTGAGATTCACTTCCAAGAAATGTGAGTGAAAATAGATACAATAAAGCAAACGATGGTTCTTACAGTACCGAAAATAGATGTTTTCGATAATGGAAAGGTACTGAAAACAGATATATATATACGATGAGTTGATGCTTAGAACTAAAAGATGGTAGCAAACTAAAACAAGCGGCCTTACATTTCAAACAATTTGGTAGGAGTCCACCAGTGCCCAGTGTTGAAAATTAGCACATCGGAATTCACCCATTTCCGGCTGATATTATCCAGCCTATCCAGGCGCAGAGTCGACTTGACCCTCTTCGGCGCGTGCCTCGGCGGTGGGTGCTGCTGGACAAGGAACACCGACCGGAAGAACTCCACGGTGAGGTCGTGCGATGCGAACCTCACCGCCAAGTTCCGTATCGTCTTGCTGATCCGGTTCCGGTTCACCTCGTACACCGTCTTGGGATCGTCCACGCCGGCCATGAGCATGCAGATGAAGGACTCCCACTGCGTGCGGCTCATGGAGTCCCCCACGAACACGACTCGCTTCCCCCGCAGACGCTCCAGCGCGGCGCGGGCGTGGAATCTCGGCGCGTCGCACCGCCGCGGCTTCCACCGCCATTTCAGGTACCCGGTGTCCTCCCGGCCGTTGGCCAGGCAGTTGAAACCCCTCTCCGCGAACGAGCACCGCGAGCTGTTGTACAGCGGGTAGCTCGCGTCGGGCACCCAGCTGCCGTCGAACACGTCGCACGACTCGAGGTCCTCACCGACGAACCCAGCGACAACGCGCCCTCGGCCAAGGTACCGGAACACGTAGAGGTACAGCGCGCAGGAGAGAACGAGCGCTACGGAGGCCAGGAAGAACGCGAGCGCGACGCGCTCCAGCGACGTGCCCGAGGGCGGCGACCACCACCACCACCTCCTCCGCTGGGCCGCAGCAGACACCCGCGGGCTTCCAGGCCCCGCGCCGCCCCTCGGAGCGTGCCGCGAGAAGCCTCCACGGCTAGAGGACGACGCGCTCATCTCGACACCTCCTCCGCCAGATCCCCCATCCCCCAGCTCCTCCAGCTCGCCAAATCGGCCCAAATGCCGGCGGCCTCCGCCTCCCGCCTCGCGCTAGTATGTAGCCGCGTAGAGACTAGCTACCTACTTTCACAACCCAACCCTGCGAGCGAGCTTTCTCGCCGTGCGGTGGGCGGCGCGGCGTATCGAGCTGTGAGCTCGCGTCGCGACGCGTGCCGGCGGGAGCCGGGAGATGGGGCGACGAGGGGAGGCAGTTGCCGGGTTGCGGCAGATGCGGGCGTACGTTTCCGTTCGGGAGGTGGGCGGCCACGTCACTGACATGTGGGGCACGTACATGTGGTGGCCCACACGTCTGTGAGATGTTGGTGAGGACGCCTTCGTGCAGGCGAGCATTGGTGGTACCGTGTGCGGAACTGCTAGGCTTCTGGAATTGCCTGATTTGTGATTCGGCTCAAACTTTGCCTTAGCCGATGAAACAATTGTATATTACCCGATCAGTCTCACAAAAAATAAATTGTTTTTAATAAATTAGTGGTGAAATAAAAAATAAAGTGTTATTTATTAATTAATAAAAATATATTATTATTATAAAGTGGCAGGTAACGATTATAAAAGAATACGCCTTTTGAGTTGTGAACTCAAAAGTATAAATAAAGTTTTTTGAAATAAATTTAAAGAACTAAAAACAAAGCTTCTATAACGAAGAAAGAGTTCAAAGTTTTAATTCTGGAACGCTAATAAAAATATTTAAAATATTTTTCTGTGATTTATTAAATTAAAGTAAATATATTACTCCCTTCAGTTTTTAAAAGAACGTCGTTTTCTAAAAAAATCGTTTTTTATCTTTATATATATTTTGGATGTTTTTATATTTAACTAATGGGATCAAAAAAAATATTGAATGTAGTTGACATACACGAATACGAATGCACCCTATATATATGGACAAATATGTAAATATATATATTGATTAAATCTTTTTAGAAATTGGTGCGAGTATATTATATTAAGTGTGTGTGTATATATATATATATTTTTTATCTACATTAATTTAATTACTCTACCACTATTAACTAAACCATCTCACTCGCTGCACCAAAAAACTATATATACTAAATCAACTTGTTTTGTACTCATCCTTGCCGTTGCACGAAACAAACGCTACTAACTAGCTCTATCATCTCATATACTAACTTAAATCAAATCAAGTGGTGCGACCAGCTACATACAAATATAATAGATTGAAAAGATGATACCAACTAGAACTAACAAAACCACGGCCCTGGAAGGGCTCAGTTGTCAAAGCTTTGATTCACTTTGACAACGATGCTGCATCTACCGATCTACGCATGAACAAGTCTCCATTGCAGATTGCAGATAACACAAGCATCGATCTGTTACTTTTAAATAATTAAAAAAATGCCACTAACTCAGTTGCATTAATTGATTAATGGCGACGACGACGCTGTAGAGCTAGATGGCCGCGCGCCCGGTTTTCCTTAGCAGCGTGTGGCACGTGACATGCATGACGATGCACGTTTCAATTCTTTTTTTTATAAGATATATGTTTGTCTATATTTGATTGATTTTATAGAAAAAAGATTGAAAAAACAAAAAAATAGTTTCATTAAATATCCCCATTATAATTCTACTGGCCTTAATATTCCATTGAAAATCGTGATCGTGGTTTGATAATTTTGTACTGATACTGTTAGCCTAAAATCATTTATCCGTTTCCGTGTCATATCATATGTTTAGATATAATTTTGAAGTGTTGGATTTGAACTAATTATAAAAATAATTACAGAATCGGATGATTATCGTAAGACAAATTTATTAAGCCTAATTAATCCATGACTAACAAATATTTATTGTAGCATCACATTGTCAAATCATGGCGTAATTTGGCTCATTAGATTCGTCTCGTGAATAATCCACCGATTATGAATGAGTTTTGTAAATAGTCTACATTCAATACTCTAAAATAATATAAAAAAATCGATGTAACGAGACTAAATTTAGCAACATCCATTCAGTGTGTGGTAATTTGGTAGGTCAGGATACCAGCCTATCAAATCAGTCCTTAATCATTGAAGTCTCTTTCTCAAAACTTTTGTAAAAGTTAAAGGAACTATTGTTTTTTCTAGCTTACCAATATTTATGATCTACAAACGAATTACGATGGACATTGTTTACAGCCCCCCAATATATTGTCAAGCGATGCTTCAGAAAATCATTGTTTACTTTTACATTACAGAATACAAATCCTACTTAACTTAATTGATATTAATTAATCTCTATTGCTTTTTTAACCTTTTTAATATTGTCAAGCGATGCTTCAGAAAATCATTGTTTACTTTTACATTACAGACACTACAAGAAAACAGAAAGTTTTCATCGACTATTTTATCTTCCGTCAGCATTAAAACAGAAAGTTTTCATCGACTATTTTATCTTCCGTATTTAACTTCCGTCGGCCTAGAGTTAAGCTACTTTCGTCGGTTTTTCACAGTGGCCGACGGAAGATAGAGGCATTTTTCCCCGTCCGGTATAAATCCCCTAACTTCTGTTGGCCAGCATTAAAGCCGACGTAAGTTAAAATTAACTTTCGTCGGCTTTAGATGTGGCCGACAGAAGTTAAGTTTCCAGCCGCACACTTTTTTTCCCAGTCGCCACCCTCTTTTTTCCCAGCCCCAGGTTTTTCCCCTCATCCTCTTCCTTGCCGCCCGCCTCCGCGCGACTATGCCCGCCACCTCCGCCTGCCTCCCCGACCTCCTGCCGCCTCCCCAGATTCCCGCCGCCTACGCCGCCTCCCGTCGCCTCCGCCCGCCTCCCCGACCTCCCGCGTGCCCCATTCCCATTCAATTGTCCGCCGGTTATACCTAACCCTAGCCGATTCTCACCCTCACCGCTGCTTCGACGCACGGCTGCAACGCGGAGATGGAGGACGCGTGCGCGATTGTCCCGCGCTTGCTGGGCCTCGAGGCCGATGCGCTTCGGCTGTCGGCGCATATATTCGACGGCCACGACGGAGCTGAGGTACTGTACGCATGCCAGCTCATGCTTTGGCTCGTTTTTACAAGATTTCTGTTGTTACTGCTGCAATGTCGGCTGCTGCGGCCGTCTCTTTGATGGGGATTTGTCGTCCACTGGTACGGAACTAGCTCATCCTTGGGTTGGGTTTGCTCTAGAGATCTCATCGAATAAAGTTAGTTGTAGTTAAACCCTGTGGATCTTTTTTTTTGAGAAATAAACCCTGTGGATCTTGCCATGCACATTTGTTAAACCCCGTGGATCTTGCCATGCATATTTACCTACTCCAAGTAAAACGCTCACAATATTATGGCTTTGTTACCGCATCAAATCATCACTGAATGACCCTCGGATTCTCACATTTCTCATTAACTTATAGCACATTCTTAAGCCATAAAAAAGAAGTTTGTTCCTTAACGGCAATTCACGGTTTCTTCTTGTATTTCTTGTAGGTACCAGATGCTCGGCTTTTATTACCATTGAAACTTCATTCATATGCTCAGGCTAGTGTGGAGAGGTCTGCAATGTTATTTACAATGACAATGGGAAGGTGACAGTGGTATATTGTGTCACAGTACGAGGAATAGATGGAGAGGTAACTTAATTATTGTCTCTTATTTGTAAATGTCCTTCTTATTGTCATGCCCGCTGTGCAGGGCGTTGGTGAAAGGGAAAATTACTCACATGCCATTATAATTTTCAGAAATTGCCTACATGCCACTGTCAGTGACTGTGGCGGCCCCCATCTAGCAGTGACACAATGATGGCATTTTGGCAAACCGTAAAAATCGTAATGGCACAGAAAAAATTAACCCGTGGTGAAACCAGCAGATCTCCGATCCTTTGGCGATGGCTCAACAAGCCTCTTTTTCCAGCTATTCTAGGCAACCGATGCCTCTACTTTGTGCAGACAAGAAGGCAGGTGTGTTTAGGTGCGTGCGTTTCGTGTTGTTCGCATTTGCGAGCAGAGCAGCCCGATGTGGTGCTGAATCAACCCCCCACGTCTTCCAGAGACGAAGGGGAGTACAAGTGTGTGCGCTGTGTGTTGTAGTGTGCATATATCTTCCGAAGCAAATTCCTCTTTTGCAAATTTTCTCTTTTTTGGATTTTTTAGTTAACTTCCGTCGGCCAATATTAGCCGACGGAAGTTATTGGCCCGTCGACAGGAAAAAACAAAAAAAGTAATTTTCGTCGGCTAGGATTTGGCCGACGGAAGTTACCGATTTCCTGGTAACTTCCGTCGGCTAGGTTTGGCCGACGAAAGCTAGCTAACTTCCGTCGGCCGACGGAAGTTAGCTAACTTCCGTCTACACGCTTCCGTCGGCTAAATGCCGATGGAAGTTAGCCTTTTGCCGACGGAAGTTAGCTTCTTCCGTCGGGAAAGGGCTAACTTCCGTCGGCTTTGGCCGACGGATGTTTTCTGGATTGTTGTAGTGAGAATACAAATCCTACTTAACTTAATTGATATTAATTAATCTCTATTGCTTTTTTAACCTTTTTATCGAGTAAAAAGATTAAATATACGTTGTTTCAGTTTGAGATTATAACAATCTAGCTTATATAAAAAGCTAAGTTAGCCCAGTTTATTGGATTGTTTTATAATTAAGGTGTGTTTGGTTCACTGTGGATTCCTAAAATTCTGATTTCTGCTGTCAGCTATGGAAAGCTGTTGTGAGCTGACAACTGTCGGAAAGCTGAAAGATTTTGGCTAAAACAGCTTTTAAACTATGGATTATGTAATAAATGTCAGTTATACCCCTAAGGGGTTGGGGAGAGTGGTGCGGGGGAGAGGCGGTTGGGAGAGAGGTGCGGGGGAGAGGGTCTAGGGGGAGGGGAGGCAGGGGTACGATCGTCAGGAATCGGGGGTATACACAGATTCCAAATAAACACCGCAGAAATCTACAGATTTTTGGGAATCCGTTCTCATTTGGAGCCCCGAACCTCTTTGATTCAGATTCTAGATTTTTTGACACGGATCACTTTCTAGAATCGGAATAAAAGGTCCCTTAGCTGACATAATAAATTTATTTGTTTGTTTTAACTTATAAAAACAAAAAATAAGCTGGATTGTTAAACTGAAACAAATATGCTCTAATTATACGTTTGCTTCATTTACTTCACTAAGGAATGTTCTACATTTACCCTATGATTTCATTTATCGAGGCTTTCAGATTTACATTCTATGAGCATAGGTTCGATCATATTACACAAATCAGAATATAAATATAATTTTTTAAATTGAGAAATAAATGAAATAAAAGATAAATAAAATCTTTACTTCCTGGACTTTGGGGACAGATTTGAGGAGGCCCATAAGTTCGGCCCAATAGTATTGGCAGGTGCTGGGGCCCACAACCAAGCAGGAGCATCTCGCGAGTCGCAACTACCGAGTTGAGGAAAGTTATCCATATGACCCCAAGTTTTCTTCCTTTTTCTAATTATCCAGCGCAGGAGAGTCAACAACAGGGTGTAGACTGCAAAATCACAAAATAACTTCTTTCTCTTAGTTTTTATTCTTTCAACTTTGCAAAAAAACATCATTCATACCTTTTTTTTTTGAAATAGGCCACATAGGCCCGACCTTGTTTGAAGGCCATGGTGTGTCGGGATGTGAACGAGAACTATTTGGTGCCAGCTAACTCACATCCCTTTCACATTAATTTTTTTTTAAATTTTTTTCACACAAGTCAAACAATTTTATTTCTTCAATATATTTACGTACGTAACTACTATATATTATTTTATAACAACAATTTATTATCAGAAAAACATTTTTTACTCGTACCATCGCTAAACTATCAATTTCCGGGGGGTTCGAAGTAAAAAGTCCAGAAGGGAGATGGCCGATGGACCCACAAGTCAGCGAGCCGTCTCGTACTTTGCTATAAAAGAGCATCTCTCGTCGCTTCCCCCGAAACCTCACCTCATCAAATCCTCTCATTGACGACGGCGCTCGCCTCGAATCACCTCCTCCTCCGGTCCTCCTTCCCCTTCCTCCACGGCATCCCCAATTCGTCCTGCTGGCTCCCCTGCCTCCTCCGTGTAAGTCCCCCACCGGATCTCTCGAGCCCCTTCCTCCGATGTCTGGTCGCGCTGGTTCGTACGGTTTTTGGCCGGTCTCGGCCGACTAGGGCGTGCTTAACGTTGGGGATCGGGGTCAATCTGTAGCAGTGTAGCTGGTGTGGGTCATTTCGGTTGCAATTTGGGCGTGGGGTTCTCCGATTTGGCGATGGGTTTGCTGGATCGTAGGTCGGATTGGTCCTGTCTTGCGTCGATCGGTTCGGGTCGCAAATCAGGGTTGTGTACTCGTGTTTGATCGAATCGAGCGCTGACTTTTTGAGCATGCGCTGTTGGTTCTCTTGGATTTTATTGTGGGCACATATAGTTTAGGATCAGTTGGAGTTGGACATATAGTTTAGGATTAGTTGATCAGAGCATTTGATTGTTCCGGCGTTGACTTAATACGATTTCAGTGGGGATGTTTTAGAGGGTTGGGGATGTTTGATTGTTGACTACTCGACTTTGGTGGTTTAATAGAGATGTAGTGGTATATGTTTATCTAGGAAATTTGTCAAGTTAAATTGATTGGGGGGTAGTTTCCCTTTTCCGAGAATCTGGTCTTATGAAATAACCCCCAAAACTAGTTGATTTCCTCTCCGTTGTAACTGATTCGGTAATCAATTTCCGCTCAAGATATACAATTAGCTGTTTATAGGCAAACTTTTTTGGAACTGATCTGTAGGGTTTATGTAGGGTCTACAACATCATTTTTTAATAAAACATGAAACTTCTATGTATGTGCGCTCCTTCTGTATATATGTACTCATGTTTCTTATGTTGATTTTTTTGCATGCAGGATTTTGATCTAATCACCCATGTCTGCTGAACTCAGGGAGGAATTTCCTTATTTCCTCTGGTGTTACTTCTGGTTCATATACTGCATAAAATTCCGAGATTTCACTTGATACAAGTGGATTACCAGGAGTTTTGTGCTAATACTTTCTATCATGTGAATCTGCTGTAGTCAGTATAATTGGCAAGACTCAGTTCTCTCATCTGTTTTCAGAAACATTTGTCGGTTGAGTGTTTGGTCTACTGCTTTTCTTGAGTCTTGCCAAGGATTGTTTCTAATCAATCAAACATTCTGTTCTCTCTGAGATTGGATCAATCTCCTTTTTGGTCCCATCAAGCTCTTGATACTCCATCCGGCACGTGAACTCAGTTTGTGCACTATAACCTTCTGAAGTCCTCCCCTCCTAGTTGCTCCTTCTGTGCTCAACATTCAAAAGCGGCACTCTCCTGTGCTCTCTTGATTGTTTTGTGCTCCTGAATTCTCTTGTTTGAGTGCTGAAATTTTTCCTTTACCGGTCAATCTTGATTACTTTTGATTATCAGTATTAATAGTAGCTGAATTATTTGTTAAAGCATTTCTGCTTGTATCATCAGCTAAGGTCTCTGTTGTCTTGTTGATACTGAAGGCAAGAAATACACTAAAGTAATGGCCCAAACTTGCCTGCCACCTGGGTTTCGTTTCCATCCAACAGATGTTGAGCTTGTTGCTTACTACTTAAAAAGGAAGATTATGGGAAAGAAACTTCTTGTTCAAGCTATATCAGAGGTTGAGCTGTACAAATTTGCTCCCTGGGATCTTCCAGGTAATTCCTATTTCCCATATAATTATGTTTTCAAATTTTAAGTAAAAAATAGTTGGCACTAAGATGATTATACAATCAATCTAAACATTTTCAAGTAAACATGGCTAGTTATAATCTCAATTGTATGCACAACGTTACTCAAATTTGCATGCACTAATCTCATATTTCTGTGTACAGCTCAATCCTGTATTCAGAGCAGAGATCTAGAATGGTTCTTCTTTTGCCCTCATGACAAGAAATATCCTAAGGGGACTAGGACAAATCGTGCCACACCAAATGGCTACTGGAAAACAAGTGGAAAAGATAGAACAATTGAGCTTAACTCTCGTATTGTTGGGATGAAGAAAACATTGATTTTTCATGAAGGCAAGGCACCTAAAGGCAACAGGACTGATTGGGTGATGTATGAATACAAAATGGAAGACATTGAGTTGGTTTCTGCTGTTTTTTCAAAGGTAATGCTATTTCGATCTATAATGTGTAGTAAGCTCTCAAGACTACACTTAGCTTATGTGGTCAAGATCTAGTAAATGTTTCCCTCTACTTATGTCGTGTACATCTGTTCTACTGTTGAATAGCTGTTCTTTGTTATATTAGAGAATGACTCTTTTGAAGTAAAATTTATGTTCAAAATTTATAGTAAGCAAAAGTAGATATATCTGAGCTAATATATGACCTTTTACTTGCGGTATTTATCCATGAAGTACTACTTTTGGCATGCTAGTGGTGCATTGTAGTATTGTACTCAATATATTGGTCCATGTTTTGATTTAACATTTCAGGATGATTATGTACTCTGCAAAATTTTCAAGAAAAAGTGGCTTGGGTCCAAGGATTGGGGAGCAATATGGGGCTCCATTTAATGAAGATGAATGGGAGCATGCAGATGCTGGAACTTCTAAATTTCCTTTGCTGCCAACTGCAAATGTTGAAACTTCTGTGTTTCCTTTGCTGCCCTCTTCAGAGGTAGTAAATTCTAGAGATGAAACATGTGTTCACCCTTCTGTTGCTGCCAGAGCTATTGATGAACCATCTGTGGCGCATTCACCTGCTGTTTGTACTGGGAATGAATTGTCGTCTGAAATATTACTGCTACTGCTGAATGTGCTCTCCGGGAATTGCCTTCTCAACATTCTGTTCCATCTACTGGATATGGGGTGGTTTGTGTGAACAATTGTTGTAATGAGATAAATAATTCATACAGTCCTGTAATTGACGGGCTTGTATTGGAAGAGCTATCTGGGTTTTTATCTTATTCTCCTCATCATGACAATCTTGCTGGGGAGGTAGATAGAACATTTTCTATACCCAATCTCTTTTATATTCCCTTTATGCATCTGCGTGCACACACAAAAAACTTTGTGATTTTTTCTCTGGGTTGATTCTTTTATGGGTTTTTTTTTGCAGCATTCTGGTCTCCCACCAATGCCTGAAGCTGAGGCTCACGCTTTTGAAGTTAACACTTCTGATCTCTACAATGAAATTGCCATGCTTTCTGATTTAGGTGTGCCACCACATGGTGATGACTTGTCTCCTTCCAATGTTGGTGTTACTGGACACACTATCCAGCGCACAAACACTGAAGTTGCTAGCACTGAAAATTATTTTGATATGGATGATCTCTTTGCTCCTGACGAAACATTATCATATGCAATTCCTTATCCATACAATCCACTTTGGCTGTATCCCCTGGATCAGTCCACATATGATAGACTCTTCGATGACAGTGCTACTCAATCTGCTGGTATTCTATCTAGTGACTCACATCCAAATATGCCTAGCATGGTTGATGATTTACCTGCTATTGCTAACAACAATGGCTTTGCCACAAAACCCACCATGCCATTCCCATTCTCATAGCTTGCAACGATCTTAAGAGGTAAAATTTTGTTTACCTTGTTTGTTTATCGGGAGATTTGTTCTTATGCCATAGAAGAGTTTGTGACATTTGCTATTTTGCTCATGTATTTGCTAGGTCCGGTTGTCATACATAAGGGAGTGGCATAAGAGCAAATATCAGAGCAAAAACTTCATGATTATCACTTTGGACCTTTATGTTGAGTTAATTTGGTTGTTATGACATTTTCAGCTCAAAGCCTCTGATTATGGTGGCATCGTGTGGTTTTATACGTTGGCAGTTGCAGCGCAACAGATCTGTACTATTCTCATGGCCATCTGCTGCCATTCTGAGCTAAGACAAACATCGCCCAATCGCTTTCACGGGCACAGAATACTGGATTAGTCCTCGAACTGGTCACTGAATGCCGCGACACTCGAACAATGTTTTGCTGGTTTGGAGGCTGGCATAGACGCCTAGTTCTGGATGGCGAAACTCTGTGATCCCTTTTCTTCCTGAAGCTATTGCCAAGGGTCCTCTGCTCAGGATTAGATATTATGCTTTGTAGTAGCTACTAGCTTGTTCTTGCTGCCTAATTGCCTAATAAAGTCTGTCCACCGAACTATTGTGTATTGTGTAACGACATTATTCGAACCTAAATTATAGGGCCACTTGGCTTTGCCCATTATTACTTCACTGTTAAAATCGTGTCGTCGAAAGTTTAGTCGCTTTGGATAAGTATGCTGATGTTTGCTTCTGTGATTCATGTTCATGAGATGGTTCAAAAATGATTTGGTAACGTTTGCAAGGGAGGTAGTAACCTAGTCAGAATACTTACAAGCTTGCAGTCATCGGGAATGTAGCAAATCCAAGTAATTTTTATTTGAATATGGACTTTAAGATTGATAGGTGAAAGAAATGCAGGATTACAGGAGCACTATCACATTGTTAATCTACAAGACAGCCACGGATATCCCCTTCATCTTGGCCATACAATGTTGATCTAGGATCGCTACCAGTGCTAGCTAATTAAGGGCTCTGATCTGTTGGGATGTATTGATGGGTTGGTTGGATTAGGGCATTTGGGATAATCGATTGGAAAGTATCGGAAGAATGTGCTAATTAACGACTATAAACAACTCGATCGGCAAATGCAGTGGACGCATGCATGCCAATGTGCGTGCATGGCTAGGGTTCAGAGTCCGGGGTTGCAAGGCAACGTCGAGCTCCAATTAAAACCCGATCGATATGTGCTAACACGAGTGAAAATTCTGGCCACTGGATCAGCCCGCCCTTCCAACCACGGCGCATTTAATTATCTTAGGTGCCCTCGTCAGTTCATTCGTCGCCATGAACGGGAGGGAACCAATATAATCTTGGCATTGCAAGTTTTTGATTTTGTTTCGAACGCCCAGTTTGGTAAGACGACTTAGTGCGGTTTCTTGCTTAGAGAGTAGCACCCTAGCACTCACTAATCAATTGGTACTTGTTCTCTGCTGGTCCATCATCTTGAGAATGCGCAAGATTCAGATGAGGAGATGCCAAGATTGCAAGCTTCTGATACTGGACAGATTTGATGGTGATGATGCAAGTCTTACCATCCTAAATCCAACCAAGAACCGCTCAGTTTTTCTCCAAAATCGGTCAAATTTTTGGATAAATTTGATCACGCTCGAGCTCGACCAATCAACCAAAAAAAATTTGAGAATCGAGCATACAAATCGGCGAAGAACAGAAAGAAAATCTGAAAAATGCAATAACACTTGGGAGCAACAGCAATTTTCACCAGTGTTGGTGGCTCGCTTGCACTTGCTAGTTCAGACTTGAGAGTGATGCTTGCTGCCGTGCCTGCGTGCCATGTCTTGTACATGGTTCGATGCAAACTGCAATGTCAAAGCTGCTTTGCATCACAGATCGATGTGCATCTCTAGCTAGCACAATGGAAAGTTCATGGATTCTTCTCGTGTGTGAAACATAGCTCCAGCCTCCAGGCTGCAGCTGCCAGCAAACTGACAAAACGGCAGGAATTCTGGACTGGATGTCTGAAGCTCTGAACTTCGTCGAGTTCATCAGACATCATCAGTCCATCATCTCTGACGACATGTGGCAAACACACATTTTGATTGTGCTATTATATATATCCATTTCGTCGACGATCAACACGCCACAAAAACGGAGCAATGCCACTGTGTGGAAACATGAAGACGAACGTCGATCGACGCGAAACCCTTGCTTAAGCGGTGACGGAAACAAGAAGTATCTTGTGCACATCGGTTGACCGTGCACATGGTGCACATGTGAGATCTCCACCTTCAATCTGTAATCCATTTCTGTTAAATGATCTGGTGAAGCTGTTGTCCGTTGGATTACAGATTGAAGGTGGAGATCTCACATGTGCACCATGTGCACGACCAACCGATATGCACAGGATAATTCCCCGAAAAAGATTGGCACAAGATCGCTGGTACGTGCTAGAAACATTAATTGAAACAATTAATATTGTTCTACACGTCTACACGGGCACTCGTTTTCAGGTGGTTAGGATAAGAATTGAGTGACATCTATAGTCAGGCACTCGTCTTCGTCTCTCCTGATCAACTCTTCCTATATATATGCATGTCCATGTATCCATCCATCCACACAGAAACAGTACTCACAAGAACACGCGCCACATTGTCAGTCAGCTGTGCTGGTTGACCACTTGCATCGAGCTCCTGATCACAAGAACTGAGACTCTGAGAGCTTTCAAGCTAGCCTGCCTGCCTGCCTGCAGAGCTTTCACCTTGCTTTGGTTTTTGTCTAAGTCAGCCTGAAGGAGATAGAGAGTTTTATAAGCGAAAACGAATCGAAGGGCGGTGACAACTGACAAGCGACGACATGGAGGATGTGGCCAAGTTCTTGTTTGGGATTTCTGGTGGGCGTCACTGCACCCCCTCTCGTTTTTGATTCTTGAATCTTGATCCTGTGAAACTTTGTCTCGGTTACAATTAGTTTTTGATGGGTAGGGTGTTCTTGTTGGCTTTCTTCATCTTACTGCATGATTGGATTCATTCTCAATTTCAGGCAATGTCATCGCGCTCTTTCTCTTCCTATCCCCGGTGTAAGCGTTTGACTTTGATCGATGCGTTGACATCTCTCTTTGCATCAGTATAGTAGACGTGCTGCTACCAGCTGCATCTCATGAATTTGTGAAGGAAAAAAACCTAAAAACTTCTCTCGATCTCCTTTTTCACAGGCCTACCTTCTGGAGGATCATCCGGAGAAAATCGACGGAGAATTTCTCAGGGGTACCATACAACATGACACTCATCAACTGCCTCCTCTCTGCATGGTAATTAAGCTTCTCAATAATACTTTTAGTCAACCAGAAGTAACAAATTTAGCCAAACGAATTTCACATGAAATAGTTTGGTTTAACTCATATGCTTGCCATGAATTTTGCTTGCAAAGTATAAATGGCAACGTGAAATAAACGGCTAATAAGTTTACTTTTGTGGATTCTGAAGGTACGGGCTGCCGTTCGTGTCACCGAACAACATGCTGGTGTCGACGATCAACGGCGCCGGTGTGGTGATCGAGACGGCGTACGTGGTGGTGTTCGTCGTCTTCGCGTCAAGCAAGAAGACGCGGCTGCGGATGCTGGGCCTTGCGCCGGCCGTCGTGGCGGCGTTTGCAGTGGTGGCGCTCGTCTCCATGGTCGGCCTGCACGGACAGGGCCGCAAGGTCTTCTGCGGCGTCGCCGCCACCGTCTGCTCCATCTGCATGTACGCCTCCCCCCTCTCCATCATGGTAAGCAAGCACGTCTCGCCTTGAATCTTCGCTCGATTGAGTTGATTCGTTCCTTGAATTGCATGAATAATGGCGATCAACTTGCTGGTTGGTTGGTGCACGCGTGCAGAGGCTGGTGGTCAGGACGAAGAGCGTGGAGTTCATGCCGTTCCTGCTGTCGCTGGCCGTGTTCCTGTGCGGCACGTCCTGGTTCGTCTACGGCCTGCTCGGCCGCGATCCCTTCGTCACGGTGCGTACGCGCGCGAGCTAGACCGGCCGGTTCACGCGCGCGGCGCGGCGCGGCGCGGCCACGAGTACTAAACGCGCGCGCCTTTCACGGCTGCGCGCGCTGCATGCAGCTCTGCACGATCTCCGGGGCTAACGTTTGGTCGGCGCTCGTTTTTTCCTCTTCTTCCAGATCCCGAACGGGTGCGGGAGCTTCCTGGGCGCCGTGCAGCTGATCCTCTACGCCATCTACCGGAACAACAAGGGCGGCGCGCGCCACCGGCGGCAAGCAGGCCGACGTCGTCGACGTGGAGATGGACGAGGGGCGGAACAACAACAAGGTCGCCGACGGCGGCGACGACGGGCCGGGACACCTTGGTGTAGCTATCTAGCTACTAGCTAGCGAGCTAAGCTGGATTGATCGGCTAGCGAGCGAGTTGCTCTATTAATCCATGCATGGAATCGGCTTAGATAGCCCACCTATATGTCTTATTTTCTCTACCGTTTCTGTCTCTCCTAATTTTCTCTTCAATTTTTTTCAGTTTTTTTGGATGTGACTGTGTGAGACTGAAGTGTTGTATTACTGCAACTAGTAATTTGCTAGGGCCTTGCACCTTGCTGCTGCTGCATCTTGCAAAGAACACAAGAGTTAGCCGGTACTTTACAAAGAAGTCCAAAATTTTACTTCCAACATCTTGCACACTCTTTTCACAGTCTAACCATCCTTCAAAGATCTTTCACACACTGCCACACATGGCAAAAGCAATAGAACACAAGAGTTAGCCGGTAGGATTTGGCAAGTGTGTGAAGACTGATAATGGCTATCAACATCACCTGCTCTTTCAACCTCTTCCTGTATTATGAGTGAGCTATTTCCCTACTGTATTTGAAAGAATACAGCAGTTCCAGACAATGACCTCTATGGCTCACTGGTTACAATTCAGAACATGGGTTCTTGGCTCACTGATTTACAATTCAGAACATGGGTTCTTGGACATTCTGGTTATCTTACCCAAAGATGTATAACTGATATAATCCCTAAAACTCTGTACCTGTGTCTCAAAATTACAAAGGGGCCGATCCGTTACCTTTAAATCCTACAGTCAACCTATGAGTGTATCCCATGAAAGTGTGGAGATTCTTCCCTTCCCAAGTTTTGGAGCAATGGTGGCCAGTATACACCTTGAAGCGCAGCTGCAAGCACTTAGCAGGTTATCATGTCGAGCGAAACGATTCTGTGGCCCTCGGTGACCTGAGTGGAACGCCATCAGCAGCAGATCTAAGGGGAATTCCTTCAGTAGCATAACCCTCCTCATCCGTGTGTTTAGGTAGTCGGATAGGTAAATATGGCGGGGGACCTGTCATGGCAATGAATGAATGAATAAAAATTTACCAACAGGAGCCATTTCAAGTCAAGATGGGATGAGATGATGTCATACTATCCACCATATCCTTTGTCTTGTGAAGAAGAAACGTCCCAGAAAGGATAGTAACAAAACCACACATCTCTGTGACAATTTGCGTTGGATTTTGACGATCCCAGTCCTGCACACAGTCAGGGTTGCATCAAAATATAGTTCTGAAACATTGTCAATGGAACATGATAAGAGATTGAATTAAAAAACTGATGCACAAATTTGATAATCAAGCTTGGCCAATTGAAAATGTGTGGCATTATCACGATTCACAATTTCATTGTCACATGGCAGGTATTCCAATATTATTTTAGAACTACATGGCCTATTCACACCAGAGAAGAAGGATTTTTGTGAGCAGTATAATAATGGGAACAATTTTGGATATCTGGGCCCATAAACAAATCTATCCACCCCCATGTAAGTAGAATTTGCAATTTTTCATATCAATCAGCTCTAATACCATATTAAATGCAGAAAGGAAATATGATGGGTGGCCATTTATGAAGATGGGCGCAAAGTTAAATGGCATGGTAAAAAACTGAACGCTAAAGGTCCCAACATATTTTTAAAAAGTGCAGAAGGATAAGTCAAGATTTGATTTGATCTGTGCAACCGTACAATCAACTCACAGTGTATAAAAGATTGATTTCCATTAAAGCGTAACTGACTTTTTGAAAATAAAGAATACTTCTGGTATATTATCATATTGAACAAGATAGGTAAATTAATTAAAAGTGTCAACGTCACTTAAAAGATGGGAGATAAGCAATTCTTGGTATACAATTATGTCAACAAATATATTAAGCTCAAAACCTGTTACCTTGAACATGATCACACTAGCCAAAATGGTCAAGGATGTAAACATCGTATAATATATGGGTGAAACTACTGCAGTATTGAATGTGTCAAGGGCCTGTGGAAGTAAACTGTCAAATTCAAATTGATATAGAGCAGAAGACATTCCACATAGCAAATATTTTTATTTGGCCTATGCTCCATATTTTTGCTTTCTCTTGGCATGCCAACTATCCTAGAACATAAACATTGATCATACCTTGTTCAGATAGTTCATCTGTGTTACTATGCATGCAACTACCACAAGTAAAAACATCCATGTCTGTGGATAAACAAGCTGGTTCATCCCTGAAAATGTCAGCTTCAAGGCTATTCCAAGAGCTTTTACACTCATGACCTGCGAAAGAAAGCAGCTAACAGAATGAATTCATTTAAACCATAAACTAATTAAGGATTTTGTTCATACACATCATGAGAGCTGTTCATAAGTGACATGCATACCGATAAGGATCCCACAAGAGAACAGACACCAATGTACACCATGATATGTGTTTGACCATACTGTGGGACAAAATGGAATATGAGCACAAAAGCTGCTGCAAGCACAATGCTTGCATATAGTAGAAATGCTGAAACATAAACTTTAAACATTAGTACCTGAAAAACCAATATTTCTAAATGAAGTCACTATTTTATACTTTTCATTATTATTATTATGTGCACGGAGGTAGAATTATACCTGGTTCAGTAGCAAGATCCCATACTTCTGCCACGGACTCAATTTCACGCTCCGGAGGTGCATGAAGCACAATACTTGTCGAACCCACAACACAAAGAATACACCCAAGTATACCAAATATGTGTAGCTTCTCCCTCAAAATAATGTGTGCAAGAACAGCACTATAAGACAGGATGCTATTGTCAGATTTAATTGAATATACACAAAATGAAGATTTTCTGTGTACCACTTGGAGGTCATACAATAACAAACAACAATACTAGTCTTACCTAATAATTATGCTGAGTGCACCAAGTGGAGTGACCAAGATAGCAGGAGCAAAAGCATAAGCCGCAAAGTTGGCTATCTCCCCAACAATCACTGAGAGACAGCACAGTACATCAATCAGCATTATCAGTTATCACCATGGATAGAAATAACTTTGTTGACTAGTATATCACTATATCCACTGAATGAAGAAAAACACCTACTTGCTGTCATTCCTGCCCACCACAATGGCTCAAGCAAGTAAGAGTAGCCACCAACACCTGTTGCAAGTCAACAATATAAGCATAATTACTGAAGAGTTAAAGATATATTTGGCAAAGCAAAATTCTCTATAAGGTAGTTTCATGATTCATTGACAAAATTCACTAACAAACTAGACTGGACGCAGTCACCACTGCTGGAAGGGGTCATCACTAGAGCTGGTCGCTAATGTACACATACTGTTACATACATGATTTCTAACAGGGAGACATATTACACAGCACGGATCGATCATCAATGGAAGTTTAAAGCGCAACGAAACAAATGGAGTAACAGTAATTGCATATATTATCCAGTTGCAACAATTTTCTGCGAGAGTGTATTCATGTTCTTCTACAGTAAAAGATTTTTTTTATGTTTTACAGCCTTCCACACCTGTGTAAGCTTGTTGTAATTGCTAAATTTAACAAGGAAACTGCAGAAAAAGAGAATGGGGTGACGAATCGCAATGCCATTGAATTATAAACAAGAGCGGAAAGGTGCATCACTCCATCACCACTGTAACATCAGCTATGCTAGTAATGTTAGTAATCAATGAGTCATCTTGCTGGAACAAAATCGAATGAGCTACACTTGCAAGAACAGCTATTTTTCACCAGATCAGCTCCACGCTGAACGGCCAGCCCGATCTGGAATGCACCGATGCACGTACAGCTCCAAACTCCCAACTCATGCCCACCGACACCACAAGCAAGATCCAAATCTCGCTGGCTCAGATCTAAGCGACAGAGCTAGCACGGCGGCGGCGGCGGCGGCAGAGGAGAGCGTCCCCTTCCATTCGATCGATAGCGAGATGAGAAGGGAGCGAGCAAAGCAGAGAAGAGGCGGAGGCGGAGCTGGCTGAGAGCCACCCACCTGCGCGGACGCCGGAGGCGCCGGCCTTCTTGAGCCCCTTCTTCTTGACGATGAAGCTGGCGCCGATGAAGAGGCTGGAGGAGACCGCCAGCAGCAGGCCCTTGACGTTGTCCGCCGACATACCCTCCACCCATCTCATCCCCAGCCGCGCCCCGCCCATGTAGGCGCCGGACGCCCGCCTCCCACCACCCAGCTAGACCACCTCCCCTCCCGTCCTCCGTCGACCGCGCATGCGAGATCCGCCTTCCCGCCTGCCTTTCTCGTCAGCTTGCTTGCTTGCTTGCGCTACTGGTAGCCCCCCATCCTTTTCTCGCACTGTACTGTACCACGCACGCAGTCCACTCCTCCCAGAGCGACGCGCGCGCGGCAGCGGCGGCGGCGACGTCGTCGGGGAGGAAAGAGAGTGGGCGAATCGCCGTGCGCGCGTGCGCGTGGTTCCTTCGGCTCGTGCCGTGCGAGCTCTCCTGTTTTTGTCCGCTGCGGGGATGGGGTGGTGCCGTGGTTGGTCGCCTCGCGTGATCGCGGTGAGATCAGATCCCCTCGGCGCCGAGCAGTCGGTGTTTTGGCCGCCCGGTCGGTCGGTGGCCGCGGCTATTTACCACTTTCTTAGTGTATCAATTAATAAAAACATGTCGATAATTCAAGTGATACTACATAATGACAAAAAATGGTAATTTTATTGACACTCATATATTAAGAATGACAAATAATTAAATCTCCCGCGGTAGACAGACTCCTTTTTCCGGATGGTTTGCGATTTTTTAATAATAAATTTTTTTGAAAAATAAAATAAAATCCGATAGACTGATTTAAAAATTGCAAAAGTGGATACTTGTTGGGCCATCGGCCGACCATCGGTCGAACCAAGCCACGTCATCCTAGTTTGACTGATGTCATACCATGTTCGTTGATGGTCAATCAAACTAGGTCATATCGGCGGGCCAAGTTTGACCGATGGTCGGCCCAACCTCAGTCATGTCAGCAAGCTAGCCGTTGCTGGTGTGTCTTGGTTCAGCTAAAGCATGGTTGACAGGTGTCCACTTTTGCAATTTTTTGAATCAAATTTAAAATATTTTTCAAAAAAAATATTGGTTTGTTGGGGCTAGTGCCTGCGGGTAACGTGCAAGCTGTGACGTCATTTATTTTTGTTATTTAAAATTTATCGTATTAATTTTTAGTTTTATTGTTTATTAATATATAATTAATGCACTGTAGTTAATGTAAAATTATTTAAATTCAATATTTTTAATTATAAAATAGTTAAATAATGTATAAATGTAACGGGAGGAGTAAGGCACAGTTTATCAAAGCCTTTTTCCTGACACATTCTTGAAATGGGCTGAAATTTAGTTGAATTTAAAAAGCCTATCGATGGTGATGGGATGTTATACCATCCACATCCAGATGGACCGAATGGTTTTTTTAGCTTATCTTGAAGCCAATTTGTTTGTATTTTTATTTACATTATGTATGTGAAGGACGTAGAATGTCAACGGGGAAATCATCCGCCAAGTGGATGTTGCAAATTCCCCCAAAATCCTCTCTCCTGTTCGCAGTTTAGCTGTGTTTCATCTGTAAATACAGCAGTGGATAATGCAACAAAACAGCAGAAAGCTGACCGTTGACACGTGTCACGTTATCTTCTAATTTTTTGCAACTTAACGTGCTCAAATTTAGTCAGCGGAGCGACTCAAGGAAGGGAAGAGACAAAACTGGACAAGAGTTTTAGGGCAAACAGCAGCTAGCACATGCAATAATTCAAGCATAGATTGAAGAACAATTTGAAATTACAACAAGAAGTCACACCATTCGCAGAGATCAGATATTCCAAACCTGAGAGGAACCATCAAGAAACATGCAGGCACTGTCCAATCGATCGGTCATAATACACAAGAACACACCAAAGATAGACGACACGAGAGCTAGCTAGCTAGCTACAGCACACAGGGTCGTACTTGCGGTCCTCCTCCACCGGCGACGGCCCGCCGCCGCACAGGCCGGTCCTGAAGGCCAGGAACCCCACGACGTGGCCGGCGACGGCCACCAGGAACACGCCGCCGTTGAACGACATGAGCGCGAGCATGATGAGGTAGGCCACGCCGACGCGCACGGCGTGCACGGCCGTGCGGACCGCCGCGGCCGCCGCGGGACGCGCGCGCCGGCGGACGAGCCAGTCGTCCAGCGCCCGGCCGCCGCCGCGGAGCTCGAGGATGGCTCCCAGCGCGAAGACGAAGATGAGCGCGAGCGCGTACATGCCGCCGCCCCTCGCGCCGGGCCACAGGGTGAAGAGCACCTCCGTCTTCGTGCCCCAGAAGAAGGTCATGTGCATGTACCGCGCCTTCATCGCCGGCGCCGGCGTCGACGGCGGTGCCATGCTGCCCATGTCCTGTGCTAGCTCCTACGCTCGCCGATGATGTCGATGTCGCGGCGACCGGCGCGTATATGTATATACGCGACGGGCGACCGGCGCGTGCGGTACGACGTACGTACGACGCAAGTGTGGTAGTACATCGTTTCCCGTACTACGTTGCGCGACATTGGACAAGGCCCAAGGAAGCTCAATGGGCTTGTTGGGCCGGGTCATCTGGGCTCGGGTGTACACGTGCACATGCACAGTATACAGCTAACCCAACCCATTTCTGGGACAAGTCCAGGAATTTGTTTCAATTTTCTGGTCCAACCCTAAAATGGCTTGGAATATGTGCTTTGCCAAACAAGGCCTACTACATACTACAATGTCCGTTTGTTGACTTTTTCCTTTTTCTAGTTCATGTAATAACTAATCTGCTAGCATGCCAAGAAATTAATTAATTACTATATATGATCATATTAAATAATGATTATATGATCTATTATCTCTAGGAGGGTAGTAGATTACTAATATCAAATTTGAGTCATTGGATCATATAGATTAGACGATCCACGAAATTTGAGGGCACCATAACATTCTCCTACCGCAAACATCAATCTCTTATGTGTTTTGGTCTGGTACCTTTTTGTCATCATAAAAAATAGGATTTGATCGCATATATTTCCTTTAAAATAGAATTTAAAGATTTACCCTTCACGTCTTAGTGGCATGTGAAGTCCATCAATAATAAGTGGATTAGGTTTGTAAATTCTTAATTTCCATCTAAATAAAAAATAAATGGAAAACATATGATTATTTTTTCCTAAAAAATATGTTCTGTTTCGAAGATGGTCAACGGTGGTGTCACGGATGTTTCGTAAAAGCATCATAAATATCTCAAGAATAATTTTGTAGCTATATTTCTACTACATTGAGCATACCGATGGCTGCAATGCTAGTAAAGACTCGAAGCTGTCGGCAATCTGGTTTAGAGGTGAAATGTTTCTTAGGAGCAAAATTCTGTGACAAAACAACTTGACCCCTTCAAAATTCTGCATGCGTACGTGCAGCGTTCGATCGAATTGAGGTCGTTCTCCCGTTCAGCAGCTAGTGCAGCATCCACTGCACCCATCACCATCAGCCGAACTGCAGCGGCGACAGTGGCAGTTAGGCAAGCTCAGGCTCGCACGGTTGCAATGTTCTGTACCAACCATCTCTACTGCGGAATGGAATGGTTCCAGGTGCATGCAGCCACTGATATGCCTCCTAATCTCACCGCATCCCACAGTGCAGTGGATGAAGCTAGCACTCCAGTAAACGCATGCAACCGAAAGCCCAGCAGCAGGAGGCATCCTGTGCCGACGAGATAAGAAGGGAACAAGTAGTAGTAGTAGCAGCTGATCGAATTGCCTTGCCTGCTAAATTCTAATCACATCATATCCTCTCCGATTATTTCCAGCTCCTCCGGATTCGCGCGCGTCGATCGCTTTCCCGGCGGCCACAATAATTCAGCCCAATGGAATGATCGATAGCACACACCATTTTGTTACTTTTGTAGCTGCATATTTACGGTGGAGTACGTTGAATTGTGAGAAAGGAATAATAGATTGGATTGATATACGAGATTAGATGTATTACGGTCAAGAATGTTGTACTACCACCGTTATTACAACTCACGATGATAAGTTAGGGTGTGTTATATTGATAGTTTCCGCACATCCTTATTTGTTAGCCTTCGATAAAAAAACTCATCAGTTCAGCTCCGCAAAGAGGTCGACGATAGTATCATTTGGACAGCTCACAAATCTGGCGTCTTCTCGACTAAAACTGCTTAATTACCATGCTCAAGTATATGGATCAGTCAGAAAAATGCAAGCTATTTTCTTGGCTCGCCATTCAAAATAGACTTTGGATTTTAGTCCGCCTGACGCACCACGATTGGCCCCACAAGCCGGCGTGTGTCCTTTGTAACCAAGAGACAGAAACAGCTTGCCACCTTTTTGGAAGCTGCAAATTCTCCGAGAGGATTTGGCATGATGTTACGAAATGGTCTGGCCTCAACTCATCAATCAACGTTTTAGATCAAATAACATCAAATAGTTCCATCACCCAATGGTGGATCAACACAGTCTCCATGTCAGGGCAACCAAAGAAAGCCATGTCCTCACTGTTGATCCTAGTGACTTGAGGAATCTAGAAAGATTCTGAGGCCTTTAATCTAGTCCTACAGAGATATTCTAGAAAATTCAAGAAGAAGCTCGAGCTTAGACCGAAACCGGGGCGTCCTATTTAGCCCTTTTTCTCTGACCTTCCGTTTTCTTCTCCTTCACCGTATACTTTATATATACTATTAATTTTTAATCTAATATACCGACGATTCTCGTGCCATCCTTTAAAAAAAAAGTTCCCGCACATCCTTCTAATATGAAAATCTAAAAAGTTAAGCCAAACGTATTAACTCAGCAATTTAGATCTGTGAAAAACACCAAATTCTTGTAGTGCTCAAATTGTCAATGGTTCAGTCCACGAGGACACTTAGCAATGCAATCCATTTTTCACTTATTAATTTCAAAATATATGTATATTAATTTAATTTCGAGACCATAAAATCATTGTACGTACGTAAGAGCACCATTCAAGAAGAATTCTTCACAAGAAAACGCATTTCTCATTAAATTATGTAATCGCAAACACGTCTCTTATTTCTCTTTTCCTTTTTCAACACACGTGTGTGGTAATTAATTAATTAGTTAATTTGATTGATTAATTAGGATACTTCATCGACGTACGATCTGTGCATGCGGATTAATTAGGACGGTGTGGCGAACGGCTTGTAGACCTTGAGGTCGGACATGATGCCGGCGATGGAGCCGGCGGCGGAGGCGACGGTGATGACGAGGCATGCGAGGCTGAGCAGCTGCAGGCACACCCACCTCGTGCTCCATTTGGGTATCCTCTTTTGTACGATGTACATCTCCACCGGGAAGTAGACGGTGAGCGGCCAGAACCCCAGTGCACCGAGCAACCCGACGACGTCGTTGAAGAAGGGCAGCAGCATGGACACCACCGTTGTCACCAGCACGAACGCCGAACGCCACGTCAGCCTGAAGAGGTTAAGCTTGTAGGAGCGGCCGGCGCCGGTGCCAGAGGAGGACATGGAGAGCGGGACCTCGATGTCCTTGGTGATGTACCATGAGTCGGGCCACCTCTGCTGCGCCCACTTCTCCACGAAGGCGAACAGTGGCTGGGAGTAGACCTGGTAGGCGCCGACGAGGTGGATGACGATGGCGGCGTTGGCGATGTCGAGGAGCCAGAAGGGCTCGTAGAAGCCGAACCCGGTGAGGAGGTTCCCCGGTGCGCCGTCGCCGAAGGCAGCGTAGCCCATGCAGCCGCAGAGCATGTAGAAGAACGTGGTGACGGCGACGCTGACAACGGTGGCGCGACGCATCACCTTGGCCTCCGACGGCGGCGGCGCCCGGATGGTGTCTTGGATCTCGATGAGGATCAGCGAGTAAGAGTAGGCGAAGGCGATGTCGCCCGAATGCCTGCAGGCTGCGCCACACCTTGTCGATCGGCGTCACCACGCCGATGCTGATGCCGGTGAGGCTGCACTGGACGCCCCTGTTGGCGACCACCTGCACGACGCCGAGGCCAAGGCCGATGATGGAGTAGGTGAACGACATGACGGCGGCGAGCATGGACAGCCATGAGATCTGGTCGAAGTCGGGGATCTGTGAGAAGAAGATCTCCACCACGCCGAAGGTGATCATGTACGGCGTACTCGAGATGTTGCACGGGTCGCCATGCCCCTTCTCGTGGAAGCAGTTGGCCCTCTTGATCGCCCTGTACATGCAATCCAAGCCATGAACCCATGAACTCACCTCACCAGTCACCATGAAAGAAAGATCGAGCTCGAGCATCTAGCTAGCTACTGTAACTAGGCAGCTGGTTGCCTGGTTTACTCACAGCATGCTAATGGAGGCGGCAATGGTGTAGCCGATGGCGACGCCGACGATGTTGGCGTATTGCAGGAACCCACAGATCTGGACCTTTATGCCACCTGTTCGACGAAATGATGACAGTTGACAGAGCGAGTGAGCGAGCGAGCTCTGTGACATGGGCGTGCGAGGCTGTCTCTAGCTAGCTAATACGTACTCAGGTTGCTGTTGACGGCGTCCATGTAGGTATAGTTGCGCTTGCCGGTGCTCTCGTCGCCGGAGCGGTAGCAGTCGGCGAGCAGCGCGGAGGTGTAGTAGGTGAGGAAGGAGAAGAGCAGCATGACGGCCGGGCCAGCCACCCACCCAAGCTGCGCGATGGCCCACCCCAGCGACAGCACGCCGGAGCCGATCACGGCCGTGATGATGTGAGCACTCGCCGTCCACATCGTCCCTAGGCAACACCAGCGCGAAACGCATATATCAATGTGAGATAGCCAAGCCAACTAAACATGCACACGTACCGCCATTAATGTCAGCCGGCCAAACCGCGACGAGCTCGCTCGATCATATCCTTACCAGAGCGCTTGAGGCGGCCGTCGTCGTCGTATAACTTGGAGCCGGCGGTGTGGCCGAGCTCCGCCGACACCTCCATGGCCGCCGCCGGGTAGCCCAGCTTGGCCGACACCACACCGTTGATCTCCCCATCTCTGCACTAACCACAACACCGGAGCAGAGTGAGACACTGCAGCTAGAGCAGCAACCGCAGCAGCAGTAGCTTCGTAGTAGCACTCCACTTAGCACCGAGCTAGATCTGATCGGCTCCTACTTACGCCGCAATATATAGCTAGCTAGCAGAGCACACCACAGCACAGCGAGATGGCGGGAAGGCTTCGCGTGGAATTCAAAGGCACGTTTTTTATCCATATTTTAAATATGTCATTGGTTGTGTACTAACATATGGATATGAGATCCACATGTCAGTGACACAACCAATGACATATATAGAACTGCATAAATTTTTAATGGCATATTAGGAATAATCTCTTTTTTTACGTGGTCTCCAGCATTTGTTCCACACTATCTTTAACACGAAATCGATGTGAGGGATTGATACTGTATGACTTGAGAGGCTAGAGGATTGTAGAGGACTGTTTTAACCACTTTAATTTTTTAAAAAAAAATTGGGTGAGTAAATATTTAGCTGATGAAAATCTAAAGAAAGAAAACGGTATTTTCAAACGTTTGTAAATATTATAAATATATAGCGAATGAGTTTTATAATATAAAGAAGAAACCTGAATAATTATTTAGAGAAACTGAAAATTCTAACAATATTTGTAACTAGTAGAAATAGATCGAACATGGCATACACTGCACATATATGCTTATTAGCTTGTGTGAAGAATATATTATCTAATCCACTGGTTCTGGATGCCGTATAATATAGACGTGTGCTAATACAATAATAATTGAATATGTGTGTAGTTCTGGACTACTTTGTCGGCTAGCGATATCAGATATGCCAGGAATAGTTATAAGTTATGGGACTAAAATGCATGCATGCACCGTTCATTTAGGGAACTATAACACTTTATTGTGAAATAACTATATATACATATATATATATATATATATACATGTATACATCATCAGAAAAGCCGATAAAATCGTTAACGGTAGTACGATACGTATTTACCACTGAAAATTTAATTTATCCGGTTCTAAATTTGTTACTAGTTGTTTCACTGATACGTGGTCTTAAAGCCCACGTGTCACTAAAATAAATATTAGTATATATGAAATTGAATAAATTTTTAGTAGTATATTAAAAATAATCTCTTAACAAAAATTATCGGAGCTTAGGGATAGGATGTGTGTTTTCATTGGCATATTGATCTAGATTAGCATGATCATAATCGATCTTAAAAGGGAATTTTTACAGTACCCCAAATTTTATCAAACGTCCAATACATGTGATTGGACGACTCAGATTTAAATTAGGTAATCTGTTACCTCCTAGAGGTAACAGGTCATAGTACATTCTTTTTCCTAAATGTGGGACCCACATGCATGCAAAATAAATTCTTTCCATGCGTCTAATATATTTCTTTCCTCAATTTGCCCAAAATATTTTGGAATCCCTTAATTTATGGCATATGACACGTATACAATTTAAAAAATAAAGAACTTTGACAATTCGAAAATTTATTTCACAAATATTCAAAAAATCATTTGAAATTTCTTTTTCGGAGAATGCACGGTAAACTTTTGAAAGATTTTTTTAATTTTATGAAAAAACAGAGAACTTTTAAAATTCAAAATTATATTTTATAACTCTTCAGAAAATCATTTTAAAATAAATTTTGAAGAGTTCTGTTTTTTTTCAATTTTTCAAAGTTTGTTGTTCTTTTCAGATTTTTTTTAAAAAATAAAAATAAACTTTGAAAATTATAAAATTTATTTAAGACTCTTCATAAAATGATTTGAAAATAAATTTTGAAGAGTTTTGATTTTTTTCAAATTTTCAAAGTTTTATGTTCTTTTCAGATTTTTTTAAAAATAAAAACAAACTTTGAAAATTCAAAATTTTATTTCAGAACTCTTCAAAAAATCATTTCAAAATAAATTTGAAGAGTTCTATTTTTAAAAATTTTATGTTTTTTCAAGAAAATTTAAAAATAAAACTTTTAAAGCTATCATGGATACGGAAGGTAGATAGGGTGACCGGTTAGAACCGATTAATCATTTTTATTTTTAATTATTTATTTTAAATGCCTTTAACCAATGGACATGATTCTTTAAACCTATTATCTATCAAGCCTTTAATTTTAGAGAAAATTACTCACATATCATTATAATTTTCAAGAATTGTCTATATGTCACTGTTAGTAATTGTGGTGGTCTCTATTTGTCATTGGCACACCGATGATATATTGGTAAACCTTGAAAATTGTAATGTCACAAAAAAATTAACCCTTAATTTTAATTTTATCTGTAGCTTATCTTTTTTTTATAATGTGTAACGCGATTTAAATTACAGGGTTAATTTTTATTTTTATTTTTCCTGTTCCATGTTCAGTTCAATTCTATTCTCTTGCTCGCTAAGAAATAATTAAAAAGCTACCAGATTTATTATTTAAAAAATAAACTTTAAAAATAAAAATCGACGTCGATTACATCTAGAAAATTTTCCCACACTATTGAGCTAGCGCCATAATCAATACTCCAAACAAACGAGGATTTCATAGTGCAGCTGAACTGAACCAATAATTTCCATGATAAATTTTTCCTTTCCAAAATTAAACATTTAAAGATTTCCTCGAAAATAACGGGGCCACACACACACAAAAACAGTTTTGAAAAGCGCAAAACAAGACGTGGTTGAATATAATAGTTGGTCCCCATGCAAGCCCCAAAGTAGGTCGTCTCCATGGCCCATCCACAGGTCAACTCACCACTATCTTTATCTATCGCCACTAGGAGATGTTTGTTTCAGTTTCTAGCCGACGACTGCAGTTACTTGTAGAATCTGACATGAAAATAAACGATCTAGATTCTAAACTCAGATTGTAAGAATCTATAGTTGTAGAATCTGAAAATGAACTAGAATCCAAAAGTTAGAAAACAACAGCTACTCAGACTAACTAGCTACTGAGAATCTCTAGCTGCTAGAAGCCGAAACAAGCAGGTCATAAGTTAGCTAGCTTGCATGCAATACACATTTGGATTTGTACTCCAATATACGGCGTAGGAAAGCAGAATTAATTTTATAGATGTATAGACAAATATAACCAGCATATTATATAATAGTTTTCAAAAAAAGTGTTCGCTCCTGTCCCACAAGATCACCAAAGATCACATAGGTACTATACATGCAATGCTCACTGCACATCATATCGATCAATGGTAATATGCAAGGATAAGATTGCAAGTTTATTTACCTCCGCAAAAGGTCTCGTCTCTCTTCTGCAGCCTTTCTCCTCACTCTCTCGCAACAATTTACGCAAGAGCGGGAGAGAAAACTGCAGATCGAAGAAGAGGTTAATTAGGGATGGGCAGAGAGAGATGGGGTTGATCTTGGTGTGTGGTGTGGTGTGTCGTTTGTACGCAGAATGGCTGGGTTTTTATAGGGAGCGAGAGGGTGGTGTACAGTGTACACACACCTGCATGCATCAGGTAGTAGTCACTCTGTTGTCCGTGTAGATCAAGATTCTGAAAAAAACAGCTAATAAGATTTTGTTCGTTTCAGCTCATTTGTTATAATCTAACTCTAAATTACGGTGAGCTGTCACAATAAGCTTACGTGTGTTGTTTCGGATTATGAAAATAAGCTGAATTATGAGTCTGTTTAGGGGAGTTTCTGACAGCTACAGCTACTTATAGGATCTGAAACTAAAACAAACGGTTCAGATTCTGGTTCAGATTGTGAGAATCAGTAGCTGCATAATCTAAAAATTAACTAGAATCCAGAAGTTGGAAAACACCAATTTTTCCAGATTCTCACTAGCTAGATACTCAGATTAGCTAGCTACTGAGAATCTCTCGCTATCAAAAGCTCCCCGAACCCTATATAATTCTGAGCTGAAATAAATATGTCCAAAGTATCTGGTCGATAAAAATATAGAGAAATTTGCGATCTTTAGCTCTGGATACTAGTTTATTTTTTGATTTTATAACTAGTAAATTTTAGATCTACAATCTAAACCGCGTGAGAAGCTATAAGCTCATAGATGATGGTTGAGATCGAAGAAGGGAGGACCTTGGGTGTTTGTACCCCACAGGTTGTCGACCATCCTTTTGTTTCAGGGGGAATATGTTCGGTGTTCCCTCTCTCACCTCTCTCTGCCATGAGACTGGTTAGTAGGTCGAGACTTTAATTTGAGTGCCCACTAGATAGGGATATGATCATATCGACGATCTTGTTCCGGTTGGATCATTCCCATCGCATCGCATGCAGGAGAAGGGAACACTTTGTACCTGGAGGATGATATAGATATATATGGGGTTTGCACATTTTTGTTTCGTCAAAATATGGCCCTTAAGGGAAAGCAAGGAGATTACTAATATATCTGGGAATTAAAATGTTGGGACAGTTTCGTGTTAATGTAATTTTACCTTAGGTTCAGAATCATTATAATCCGTGTGCGCGTATAGATTCCACTAACGATGAATCATACGACGATGCGCTGTTAATTTGACCGGCTTAAACTGCGAGGAGAGAGAAGGAAAGCAGTGGCAAGAACACATGCAGCATTCTGATGATGAGAGAATCTTTCTCAAGAATTAAGTTGAATGCAATTTTTTAACAACCGAGCAATGTGAGTACGTTCCACGGAGTGATAGACTGAACTAGTTTATCGAAAGGTAACGGCGCCCGGAAAAGGAGATTAATTTAAAGAGTAACGCTCGATGTTGTCGGCTATATATCATAATTTGACCTCACGATCGAGCCACCTGCAAATGTTTAATTTAATTACTAACTAGAAAGTAATTAATTAGGTGGTGCACTGAAGATTAGAGCCTTAGAGGCTATATATAAGCAGTAATAAACTTGGAGGCTGAGGAGGATGTGTGGATTTTATTGGGAGAAAGGTGACGGGGTCCCATGCACGAGGCAGCAATGGCGTACGGCCGTTCATCTGGGAACGAAAAGTCGAAAAGGTTGGCGAAAAGTTGCGATAGCAGCAGCCACCATGCACGATAACAACACCGTCGGGTCGAGCTGCTTACCTAAATTCTCCATTAGCTGACACTGTTCGTCGCTCCAATTAAAACTTTTACCTCGGCAGTGCCACTGTGCAAGGCTACAAAGGTCTATCACTCTATCAGTTGGTTCTACCGTCTACGCGTCGATCTCGATCTGCATGGTTTGTAATCTCTGGATCTGATAGGATCTCGCTGTAATCGATCATTGCGTGCGTGCGATCGATCTGTCGCCGCGATGCACGTACGTGATATGCCGGCTTTAATTTTCGATGCACCCACCATGACCCTGATGGCGATCGATTTGCTCAGCCTCGCCGGCCGCCGGCCGGCCGTGTGATCTTACACTGGCGAGATCGCGAAATCGACCAAAAGCTGGCGCGACGCTCGATCGCCCGGCGCGCGCGTGGTTTTGCCACCTCGCTGCAGAGATCGCGCGCGCAGGCCAGCGGCGCGGCAGTAAACGGCATCGACGCCTTGTCGTCTCCGCGAGATAAGCGCTGACGGCGGCGGCGACGGCGTACGAGCCCGGAGCCCCGCGGCCGGACGATTGGTCGCACGTGGTCGAAATTAGGTTTGTGTGGCTCTTTATATGTAAAAAATGGTTTTTCCTTGGAGGCAGCAAGGGGTCGATCCATCGGCTAGCTAGGTAGTGGATGCATGGATCGATGGACCGAGATCAGATCGTGCGCGGATGGGCACGACGGCACGTACGTCGTAATGACGGGAAGTCAACACGTGATCGAGTGGCGCGCACGCACAGCGAGACGCAGACACGCAGAGACACACAGACCACCTGCTACGTGACGTCGAGACTCGTATGCAACAGTGGCGCGCGGAGGTCGACGAATGAAAAAATGGGGCATGAATACATGATACATCCCACTTGGGCCGTTGGGCGTCTACCGCCGCCCTGCGCCTCCGCTCGCTCGTCGGCCGTCGCCCAAGCTGCCCACCGCGCTGAGCCGCCCTTCCGTCCTCCGCCTCCGCCGCTCCACTCGGCGCCTCGCGGTTCAGGCGACGAGCCGCCGGCCCACCACCTCGGCTCCTCCTTCCTTGTTGACGTCATGCTAGACCGACGCCTCGCCGGTCACCCATACGACGTCTCCCCTGCCCGCACGGCGCAACCCATAACTCGTCATGCCTGGTCCTCTGGTCCGCCATTGATGTGCAATATCATACTCAATTCGTTCTAAAATTATTTTAAATAAAAATGCACTCTCTCAGATACACAAAGATTCTGTTTTTCCATGTAAAATTCGTTCAAAAACTTTATTATATTTTAGATTGTTTTTAAAGATAATATGTGCACAATGAATTGACTTTGTCTAAAGGAGTGATCCTGTTGTGCCTGAATGGCCGTCTCAAGTCCAATCTAGATGGAACTACGGAGTGGAGAAAATGGCTGAGCCTATGGGCCAAACAGGCTGCTTAAATGAACCCAGTGAAGCGTAAGAACACGCTAAAGCCACGGCCTCGCCGGATCGGTTTGGTCACGCCACGGCCGGCCCTTGTTCACCGCCGGCTGCGGCCGACTTGCCGAATGCCGAGATCTCCACGGCGAGACGCGCGCAACGAGGCGACGGGCTGACGAGCGCGGCGGCCGGCCGGGCGGTGGGCGGCTGCTTCGGTCTTCTTCCACGACCACGAGAACATCCACGCTAGCAGCTAGCGGAGTAGCGGTGACGATCTTTAGGGTGCGTTTGGTTCTGCTTTTCAAATCTGCTTCTGCTGTGAAAAAGCAGAAGCTGAACCAAACGGGTTTACCAAAACTGCTTCTGCTGTGAAAAAGCAGCTTTTTTCTAGTACAAATTTGGAAGCAGCCTGGACCCTGCTTTTCTGCTTTTCTGATTTTTAGTTCATATTAAAAAGTATGAATTCAAGGTGTCTTAATTTATTTAACATTATTATGGTTTGTATTGCATTGCACAATTTCATGAGATAATATGTGGTTGTCGATTACTTTATAAGATGAACTATGCACTTTTTTATTTATCTAATATATTTTTTAGTTATTTAGTTGCATCAATGTTGAGTGTTTCCTATTTATATATAGGTATAGAATATTATAATGATGAAAATTAAGTAAGTTATAAAAAACAGTCAGCTCACAGCAGTTTTTTCACAGCAGCTTCAACCAAACGGCTTTTAGCTTTTTCACAGCAGGCAGCTCACAGCAGCTTTTTCACAGCAGGCAACTCACAGCAGCTTTTTCACAGCTCACAGCAGAACCAAACACACCCTTAGAGACGTTGGAGCGCTGCGTTGGCGTCGCCGAAATGAGATCCGAAGCCGACTGATGTAGACGGTAGCATCGCACCGTCAAATTTTAAGTAACACTCAAATCTCGTCCATGTTATTCGCAACTACGACCCTGGTACGGTGGATGAGTTTGACGCCCGCCTTGTCTCGCGGTTAGTTTGAGCACACGTGCACGTGCTCCGCTCCAGATTCATTCAAATCTCCAAGCGAGCGAGCACGCGCGCCGCGCCGCCGCCGCCGCCGCCGCTGTCAGGCAACATGCGTAGTCGGGTGAGGCCTGAAAAGCCTTTTCCGTTTTCAAGACCGTGTGAAGCTTCAGCGCGAGTTCGTCCGACGGCAATGCAAGTCGGCAACACATCGCCACAAAATCAAGCAAGCTTCACCGTGTGTAGTATCGGTGGGGATTTAATTATTTGTCACTCTTAACATGTGAGTGACAACAAAATTATTACTCTGAGTAATTGACATGTGAAATCACGTAAGTCACTGACATGTAATCCATTAATTGACACATAAAAAGAATGACAAATAGTTAAATTATCCCGTCAGTTGGTATCTCGGTCTCCGACTTCTCATCTGTGTCGGCTTCACTGGCTAGTACGGTTGCTGTTAATATTAATTATCAGATCTCTCGTTTAATCCACCGTAGAGTAGTGTCTTGTAAGTTAGCTTTAATTCAGAAAAAAATAACTGAGTGAGTAAAGGAGAAGTCCAGATCTGTGCGAGTTGGTGCAAGGTGCCAATCTACCTCTCTGTCATCTCGACGCAGGATTTGTCTCTTGGAATAATTTAAAGGCTCGATTTCCTTTCACTTGATGAATGGATCTAGCAGTTCAGAAGCAGATTCGACTGGACCTCTTTCTTGTTGCATTCCAGCCTTTCCAGGGACGGTGCATGCGTGCGCGCCGATAAGCTCATCTGTAAAGTTGATAAAAATAAACTAATTGCCACTTGTTACGCTGCGTGAACATAAAGACTGTTTGTTTAATAAACGGTCTAGATTTTGTATTTAGATTGTATAAATTATTAGTTATAGAATATGGATATAAAAGTTTAAAAACGTCAAAACATCAGTTATTTTAGATGCTCATCAGCTAAATACCCATACCAATTACTTTAGATTCTTATCAGTATTTATGAAAAATATAAACATAAACTAAAATTTAGAAACCGAAAAACACCAACTAATTTAGATTCTTATCAGCTAGATACTTAGGTAGTATTTGGTTCCCAGTATGAGGAGGAACAAAACGGTTTGGTTCCTGATATGGGGTGATACTGTTGTTTGGTTCGAGGGATGAGATGGAATCAAGTGGAACCAAACGATTCCAAAAACAGAATATTCTCTGTAGATGTTAAACCTCATGATACTAATTTTTTTGGTGAATGAGATGATTCCAAACCATATCATTTCATTTCTCGTCGTACACCAAACCAAACACTACCCTAAAAGTCAAAACAAACGTGCTCATAATTAATGGGACTTGATGGGGACAGAGGCTGACCCAGATTTACATAATTGGTACACCAGTGTAACAGTATCACGACACTATTAATTAATTATACGGCCTGATCTCCTACGTTTAAGTAGATCATAACTGATGGGAGTATGCGAGCTACTCATTCATACGGAGTATTTTTTTTGTGTGTTTGCGTCTCGTAGAGTCTATCATCCTTGTATTGCCAGTTTGCGACTTTCGCCACCAGCAGCGAGAAGACGTTGCAGGTTTTCGGATAATTTGGTGTGAAGTGTAAGAATTTATTTCTGTCTATTTAAGTTTGTCTTAAACGACTTTATTTTTAATTTATTATTATACTCGATTCACAAATTTAAAAGGTTTTATTATTTCAGTACACTTTATATATCCCACCTTTCACTTTAAAATACGATTTTCTTATTAATAAGGAACACTTTAATTTTTATTCTCACCGCTAATTTATCAACTTAAAATTTTTTAAGTAATAGAGAGAGAGTAGCATAATTATATTTACGAGTCGTTAAACCGTGTATTATTGGGCCTCTTGAATAAATAAATATTGAGTTATACTTATGTTGCAGTATTAGATCTATATTTTCATGATTTAATGATCGAAACAAATTTATTTAACAAAAACTGAGTTATATTTGGTTAGAGACGTAATAGAATGAATGAGTTTTAGAAAAGGCTCACAAAGTCAAAGGCTATTTAGCCTATACATAAAAGAACGGTCAACATCCAGATTTTTAGTTAACATGGAAGAAGCTTTCTTAGAGTACTGAATGGATATAGATAGATGACAGCGAATGGGTAATTAAAGGCAACTTTTTTGGCAAAAGTTATGGAGATCCCAATATTGAGATTAGTCATGTTGAAGGAGCTGTATTTAAACAGTGACACACTCATCAAGTCATCATCACCATGAGAAAACCTCGAAATTATGATTTGGATTATGGCATTACAGTTTGTTCTAGCTTAAAATTATAATAATTTAGTTTACTTTTTATAAACCGAAATAAATAAGTGAGTTTATTATGCTATTTTATTATAATTTTAAATACATATTATAATAATTTAATAAATTAGTACAATCCCTTTTTTTATAAACTAGATTGTTATAATCTCCTGCTGGAACAAATAGAGAAAGAGTGGAAGACGGATTAGGCCAAGAACATGTAGCTTGACACCAGAAAAGGCAAGGTAAAAAATTGTTCAAATTAAAATTGAAGGAAAAATATAACATGATTTGTTTTGTAAACTAAAAAGGAGAAAATCATAGGCTTCGGACGCTGAAGGGACTATCTTAATTCAATAATGCTATTAGGGCATCCTATAAAATATAAAAAATCGGACAATATTCTAACACCATGTAAAAAATATTTCACCAAACTATTTTAAAAATATTTCACCACACTATTTTAAAAATATTTCACATTTTGGGACATCCGTACACTAGTTTTATCCATCTCAATTTCATGAGCTTTCATTGGCTTTTCCAAACAAATGGTCGAATGGATGGCAACATCTATCGACTTTTGTCTATCCCACCTTGACACGTCACCACGTACCTTGTAAGTTCGAATCCACCAGACGCCATAGAAAACCGCTAGGCCACCACCTCCCCCTCCACTCGTCGTCCTCGTTTCCAGCGACCTTCCGGCCGACGACGCCTGCTCCCTCTCCACGTCGCCGTCAAAGCCGACGCACCCCGGCGAGGCGGACCCCACCCGTCATGCTCACCGAGCCGCGCGAAAATCCTCAAGCAAAACTACGAACAAACCCGTACCCGTACACGGAAGCTCGAGCGTAGCCACCGCATTTTACTACTTCCACCACCAACCCCCTCTGTCTCGCCGCCTTGTCCTCACTCTATCTCCCACCAGCTCGCCAGCTCCACCACTCGTCTTCCGATCCGCACCCAGCCGCGCGAGGAGATGCTGAGGCGGGCGGGCATGAGTGTTCTCGCGCTGGCCGTGGCGCTGCTGCTGCTCGTCAACTCGCCGGAGGAGGTGGATGGAGCGGGCGGCGGCGGCGGCGGCGGCGGCGGCGGCGGCGGCGGCGGGGGTGGTGGGAACGGGACGTGCCCGCTCGATTTGAGCTACGTGCCGACGTTCCCGTGGGACTCCAGGCCGTGCGCGGCGGGTGCGCCCAATGTGACGGCGTGCTGCCAGACGTTGCTGTCCGTGCTCGCCATCGGCCTCGCGGGGCACCTTCGCGCCACGGGCAACTTCCGCATCCCGACGGTGGGCGCGTCGGCGGCCTGCCTCAAGGACTTCCAGGCGGCGCTCGAGGCCCCGCCGCTGTCCCTCCCGGCTGCGTCGCTCGTGCCGACCTGCTTCTCGCCGTCACAGTTCGTCACGTCGCCGTCCTACTGCGCTGGCGTGACCACCGCCGCGCAGTACAGGGATGTCGTCGGGAACAATTCCATTGCGGCGCTGGATTCCGCCTGCAGCGCCGATCTCTCGTCGCTGCAGCTCTGCCCCCGCTGCCTCGACGCAGGCATCAGCGCCACCTCCCGCCTCAACGCCGCGTCCAACGCCTCCGCCGAAGACCCCGCATCGTCTAACTGCTTCTACCTCACCGTCACGTACGCCGCCGCCATCTCCAACCCGGCCGGCCCCACCTCCCCCCCTACCGCTGTCTGCATCTTGGGCCTCGGCCTCTCCCCCCCTCCCGCCGCGCCGTCCAAATCCCACCACACAGCGATCTACGCCACCACCATCCCCGTTGCATTCCTCCTGCTCGTATCGCTTCTCGCATTCTTTGTCTGGAGAGGAAGTAGGAATACCAAGAACAAGAAGAACCACAAGATCTCTTTGGATGGATCGGCGGCGCGGCAGTCGCATCCGCGGCCCAACACCGGGTCGATACTGTTCGACATTGCCGAGCTGTCCAAGGCGACAGACGGGTTCGCCGACCGCAACATCGTCGGGCGCGGCGGGTTCGGGGCCGTCTACCGCGGCGTGCTAGCGGACGGGTCCGTGGTCGCCGTGAAGAAGATGCTAGACCCGGACATGGAGGGCGGGGACGAGGAATTCACCAACGAGGTAGAGATCATCAGCCACCTCCGGCACCGGAACCTGGTGCCGCTGCGTGGCTGCTGCATCACCGACGACGACGTCGAGGAAGGGAAGCAGAGGTTCCTCGTGTACGACTTCATGCCCAATGGCGCGCTCGAGGACTTCATCTTCCGGGACAGAGAAGAAGGCAGCAAGCGGCCATCGTTGACATGGGCGCAGAGGCGGAACATAATCATGGACGTTGCGAGGGGGCTGGAGTACCTGCACTACGGCGTCAAGCCGTCGATCTACCACAGGGACATCAAGGCGACCAACATCCTCCTCGACGGCGAGATGCGCGCGCGCGTGGCGGACTTCGGCCTGGCCAGGAGGAGCCGGGAGGGGCAGTCTCACCTCACGACGCGCGTCGCCGGCACGCACGGCTACCTGGCGCCGGAGTACGCGCTCTACGGGCAACTGACGGAGAAGAGCGACGTGTACAGCTTCGGCGTGCTGGTGCTCGAGATACTGAGCGCGCGGCGCGTCCTCGACATGACGGCTCCGGCAGGCCCGGTACTGATCACTGACTGGGCATGGACGCTCGTCAAGGCCGGCCAGGCAAGGGAGGTGCTCGACGACGCACTGTCGACGGCGGAGAGCCCAAGAGGAGGGACCATGGAGAGGTTCGTGCTCGTCGGCATCCTGTGCGCGCACGTCATGGTGGCGCTCCGGCCGACCATCACCGACGCGGTGAGGATGCTGGAGGGGGACATGGACATACCGGAGCTTCCGGACCGGCCGCTTCCGTACGGGCACGGCATCATGTTCAGCGAAGCCGGAAGCAACTTCAGTGCGTCGCCAGCATCCAGTGGCCCGTTCATGGACAATGGAGACATGCTCAGATGATCAAAAAAATCTATTCTTTTGTTGGGGAATTCACCTATTCTCATGGATCATACATGCTGAACAAGAACCGTAGGGATGTAATACAGTATAGTTTTGGTCAATTGAACCTCAGAATCATTGTTCATTGTTTCTTGATTCCCATTGATTTTTTGTGTACAATTTATTCAGGTGATGAACCATTTGGAATTCTCATCAAACTTGCTGTTACTTGTGGATTTCAATGATCCTTGCAAAAACAACTAGATAAGACATACTAACTGTTCACCATCTGGCAAGTGGCAAGAAGAATGGTGGTTAATTACGCAAGTAGAGAAACAGCTGACCGCCCCAGATGCCGGAATGAAGAAAAACCTTCAGCTAACCCCCTAAGTGGAATTGTTCCTATGAATCTTAACTCATGTTTTAGAATACTCTAATAAATATCGAAACATTTGTATTTATATAACAAAGGAGTACCAAGGAACGCCAAAATTCGCTCTTGTTTTTTTTTTTGATAACAGGCATGGAACGACCATGCCCAGCTTTATTTGAAAGCTGGAAATAGGAAATAGAGTTTTTAGCTAGGGACGAGGCCTAGCAGGACAGACAGAACAACAACCGATCACCCGTTAACAACACCCATCAGCGGGACAGAGCACTAAGCATCAATACTGCAACAAAACCCGCACAACAAAGATAACCAGAGCTGACAACCAAAAGAGGCAAAAGGGCTAGAACACAAACACAACAGACCAACCCAACAATCACAACCAAACCCAGAAACAGCCCAGTCTGGAGACGGCGACATTAATCAGCAACCGGGCCGGAGGGACCACTTTTCTTTGCCAACAGCTTCATCCGACACCGCTTCTTGTCTCCTGGGACAGCCGATTGATTTGAGCACAGAGCGAGTCGCAAGCCTCCATTATGTCGCGCTTCATCCGAGCCGGAGCGAGAGACTTCCACTGAGAAATCAGACAGGTCAACTTAAACGGAAGCCGTAAAATAGATAAAGGCAGGGAGTTCTTAAACACAAAATCATTTCTGGTCATCCAAATCACCCACATCCCAGCCGCGAAAACGCCCAGAGCAAATTTTTTTTTTCTGTTACTAGCATGGCCATCCAGAACGGCCAAAACATTCCGATGACTAACCGGCAACCTCCGCCAAGAAAGAGCGTCCCTCACGAAACACCACAAGAACCTAGCCAAGGCGCAATGAAAAAGTAAGTGATCCACCGTTTCTAGTTGACCACAGAACTTACAGGAAGGGTCCCCGTACCAATTCCTCTTATTCAACTGATCCCCCGATTGAATCTTTCCTCTGAGGGAAAGCCAAAGGAAAATTTTTGCTTTCAGAGGAGCCGCACACTTCCAAATCAAATGCGATAAGTCGTCGTTCATCCCTCTAAAAGTGAGCCAGTTGTAGAGGGAATTCGAGGTAAAACCATGTTTATTTAAACCCCAACCTACTCGGTCAGCCGTATCTGAGAGCCTAACCCCCGAACAAAGATTCTTAAGGTCCTCCAAGAGACAGAGCTCCTCGAGGGAGAGGGAACGTCTAAAGTGCACCTCCAGATTAGCAGGGTTCGCTTCACAGACCCGGATGTTCGGGGCACTGCAAATAGCATGTAGCTGAAAAAATCTAATCTTAAGAGGCACATCCCCTAGCCACGTGTCATCCCAAAACATAGTTTTTTTGCCATCCCCAATATTAAAGATAACGTGTTTCTGCACCATAGGCCTGAGTTTCGATAACTGGACCCAAAAAAAGGACCCTCTGATGTTTGGCCTGCAAAACACACTCCCACTGATGTTGTACTTTTTCCGCAGGACCTCATAGCATAACCCTTCTTTCTCATCCATCAGATTAACTAACCACCTACTCAACAGAGCTAAATTCATACTTCTGGAATCCAAAAAACCCAAACCCCCAAACGCTTTGGGAATACAAAGAGTTTTCCAACTACACATGTGATAACGCTTCTTCCCTTCCAGACCTTCCCAAAAGAATCTGCCTCGAATTCTGTCCATCTGGGCATGAACTGACTCCGGCAAATGGAAAACACCCATCGCGTAGAGCGGGATACTACTAAGGCAGGAATTAATCAGAGTCATCCTGCCGCCAGATGATAAATGCCCACACTTCCAGGTGGACAACTTTTTATCCACTTTCCTGATAATTTTTTCGAAATCGGCTTTGGACGGTTTAGAGAAATTAACTGGTAAGCCTAGGTAAGATAAGGGGAGACTACCCAAATCACAGTTAAAAACATCTGCAGCTCTCCGAGCTTCCTCCTCCGAAGCACCCAACGAAAAAACCTCACATTTCTGATAGTTTATCTTAAGGCCGGAAAGTTCCTCAAAACAGTAAAGTAGGAACTTAGTAGTGATGAAGTTCCTCTCAGAATACTCCAACAAAACAATGGTATCATCCGCATACTGAAGGTGTGTGACCCCGCCTTGAAAAAGGTGAGGGACAAGCCCGGTCAGATGACCATGTTCTTTAGCCCTACAAAACAACTCGGAAAGAGCATCCCCCACTAAGTTGAAAAGCAAAGGAGAAAGCGGATCGCCTTGTCTAACCCCTCTGTAGGTTCTGAAGTAACTGCCGATCTCACCATTAATGTTAATAGCCACTCTACCCCCAGAGACCACTTTGTTTATCCAGTTAATCCACATTTGAGAAAACCCTTTCCTAAGTAAAACCTCATTCAGGAAACCCCAATTAACGCGATCATAAGCCTTTTCAAAATTCGCTCTTGTGGAGCGTGAATCTAAAACTTGGAGGTGCCACTTGAGCGCGGCAATCGTTAGGATGTATGCCGTTTAGCTTTCAATGATGAGTTCATTCGAGAGAGAGTCGTGAATAATAGCTGCACCCGGAAGGTGAAGGCCTCAAGGCCAGTGAAGAGCATCGCGAACTCTCCCTGTTGCGATGGTATCCGAGCTCCAGCTCCGTCATCCTGATCCTGCTGCAAAGTTTTCATATGTTTTATTTTCTTTTTATAAGACATAATTCAGCTAACATAATATAAACAAACTCAAACTCAACGAGATAAACTAACACTAACAAAAAAAGTCAAAACTAACGTGACAATACGTCAATATGGGCAGTCTAGTTCTTTACGGTGTAGCCTTCGGCAGTGTTATTGAGATCAAATATAATGATAAATAAGTTAATTGCGTTTTGACCAGCATGACTCCGTGGCCCAATGGATAAGGCGCTGGTCTACGGAACCAGAGATTCTGGGTTCGATCCCCAGCGGAGTCGTTTTTGTTTTTTTTTTATCGTTTTCACATCTGACATCTCGGCTGCCCTGAACTCCTCGCGGCCGACCCGAAGAGGCGACCATGGCGAGTGCCGCGACGCCACCGCCGGATGCTGAACCGCCCGAGTGCCCGGTGTGCCTCTCCCCCTTCGACGCTACCTCCGCCGTGCCGCGCGTCCTCCCGTGCGGCCACTCCCTCTGCGGCCCCTGCATCGCCTCTCTCCCGCCGGCCTTGGCCTCCGCCTCCGCCGCCTCGTTCCGCTGCCCGCTCTGCTTGCAGTGCGTCCCTTACTCCCGCGCTCTCGGACCCTCCTCTCTCCCGAAAAACCTGGCGCTCCTCTCTCTCCTCCCCTCGCCTCCAAACCCCTCCAGTTCTCGCGCCGCCGCCGCCACTGCCGCGCCGTGTCCCCTCTATCTCCCGCTCCACGCCGATCACTCGCATATCCTCTCCCGCTTCCACCACGCTGTTCTCCCAGAGTCCGCTTCCCCGCTCCCCTCCACGCCTCCGCGACCCACTGCCGCTGCCCTCGCGATCGGGTCCCTCACCTCCGACCTCGGTCCCCCGTGGTTCTGCGCGCGCGGCGACCCCGTAAGCCTCCTCCCGGTCGAAGTCCCTACTGATGGGGCGCCGACGCAGGAGTCGTCGTTCTACCGGCCCAGCCACGCGGCGCGGGTGGTCGCGGCGATCGATACGCTGAGCAGTGCGGCGAGAGAGGAGGTGTTCGATTTGGTAGCCGCCTCGGCCCGATTGGCACGGCGAGTTTGCAGGGTTTACGGGGTCTGGATGGGCCCGGAGGAGGCGCCGCTGTGGATGGTCTCCGAACGGCATTCCCGTGGAGTCTCCGGCTTGCTGGAGGAGAGGAGCGGCGGAGAGGAAATGGTGGCTCAGATCAGAGCAGTTGGGATGGAAGTGTGTGAAGCGTTTATGGGATTGCACGGCGAGGGCCTGGTGCTGGGGTGCCTCGGGCTGAGCTGCTTCTGCCTCGATCGCTTTGGACACTGCCTGCTCGACTTGAATCAGGCTTTGGCCTTGTGTCGGGGAGTCCGGGCAGGGGTTTGCTCGTCCAAATCCAGGGTTTTCATGGCTCCGGAGGTGGTGGCGCTGTTGCATGATAAGCTGCTGATAAAGGATCATGGTTTCAATGGCTTGGTAGGGTCTAGTTCGGATGCTTGGTTGCTGGGTTGTGTGTTGGTGGCGATTGTTACTGGGGATGAGCAGCTTGCAGCTGGATGGAATACTGATGGATCATATGATGATTGGATGAATGAAGTTCTTATGAGGTTTGATGCTTCATTGGTTGGCACAAATTTGGAACCTTTGTCTGCAATCACTGCATCATGTTTGAACTATGATCCAGAAAGCCGTCCAGACATTGCTGATATCTGGAAATGTATTAGCGGTTCATTGGTGAATTCCAGCATCGGAGCTTTGGCTCCTAATGATGATCTTGTGTCTCAGAAGAGTTTTTTGTGTTTGCTCCTTGGGGAGTTGTCCTCAATGTGCTCTGAGTTTGGTGCTGTTAATTCAGATGATAGCATTCTGCCCTATCAGGATTCTGATGACAAAAATTCAACTTTGGATGATGCCAGTAGTGCTGGTTTCATAAACAAAGAAGTTGTCATGGCAGGAATGGATGAGCCACAATGTGGTGGACGGTACAAATCTTCAACTCTGCTTGCTCATCGTGACTGTGTCACAGGATTAGCCATTGGAGGTATAGACAATGGACTTTGATCATTCACTGTTTTGTTATTAGATACATATCTACTGCAACCCAACTATTGAAACTACTGATTTAGGCACTAGCAACCGGACAATTCCAAAAAGAATTAGTAATGTTATTTATCTAGTGTTTTAGCCCTTTAAATCACATGGTAACTTCTGTTTGGGTTTTGTCCCATTTCCTTCTAATTTATCATTTGCCATAAGTTTCTCATTTCCATCATTTCTCAATACAGATTTGTCTGCACTTTTAGTTTCATAAGGAAGCAATGTAAATTGTAACATGAAGTTTTAGGGTGCGCTTGGTTGAGCTGTGGCTTAATCCATATTCAAATTTGGATTTATAACTTAATTTTAGAATTTGTTTGTTTTGTGCCATTTTCTATTTTTCAGCATTGTCTTTTAGACTGCTAGGAATAGAAGTAAATGGTTTGCAAGATTGCATCTCTATTTGTTTGGGCTGGATATCTCACCTCATCTTTTGGCTTTTTTACTTGCTAGAGTATCAGAATGTTTTCATGTGTGGTGTTATATTATGGTCATGGCATGTCTTACCAATTACCATGCTATTGGATCTTTCTTATGGACTTAACAAAAAGTATCATGAAAAATGTCCTGATAATATATCTTCATTGTATGCAGGGGGCTTTTTATTTAGCTCTTCTTATGATAAAACAATCAATGTATGGTCACTGCAGGTATGTAACTGTTTGTATTTTCTCTTCTCTTTCTTGATAATCAGTAAGCTGTGTGAGCATAATTTTTTAAGCACGCACCATTTTTTCTCGTAACAAGTAAATTGCAGAAGTATAAACATTGGTTGTTATATAATATCCTTCCTACCTCCTCTTCTAGTTTTCTATTGCTCATTTTTCTGACACATTGGTTATTGGGTTCTTTCCGTAGGACTTCTCTCATATACAGAGTTTGAAGGGTCATGAACACAAAATCACAGCGATTGCTGTTGTTGAAAATGATAGTCAGTTACTTTGCATTAGTGGAGACAGTGGTAGTGGAATTTTCGTCTGGTGTGTTGATGCTTCTCACAATAATGAACCATTGAATAAATGGTATGAAAATAATGATTGGCTTTATCGAGGTATTCACTGCTTGGCTGTTTCTGGCACTGGTTATCTTTACACTGGCAGTAAAGACAAATCTATTAAGGCTTGGTCTCTGGAGGTAAAGATGCTAATCCAGCTTGCTTTACTAGGTTTTACAGGATTTGAAACAATGTTGGTGCTGACTAAGACTTTATATATTAGAATAAGGCTTGTCCCAGAAGTTGATTCCAGAATTTTTTCCTCTCCTATTTTTTTTGAGAATATAACCTTTATTTTGACAACAAGTTTGTTTGTTTAGACATTCTTATAGTTAATGGATCCATCGACTCATTATAGCTTAATTTAAGCATGTGAATTAATTCTCTATCCCCCTTGGCAGGATTATTCACTTCGCTGCACAATGACCGGTCATAAATCTACTGTGTCTTGCCTTTCAGTTGCCTGTGGTATTCTTTACAGTGGAAGTTGGGATGGTTCCATTAGATCATGGTGGATCAGTGATCACAACCCACTGTCTGTACTGGAAGATGGTATACCAGGAAGCATAACTCCTGTGTTGTCAATTTCAACAGAAGACAACCTTGTTGTTTCATCATATGAAAATGGCTGTTTGAAGGTTTCACCTATAACTCGATCATGATTTACAATATAGAATTTTGTGTTTTCTAGCCAGTTGCTGTGTTATAATTTTAATTGCAGCTTATGTGATTTCTGCATGGGCTAAATCATTGTGTTTTTGTTTTCAAAATCAGATTTGGAAGGATGGTGTCCTTGTAAAGTCCCTGAAACTTCAAAATGGTGCTATTTATGCCACTAAATTGAATGGCAAGTGGCTTTATGCTGGCGGTTGGGATAAAATCTTGAATATCCAGGTTTGTTTACCGGCTTTGTTCATGAACCATAAGAAAAGGGTATACGCTTTTAAAAAAGATGCCTAAATCTGCTCTATAGCTAACATGTACTCTCTACCTTGCATTTTCCTTGGTCTAATTCTTCATAGGAGTTATTGGGAGAGTCAGAGGTGGAAATCAGAGATGTTGCTTCCATTACTTGTGATTCAATTATAACTTCAATATTGTACTGGGATGAAAGACTGATAATTGGACTTTCTAACAGGGATATTAAGGTATGTATCATTTTTGTTTTGTTGTTTATTTATCCAGCGTTAGAAGTTAGCACTTACAAGTTACAAGGATATAAATCCGTTCAGAACTTGTATATCTTGTGGACAACTACTAAGGGGCGCATATGTGCTGATGTTGAGAATTGAGATTATGCTCTACCTTATATTTGATTGCATAGTTTTTTTTTCCTTTTTTGGATTATAATCACCATTCACCACTTAGCCTCTTATACAGTAATGAAATGAACATTACATTGCAGTTCAAAACACTAAAAACTAGTTGGTTCATATTTCACCAGGTTTACTACAAGGGCCCTTAACTCTAAATCAGGATTAATTAATCATTTCTCTGTCTATCTCCATGTACATATTGTGAATAGCTCACTGTACAGTCATATTATTAAAGAAAGATTGATGGGACCATGGACTCAGAATTCAGAATTTGCATGTTGATGAATGATGATGATGATACCTATGGTAAAGTTTGAATGAAACTGCAACATAGGGTAAGATTTCTGTAACAGGAGCCAAATATCAAATACCATTGAAGTACGGCGATAAACTCTTCTCCAATTACCACGGTACGTTCCATCCCGTACCAAGGATATTTGGAGCATGTTTGGCAGGGCTCTGGCTACAGGATCCTTGCCCTATGGAACCAGAGCCGAACCAAACACGCCTGCTACATGCTGGATCTGGACCCAAGTGTTTCAAAAAAATACACTGGCGTGGTTGAGGCAGTTTCAGTTGTTCCTCTCTAGAAAAGTCTGAAAAATTACTTGCAACTGCTATCGGGAAAATTACCCTTAACTCCCATTAGGGAAAAAACAAACAGCCGCGCGTGAGAGAGGAAACTGCCTAGTGCAGGCGTGCGGCTGCTCGCGGGAGGGTGCACCGTCGGCAACGCGTGGGCGGGAGAGAGGCGCACGGCTCTAGGCGACTCGTGGCCAGTGATGATGCTCGGGCAAACGGCGACCAGATCCAGTGGTGTTTCACTCAGCGGCGCCTAGATCCGGCGGCGGTGGCCACCATTGCTCCCAGCTCCACCGTGCCTTACCTCTGCACCGCGTCTGGCCGGCCATTTGTAGCTTAAGTTATAGTTCATTTGATTGTGTTGTTAGTTGGATAACAAAAGCTTCTGATTCTATTCCTTTTGAATTGGTACAAGGCTTTCTTTTTGTATTGAAATTGCATAGCTAAGAAGTTATCTGGAATTATCTGTGGTTGCTTAGTTATGGACTTAAGGTGATTGGTGGTGTAATTTGTGGATACTTAATATATGGTCAGTAAAGCTTATCTCCAGTGTATTCAGAGAAAAAAAAGGAGCCTTCTGCATCAGTTCTTTGTGATGATGGACAGGTATTTTATCAATGCTGCATTCTAGGTTAAAAGGTTAAGATATTGCCCACTTGAACTTTCCTCTACCGATTACTGCGCTCTTATAAACCTCCCTGGCATTGTAATGGCCATGTGAAACTCCTAGTCATGCATGTTTTTCCCTTTGCTGCCATGTGAAGCTCCAACATGCATGCAATAGGCAAGAACACAGGTCGTCATGTTTCTTGTGATTTTACCTGGCTAGACTGGTTTCACTAAGCCCTTTGATTTAGTCTGAAATCAATTTTTCTGCAAATTCTAAAAACATATTGTAAATACTTAGGTGATATGTAATGATTGGTGGTAAATTTTCTTTCCAAAAATACATAAATTTCAAATAGTTTTGAAGTACAACAAGATTGGCCAAAAATTAAAAATGGTCAGCTGGCCCAGCCCAATTATAATTGCTAGATTTTTCAAAAAATGACAGTACTAAATCTGTGATGTTCTATTATTTAATTCACCCAAAAAACACTAAATGATATAGAAATTTTTTATCATTGTATCACACATTTTCTTTAAATTCCTATATTTTAAAGAATTTTCCAGATTTTATTTTATTTTGATTTTTTTTTCTTTTTCTTTTTTTTTTCAATTCAAACCGGTTGGTTAGAACTCGGTAACCGGTGATTACTGCTCGGTTACTATTTCAAACCGAGTGGTAACCGAGCAAAACCACTTGGTAATCGCTTGGTTTGCTTGTACGAAAATTTTCAAATTAAATTTAGGTCTAATTGGACTTGATATTTCCCTCGAGCTTTGTCCATGTCTGAATTCCGTACGTGCGCTCGACAACTGGGTGACTCGTGAGCCCAGGAGACCATACCATATCATTCTCAATCTTTTCGAGCACTGTACACTGTAGCATCTGATCTGCCGCGCTTAAAAAATCCGCGAGATCTCCGCGTGGAACGGAATGAAGTGATATTGTTGTTTGGTTCAAGGAATGAGGTGGAATTAAGTGGAACTAAACGATTTCAAAAATAAAATATTTTCTGTAGATGTTGAACCGTATGGTACTAATTTTTTTGGCGAACGAGATGATTTCAAATCATTCCGTTCCATTCCTCGTCTTACACCGAACCAAACACTACCTCAAACACTACCTAAAATTTCAGCTCGCGGTTGACCGCTAAACATCGGTTTCAATCCTTCGTTTCACCGTCCGTAAAACACGTAGCGTGCTCCCAGACACAGAATCTGCGCGCTGCTCTCTAATCAGACGACAACGTATCTCGCAACACAGGACCCGGCCGAGGGGTACGTACGTACGCACGCGTCGCAACGGCGCGGTTTCATAGGAGCATCGTATCGTAGGAGCTGAGGCCTGACGGCATGGCAGCACAGTGCCGATGCTTGGCACTCTTCGGTGCCTCCAAATCGAGGGCTGCGTAGCATCGATGGCCGAGAGATCGACACCTGTGCGTCCACTGCTTCAGACCACTGTGGCTGCATCGCTCTGCCCCGGACTGGTTCGTGCACTCACCGGACAGAGATTTTGCATGTCACGTGACGCTGCCAAGCATCCCATCTATGATCGATGCATGGGCCGATCGTATTAAGGTTTCAAGGTGCATGTAAGCCCCCATATATGATGTGTGCAAGGACGGTCGGCGGTTGGTACGCCACAAGGATACATATGACGCCCGTCGTTGGAGGGTCCGGTGGTACGTACATCTCGGTTTCTTTCCGGCGGTAGAGTCGGTCTCAACGGCCACTGGGAATCACTACCCGTTTCGTAACTTGATGCTGTGATAGAGTGCCATTAATGGTTTCTAATATAAAATATTGCTCCTCCTTTTGCACTGCAATAAAATGATCATATGTTTTTTTTTGAAAAAAACTGAAGAACATGTTTTAAAAGCAAGGTTGTCGGTAATAAAATTAAATCATTACTAGGTGAATCATGCTGTGAATCACCGAACATTCTACTCAAGAATAGATGAAGTGGATGTTTCACATGTTGTAGTTAAATGTTCGAGACTTGATAGCCATGACAGAGCTAGGGTAGAAGGAGTTTGACCTCGGACTCTTGCGCCTCCTTGAGATCACCGCCACGGCGCCACCTGACCCAAAGATGCTACAGGAGAAAGTTTCGTTCCTTCATCGGGTTGTCAAGCTCTGCAGAGATGGCCAACACATCGTCGTTTCTGTTGCTACTGTTAGAAATACGTGCAATATTTTAATTCCAATTTTTATTAGGAGGAAAAACTCATAGATGAATAATGATACATAAATAAATACTAACATATATTTAACGTATTTCAAGAAACACATGTTGTCAATAAACATGCAGACTACTTACTTGATCAACGAAATATCGAAAGACAACACGTAAAGAAAAAGTAGTCGCGTCGAAGTTCACACGAGCGGTCGCGCACAAGCGCTGCCCAGAAACCTGATTGCTGCCCCGTGCAGATGTTCTCTGCGGCAATGGTTCGGAGATTCCTCTCTTCTTTCAATCCGGTGCACGCCTGTTGACACCGAGATTTGGTAAATCCCAAGGCCCACCAAAGAAGGCGTGTGGTCAACAACAGGTCAAAGGAGATCCGGTCAAGGAAAGTCAGAGAAATCCGCCTGCAACAGCTGCATGATCGGATAGTGGAGCCGATGGAGATAAGAGTAGAAGGTGGTTACAGATTCATTCAAAATCGATTGGATAAGTTACTTAGACGGCGAGTCTTCGGACTATAAATATATATCCCATAGGTTAGATTAGGTAACTCTCGTTCAATCAATCAATCGACGCATCGCCACCCTTGAGCCCCAAGGTTATCCGGTAGGACTCGGGCGATCGGAGCTGCATCATTTTGATCTCTGGCGAAGAGGTAAGTCCCTACACCCTCGACGTCTGTACCAACTAGGTTAGTATCCTCACGACTGCATCGGTTTAGTTCGATCTCTTGAGGAGAACGGTGAAACAGTATGGTCGCCGGTTGTTCTTAGTCTATTTGGCTATGTCTAATACTACATCAGTTAAGTTTGATCTTTTAAATTGATGTGATTTAGGTCTGATAGTATGAGGCTTCATCAGTTAAATCCAACATCTCTCGCTATTGTACCTTTTGCATGCCATATACTGTTCATCTAAATAAAGTTTGTCTGATTTGTTGATATATTGTTCAGATCATCGTGACTAGCTACTGTCTCGGGTTATGTCTGATCTAGTTATTGTGATGATTTCCATGATATAGATATATTATATGGCATGCTTTATTTATTTCTATCAAAGTACAAGTTGATAGGTTACCTTTAGTTCATCCCCATATCATATTCACCGTCGAATGGTGCACATCGGCCTATATGCACGATCTATCTTTTCCATCGGTCGATGGCGTGCTCGCTCGATTGGGCCAACTTGAGCTATTGGTCGTATGACCGATTGGTAGCTGATTCATGATTTCATCGTTTCTGCCACAGTCCTCGGCTTGCCAGCCGATCGGCTATGCTACTAACGTTTATCTTTTCTGATACCTTATGACATATGACCTACACTGGAGTCAAGCAGATCTCTCAGGCCATGAGTGTGTCAGTGTGTGACTAAAAAGCACGCCAACAACGCCGGAAAGAAAGTTGATGAAGTCTTAAGCAGTGTAACGGACTCAAGGCAGTGGAACAGAGATGGGAAGGAAAGAATGGGGATCAAAAGCATTGATCAGATTAGACGTCTCCAATCTTTTAAAGACAACCATAGTCATGCCAGAATAAAGTTTCAAAATTATTACTAGTAACTGCCAAATTCATATCACATAAATCTAGCCACAAATACTAGTAACGAAGTTTTAAATTTGGAATTCAAATGATTAGTAACTGAAACATTTATTCTGGCATTTGATGACTATTCAAATTTCAGTTTTAATCACATTGAAACAGTGCATTTAGATACAAATAATGTATACATGAAAGTCCCAAAATTCGAATTGACTTGACATTATTTTGCTACCACGCACGTAGTCGCTCGTAGCAAGTCATAAGTCATGCGGTATCTCACGCGAAAAATACATGAATAGGCGTGCACGTACGTGTGAATTTAGCCAATTCCTCGTGAATTTTCTCTATTTAATAAATAGAGATAACTCCACCTTATAAGTGAGTCTCCATCCCACTAAATAAGCAATATGGTACTAATCATGTACACATGCTTTAGAATTAAATAATTGGATCACCTCATGGACCAATTTTCAACAGCTACTAGATTCAGCAGTCGGTCCTGAGCCGAACATGGCATCGAGTAGCAGGGTGGAGCGCGTAGACCGAGAGGTACGTAGAGGAGTCGAAAGGGCGACGTTGGCAGGTTGCTCGCCATTCGCGTCCCTCCCCTACGAGGAGCGGTGGCCCCGACCTCCTCGCTGGCAGATGCAAACGACCTCATTTGGAGAGGGCGAATGAGGAGAACAATCACGGTGAACGGTGAACGGCGGCGGGCGGCGCGCGTGAGCAGAGGAGGGGAGGGCGAGGTGGCACCAAGAGAGAGATAGACATAACAAGGCGGTACAGTCGAAGCGGGCCCACCGGATCTTTAACGGTAGGATCATTGTTATTTTTAATGTTGTGTATTTCATAATACAATTATACAAATGAGCCGAAATTACCGGAAAGAAGAAAAAACTGAGATAGTAAATACTCCTTTAGTCGTTATGAATTGTGTATACATGTATCTTATCGTATAAACTAGTGTTTATACATGTAGTAATACGTAAACTACAATGAGCTAATAAACACCGCCTTTCTCCCTAGCCATTTTCTAGAATATTAAAATATCTAATGCATATATGTCAATTTGTTGAGTGGCATATCCTTCGTGTCAATATATCTATGTCAAATAATTGATAACTTCTTGAAACTAGCTAGACCCTAACCATTACATCTTTGATCATGAAAGGAATATAAGTACTCCGTAAATTGGCATCGGATCCCATAAAAATTTCGACGTTAAACTTGTTTAGACGATAGTAGTATCAAGATAGATGGCATATTGAAGAGCTTTTCAATCAAAGCCAAGGTCAGACCAAATGACATTCTTAAAAAAAATTACATCCTTGATATTTGTCTGGTTGGAGTGATCATACGGGGAGGAGTACGTACTGTTTGGAACGTGGAAGCAGCGATTCTTGCTAGCTAGAACTGAACAGTTAAAGGCAGAAGCTCCAAATTACGAAGTGGACCAGAGAGAAGAGAAGAGATCGAGTGCAGGCAGCGGAATCAACCAAGAATCAAGTGGCAGTCCGTCTGGCCGGTAGCATATGCGTCGCATCGATCTGATCAACAGCTCGCGCGCGTTTGGCGCTGTACGAATTGGATTTGCTCTCATGTGTGTGTCATGATGCATGCATACATAGCCGCACAAACGGCGATATTAATATACATAAGATCGAATCCACCGCGACAAACCTTGCATTATATTGTAAGGTTGCGAACAAAGAATCCGAGAGAAGATATACATGGTTCGCACCTGTAGATAGCTCTGTCTCCCAGACCGGACAAGCACACACAAGCTACATCAATTAGTGTATATTATTGTCATCCAGATTTAAAAAATAAGATACGTATATATATAGTATGTATTAGAAAGATATAATACGTAGTGTTATTGTCAAGTACGCGTGGAAAGCGGATATGCTTGGACCTACCACTACGTTTATTTGCATGCGTGGTTGCGGCGGAATATTGCTTAATTCGTCCAAGTTCCAACAGCTAGCATACCACAGTAAAAATCCACCCTATTTAATTATAAAAAAAATCCAACCTGTTTCGTTAAAGAAAATTTTATGATCCGTTACTACAAGTTATGCTTATTTGATTATCTATCCTAGGTACGAATGATATATAAAATCATCTAATCATTTTAAGTTTTGTTTGGAGGCCATCAATCTTGGCAGGTTGAACATGTCGAGATTTTTGGTTTCCAAACATATTCTGACGAGTTCTTTAAAATACACATGTTATGAATAATCACTGGGTAATAATCTTCTATGAGGCCACAAGTACACAACTTACTTTAGGGTTCTTTAAAATACATTACTTTTGCAGAATTTTCCCACGAGATAAAACCGGTTTCTGCAAACATCCTTCAAAATCAATTTATTCCGAAAGACAGCCTACACTTCCGAGGAGATCCACCGTGGCACCAACTGGTCCACAGGTCTAGATGGACGCACCACTACTCCTAGGTATATTATTGTATTGCTGTAGCAGTACCATGTGAGCTAGCAGCTACGAACAAATCACAAGTTTCTCTCTCCCTCCAACCGTGGGCGCGGCGCCCGGCCCGATTCGATCGCAAAATGTGATCCACCGAGCTGAGCTAGCTAGCTCGCTCGCTCGCTCGCTCCTCCTCCTGCAGCTAGGGTTGGATTCGGATCGGATACGAATGGAAACGAATCCGGATAGCACTATTTACCACATTTTAATTCGAATACGAATACGGATTCGGATGTTCTCGAATATGAATACAAAACGAATGTTTCGAATACGAATATGTATTCGGATGTTTACTCGGTTTAACTCCAAATGTTCGTTGTTTCACAAAATTTTTAAAAATCCAAAGGGTACAATATACCAAATTAGAATAATAATTAATAAGAAACAATGATACACAATAAACCATGCACAAAATAAATTTTTAAACAACACTAGCTAAAATTAATCATACACAACAACCAATATGAATTACATAAAGTCTTGAACCGAAATTTATCATACATTTCAACCAACAAGAACACACAAATTGAGTCCAGGTGCGCAAATGCAGAAAAAACAGGCGGCAATTTGGAAAGAATTGGCTGAATTTTATTGTTTTTAAAAATTAAACATTTTCAAAAATTTATTAACATCCTATATGATAAATTTCTCAAAACATTTTCAAAATTTTATCATAGTATCTAAGTATAATATTATAATACTATAACAAGTCTCATATTTTTCAGACTTTATTTGATTTTTTAATAATTAAAAAACCCTTAAGATCCACATTACTGATGAAGTGTTGTAACATAAATTTTTTAACATTTCTTTAAATTTAGTGGATAACAACTAAAAATGGACACAAAATAATGAATGTGATTTTTCTATAAATTTTATTGCATTATTTTAGGTACTTCCAGTTCAAATTTCACATATTCCAATTTAAATACTAGAAACACAATTAATGAGTTAAAAATAGAAAATAGATCTAGAAAAATACAAAACAATTATATGGTATGAGATATATTGTATTTTAATTATATAAAAAAATTCAAGTTAAAACAAATATTTAACCATCAATTTACTTTAAACCATAATTTATTCCTTCTCAAAACTCTATTTCCTCTAGAGAGAATCTCAGATTTCTTAACATCCTATATGATAAAATTTTCGAAACATTTTAAAACTTTTATCATGATATCTACGTATAATATTATAACACTGTGACAAGTCTCGTATTTTTCAGACTTTATTTGATTTTTTTATAATTAAAAAACCCTTAAACTCCACATTACTAATGAAGTGTCGTAACATAATTTTTTTTAAAATTTCCTTAAATTTAGTGGATACAACTAAAAATGGACACAGAATAGTGAATGTGATTTTTCTATAAATTTTAGTGCATTATTTTAGGTACTTGCAGTTCAAATTTCACATATTCCAATTTAAATACTAGAAACACAATTAATGACTTAAAAATAGCAAATAGATCTAGAAAAATACAAAAGCTCTATATGGTATGAGATATGTTGTATTTTAATTATATAAAAAAATTCAAGTTCAAACAAATATTTAACCATCAAATTACTTTAAACCATAGCCTATTTCTTCTCAAAACTCTATTTCCTCTCAACAGAATCTCAGATTTCTTAACATCCTATATGATAAAAATTTAGAAACATTTTAAAAATTTTATCATGATATCTTATTATAATATTATAACACTGTGACAAGTCTCATATTTTTCAGACTTTATTTGATTTTTTTATAATTAAAAAACCCTTAAGCTCCACATTACCAATGAAGTGTTGTAACATAAATTTTTAAATATTTATTTAAATTTAGTTGATAAGAACTAAAAATAGAAACAAAATAGTGAATGTGATTTTTCTATAAATTTTAGTGTATTATTTTAGGTACTTGCAGTTCAAATTTCACATATTCCAATTTAAATACTAGAAACACAATTAATGACTTAAAAATAGCAAATGGATCTATAAAAATACAAACAATTTATATGGTATGAGATATGTTGTATTTTTATTATATAAAAAAATTCAAGTCCAAACAAATATTTAACTATAAATTTACTTTAAACTATAACATATTCTTCTTAAAACTCTATTTCCTTTCAAGAGAATCTCAGATTTCTTAACATTCTATATGATAAATTTCTCGAAAAATTTTCAAACTTTTATCATGGTATCTACGTATAATATTATAACACTTTGATAAGTCTCGTATTTTTCAGACTTTATTTGATTTTTTTATAATTAAAAAACCCTTAAGCTCCACATTACCGATGAAGTGTCGTAACATAAATTTTTTAACATTTGTTTAAATTTACTGGATAAGAACTAAAAATGGATACAAAATAGTGAATGTGATTTTTCGATAAATTTTAGTGCATTATTTTAGGTACTTGCAGTTCAAATTTCACATAATCCAATTTAAATACTAGAAGCACAATTAATGAGTTAAAAATAGAAAATGGATCTGGAAAAATACAAAAAATTTATATGGTATGAGATATTTTGTATTTTGATTATATAAAAAATTCAAGTTCAAACAAATATTTAACCATAAATTTATTTTAAACCATAACCTATTCCTTCTCAAAACTCTATTTCCTCTTGAGAGAATCTCAGATTTCTTAACATTTTATATGATAAATTTCTCGAGACATTTTCAAAATTTTATCATGGTATCTACGCATAATATTATAACACTATGATAAGTCTCGTATTTTTCAGACTTTATTTGATTTTTTTATAATTAAAAAAATCCTTAAGCTCCACATTACCGATGAAGTGTCGTAACATAATTTTTTTAATATTTCTTTAAATTTCATGGATAAGAACTAAAAATGGACACAAAATAGTGAATGCAATTTTTCTATAAATTTTAGTGCATTATTTTAGGTACTTGCATTTCAAATTTCACATATTTCAATTTAAATCCTAGAAACACAATTAATTAGTTAAAAATAGCAAATGTATCTAAAAAATACAAAAAAATTATATAAAATGATATATGTTGTATTTTTATTATAAAAAATTAAAGTTCAAACAAATATTTAACCATCAATTTATTTTAAACCATAACTTATTAATATTCACTAACTTAAGTATTCCATAATTATATAAATAATAAATAAACCATTAATATAGTGATAATATATTATCTTGAGTCTAAGTTTAATCTGTGTGAAATCCTAAAACGAATACGGATGTATCCATTTCCATATCCACATTCAGCAGAATTCGGATATCCGTTTCCATATCCACATTTGTAAAACGAATTCGAATATTTCCGAATGTCATCCATATTTAATTCGGATACGAATACGGATATCCATATTTACAGTAATTCGAATACGAATACGGATAATTCGGATATTCTGACATCCATATCCATCCCTACCTGCAGCTAGCCGCAGGTACTTGTCGATCTCTCGTGAGGTTCGTGTGACCCTGTCTATGGTTTTCATCTTGGCTAGCTGCTGCATGCTACGGACGCCGTACGCCGTACGACGTGCCCGGCCGGCCGGACCGTCGTCGCCTTGCTCCGGCCGTCACGGCGCGTCGTCTAGCTTGAGTTCTGAGGCATCATATCTATCGTCGACGAAAGCGAGCTGCACCTGCACGCACCAGTTCGAAATGAACGTGGGGTTCGTTCTTCTAAAAATCTTCTAATTATAAGCTACAATATCATCATTATTATTAGTGTTTACTAATTGGAGTATAAGTTATTTATTGTTCTTGAGCTGAGCATGGTTTTTTTCCCTATGGTTGATGGAATTTCTATGCATGACTGAGCTATATATATTCAGAAAAAAAAGTCCCAATCGTGCTTGCGTGAATGGTTCGTGCACATGTCCTTGTCCATGCCTCGCCTTCTTTGTGACGAGAGATCCTTCGTTTTGTTCCGTTCTACTTCTACTCTCCAATGAGAATAGGTAAATGTATAAAAGGAAAAGTATTAGCTTTCCATTTCGCAGCTTGTTTCACGCATTTAGGATTTGCGTAGTATTTTGGTTTCATCTCAATTGTACCAACTTTCACTCCGAACGCCGTAAATTGCAGCTACTTTGTTTCTGCTGTGAAAAAGCACAAATTGAACAAAATTGGTTTACCAAATCTGATTTTCTTACGAAAAACAGCTTTTTTCTAGTATAAATTTAAAAGTAGCTTAGACTCTGCTTTTCTGCTTTTTAGTACAAATTAGATAGCATGAATTCAAGGTGTATTGATTTATCTAACATTATTATGGGTTGTATTGCATTACACAATTTCATAAGATAACTATGTAGTTGTCAGTTACTTTATGAGATTAACTATGAACTTTTTATTTATCTAATATATTTTCCAGTTATTTAGTTACATTAATATTGATTGTTTTCTATTTATATATAAGTATGAAATATTACAATGATAAAAATTATGTTAGTTATAAAAATAATCAGCTCACATCATCTTCAACTAAATAACTTTTAGCTTTTCCACAGCAAACAACTCACAGAAGCTTTTTCACAACAATAACTCACAACAGATTTTTTACAGCAGACAGCTCACAACAGTTTTTTTCATAGCTCACAGCAGAACCAAACGGACTCTTAAGCACGTATAGCTGGCATAAACATTCAGCTATTGGACTTGCAATCGTAAGAATTAGTAACGAATAATTTAGAAATGAATTATAATCTAGAAGGTAGAAAATATCAACTTTTCTATATTCTTGTTAGCTAATACTCAAATTATCTAACTACAATACTGGGTCCGCCCCTGCTACTAGCTGCTACCACGTCTAAATGAAAGAAGTTCTATTTTTCTTATGTTTTATCATTATTCACTAGAAATTATATTGGTTCAATTGTGTTGAGAATGCGATATAAATTATTTTGATATATGTATATATATAGATTAAGTGTTTATTATTGATTTAGTTTATCATTATTGTCAAATTATTTTTTGGTATATTATATATATAGTTTGTATTCTGTTTAATTTCGTACTCCGGTTATATAATCTTGGTCATCCTGTGCGCACAGGTTAGTTCTTGTTCATCCTCCAGCGTGAGTGTGCGCGATAGATCTATGAAGTTTTGGCGTACATTTGAATATGTAAACGATCTCAAATAGATAACTCATCAACTACAAAATTGTAGAACCACTGAGATTTATAATTTCAATAAAATTATAAATTTTGCATTTATCTAATTTCATATAAAATATAAAAGCATATATATATATATATATATATATATATATACAGTAGCGCTATTATATACTACGTGTGTAGTATAGCTATTATACATCGACTACTTTCAGTAGTGAAATTTTCTCAGTAGAATAGCAATTGAGTACTATTTTTTCTCAATGGTAGATTTCTCAATAGAATAGTTATGTTACACCTGTGGGTAAGATAACATTTGTATATATATATATATATTATACACTTTATAAAGATGGTGCGGTCACTGTAAATAGAGACAAAAATAGAGTTATTTAAAATAACTGCCAATATAATGGAAAAGTGTGGTTCGTGACTGTGCCCCCCACTAGTGATACGATGCCTTAATTTGCAAGAGGTTTACCTTTAATTATAAACCGCATGCACGCATGCATGTGCCGTAAAAAGAGTGGTATCTCTTCTCAGATGTACCAACAACGCGACTAACTCTCCAAAATCTGAAAATCTAATCGCGAGTGAAAGTTGGGCGGTTATATATCCCTTATACATTATATTAATACGCTATGTCGAAACAATGAAACACTGGTATATATATGTCAGTAATGTATGTCGCTAGATATATAGCTATTCACGGTGAAAAGCAGGCAAACAAGGTAGCATGGCGTGCGTCCTTCGATTTGGCGCATCGATCGAGCATGGCCAACACGTCATGCGCGCGCGCGTAGCTACGATACGATATGCAACTATGCAAGACGACGACGACGACACATGCACCACCCCGCTCACACTGTCCAAAACTCCCATATGTAACTTTCCTCTCCCTTCCGTCCCTAGCTAGCTTGGCCTCTTGCGGCTCCTGCTACTCCACTGGCGAGCAAGCTTAGCTTCCCATTACAAATAGCCACACTGCCCCAGGCTACTAGCTAGGCTAGCCTTTCATTTCTCGGCCACACGTAGACACGTAGTGCTGCCATGGTGGAATCGACCAAGCTCGTGGCTATGGTGGAATCAGCAGAGGGGGGCGGCTGGCTTGCGACCAAGGGAGGTGAAACCGACGGGGGCATGGGCGGCGCGAACGAATCCGTCGTCTTTGACCTCTGGCGCCAGACCAAGATCCCAGCGCCGTTCGTCTGGCCGCGGGCTGACGTGCTGCTGTCGTCGTCGTCGGCGGCGGCGGCGGCGGCAAGGGAGGAGGAGCTGGACGTGCCGGCGGTGGACCTCGGCGCGGCGCTGCGGGGCGCCGACGGGATGCGCCTCGCCGCGGTGCAGGTGGCCGCCGCGTGCGCGAGCCACGGGTTCTTCCAGGTGATCGGGCACGGCGTGGACCCTGCGCTGGCGCGCGCGGCGCTCGACGGTGCTGCGGGCTTCTTCCGCCTGCCGCTCGCCACGAAGCAGCGCGCGCGTCGCGCACCCGGGACGGTCACCGGCTACACCACCGCCCACGCCGACCGCTTCGTCGCCAACCTCCCCTGGAAGGAGACGCTCTCCTTCAGCCACCGCCACGACGCCGGTGCCGGCAGCAACGTCGCGGACTACATCGCGTCCACCCTGGGCAACGAATTCAAACCATTAGGGTAAGTAAACTTGGTTCCACAGCCCAGCCTAATGTACCCATGCGGCATTTGGCAGTTGGCACGCACCTACGTAAGTACATGTACATCTACCTTTGCATGTGAGATCGATGGACTAATGAAGGGAGCGCGCCATGGACAGGGATGTGTACCAGGCGTACTGTGAGGCGATGGAGGAGGTGTCGCTGGCGATAATGGCGGTGCTCGGCGAGAGCCTGGGGCTCGGGAGCGCCTACTACAGGGAGTTCTTCGCGGACAGCAGCTCCATCATGCGGTGCAACTACTACCCAGCGTGCCCAGAGCCGGAGAGAACGCTGGGCACGGGCCCGCACTGCGACCCGTCGGCGCTCACCGTCCTCCTGCAGGACGGTGACGTGGACGGCCTCCAGGTGCTCGTCGGTGGCTCGTGGCGCCCCGTCCGCCCAAAGCCTGGCGCGCTCGTCGTTAACATCGGCGACACCTTCATGGTACGTGTACGCACGTGTCTCGAGCTAATAACCTCTCTCCATCTCTCTCTCTCTCTCTCTCTCTCTCTCTCTCTCTCTCTCTCTCTCTCTCTCTCTCTCTCTCTCTCTCTCTCTCTCTCTCTCGCGCGCGCGCGCGCACGAGGCCATCCATGGCGGCGTCGCGACGTCGTCTACCTCACCTCGTGTCCTTTCGTCCGATCCGCTCCGATCCGCCCGTGTCACACACGCACGCACGCACGCACGCACGCACGTACGTATGGGCCACGGCATGGACGAGTTTAGTAGCTTGCTTGCACCCTGTCCACACGTACGAAAATTCGCTCACCTCACCTCAGCTCGCTCTTCTTTTGTTCACCTAGATCACTTCCTTTTCAATCTTATATTTATATATAAACAATATGTTTTATACATCCACGTACAGTTCCCCTGAGAGCATTCAGTATCAGATCGACTCGCTGGGAAATTCATGCCGAAAAAAAATTCAAATCTTTAATTAGATAGAAGAAAATTTTAATTTCTCCTACATCTAGCTAATTAAACATTTAATTTTAAAGGATGTATATATATATATATATATATATATATATATATATATATATATATATCGGCCGGCTACAAAACATAGGAATATTACGACAAAAATAATTTTAAACCGTTTGGGTTAGATTACATATTGTAGCAAATACAACTCTATTGTCAAATATTGTAGAATTGGAGATCCAGTTATGAAAATCCATCTTTTATTTATAAATCAAAAAATATAATTTTGATTTCTCAACTTTTTTTACATAAATCCAGCAAATGTCGCATCAGTATAATACATATTTGACTATGTAGTTTTCATATAACCCAAATCTATATTCTACCAAAGTTATTTCTATTAACCACGCGTATCTTAAAATGACTTAATTTTTTTACCGGAGGAAGTACATGTCTAGAGCAAATTATGCGTACATCTACATTTTGTTGTACACATATACATATATGCATGCTAGCTAGAGTCGTATAATCTCCGTGCAACTATACTAAATTTCAATATAACAATATAAAGCATGTGGACCATATATAGTTGTTGCATTTACACCATGACCTATAATTGTTAATGAATACAAATGTTATTCTACATCATGGGTGTAGAATGTTATTCTACTGAGAAATTTACTACCGAGAAAAAAACAGTACTCAATTGTTATTTTACTAAGAAAATTTACTACTAAATGTGGTCGGTGTAGAATAACTATTCTACACACGTGGTGTAGAATAGCGCTTTCGTGTTAATGGATTTATACCCATGCATAATGCCTACATATGGTGAATTAAGTTTTCGTTCGTTGTTTCAAGGGCTTGCAGCTAGCCTTCTTCTTGCACGTATGTACGTATTCGATCGGCATATATATTTTGTAGGTGTATATATAGTCAACGTGCAGTGTGTACGTACTAAACGCATTGCCTTCCTTGGAATAAATCCACAAAATAAATATTTCCAGCAAATTATATTGAGGAGATCACCGACAAGCAGGACGATCACACATAGGAAAGATCATAACGAAGGTATTTCACATTTGTCGGCCGTTTACTAAATCCACAAAATTAACCCTGGTAGAGTTGAGTTTAACACTTTACCAAAACATGTATGCATGAAGCTAAGCTACTACGGCGAGTGAGGTTGAAACCACAAGAACACGAGCTCACAGTTTTAAAATCGTAGCTGGCTAGGACAGACTAGGACAGTGGCTGTGTCATGTCGTCCATGGCCAGATGCCCTGATCAATGTCTGGACTCTGGAGAAAAAAAAAACTTTTGGCAATATAGTCACCTGTCGATCATCGATCAGCTGTACTGGAGTGCATGGCGCGAGGTCGCTCGTCTCTTTCGCACTGAGAAAAGGCACAGGGTTTATTTCTCTTTTTCGCCGGTTTGGACGCTTGTCTATTTTGGCCGGAGCCGGAGACGGAGGGAGGGAGGGAGGACGACGTCGCGCGCGCGCAGGCGCAGCTAGGCGGCCGGGCAGCAGGCGGTGGTGGCTGGCGGGCCCCGCCGCCGCGCGAGCGCGCGTCCTCCCTGCCGGCGCAGGTACGGATGTACGTGACGCCGTCGTTTTCCCCGTTTCGGCGCCAGCTTTGCCGGTCCCCGGCAGGCGGAGAGGACGACGACGACGACGACGACGACGACGACTCGACCGCGTCTCACTCGGCTCAGTCAGACTTCGCAGGTCCGAATGCTACGCGAGCGAGAGCCTATAGCTCGTGCTCCGTACTGTCCAACTGTCGATCCATCCATCTCTCGCAATTCATCATGATCGATCCCCTTATGTACAATCTGTCGGATGATTTACATCTTAATTTGCCGCATTTTAGTCGGTGGCATTCACATTTTGACCCCTACATATCTACATCTATGTATGACATGTATACATTAGATTTAGATCCGATTATTATACATTAAAGATAACAAAAATGCAAACTTTATGTGATTCTCACAATTTGTAAGTCCAGAAATTCAGAATTTGCCTGAGAAAATTTTGAGATGAATTGACTAATTAATAAGCTAGCTAGTATATATACGACTCGATACATCAATATAACAAGGTTAAGTTTCTGTATTTTTTTGTTACTTTTTTAGGCGCTGACGAATGGGCGGTACAAGAGCTGCATGCATCGGGCGGTGGTGCACCGCGAGCGGGAGCGGCGGTCGCTGGCTTTCTTCCTCAGCCCGCGCGAGGACCGCGTGGTGCGCCCGCCCGTCGCCGGCGCCTGCGTCGAGCGGCGGCTCTACCCGGACTTCACCTGGGCCGACCTCATGAGCTTCACGCAGCGCCACTACCGCGCCGACACCCGCACACTCGACGCGTTCGCCCGTTGGCTCCGCCCGCCCGCCTGCTCCTCCGGCGCCCCGCCGCCGCCGTCCAGCCCACCCACGGCGACCCAGCAGACCACCGTTTAATTAGCTCGCTGCATATATTTATAGTTACAGATGGCCTGATCGAACTGCTAGTATGTATATGCATCATTGCGGCCTTGTCATTATAGTCTCTGGGGATGCTAGCTTGATTCATCCCTATAACCCCATATATATATTGGGCCGAGCTCAGCGAAGATTAATCTACTCGTGATAATTTATCAGCATGTATAATATATTGTGACGTGAATAAGTTGGTATCAGATCCCATTAAAACGTTGAGTATTACTGCAATAAATGACTTCTAAAAAAATCCTCCAATCAACAACTCAACATTGCTTTCTCAAACCCATATCCGTTAAAAAAATATCTCCATTGGATAACTCATATATACACACGGATACAATTTCTTCCCCAAACTTATACCCATATGGGTAAAATATACGCATCGGGTACTCATACCCATCAATAGGTACCACACACAAAATAGGCTAACAAATAACAATTGTATATCTATCCCCATAAAAAGTGTTTCACTTAAATAGATCAATCACTCATTTAATTATAAGATCAAAATTACATATATAAATAAACTCTCAAACATAATACGTCAATGATTTAACCTACAATAATAGCAACAATAGCTTATTAGATGATGGATATTCATCAGGTAACGGGTATGGATATTAGAAAATCATACTCATACCCACGTATCCATTGGGTACTATTTTTTCCCATATCTACCATAATAAAGTAAAAATCCATCGGGTTCTCATTGCCATCTTTATTTCAATCATCTCACTTAAAGCTTTCAAAAGTCGGACACATTAATTGCTCTGAACAGACTAATTTTGGACATATTATTGAAATACCAGGTCCACGGACTTTCAGTAACAGTCCGAAATTAGGCAATTGGGCAGCAAATTAATAGGTCAAAAAATTAAGCCTCATGTTTTTAGTGGATCATTATTAAATATGTAAGCCACATTTAACACAAATCTAGAAAAATTTGAGCTCATAAAATTTCTACCCGGCCCAAATATAACAAGCCTTTGGAAAAATTTGGATGGCTTAAAAGTGACCCAGCAGTTGCATTGAACTACGTTTGAAAGCTTTTAAACGGTGTAAATTGATCACAAGTGGGATGAAAATGGTCGAATTACTGGGCCGGAATGAGCGTTCTTCTTTACAAGGGCCCATACTTAAATATTGGGCTCACATTCGACGCAAAATTGGAAGAATTTGAGTCCATAAGAAGTTTAATGGCCCAGTGTAATATGTTTTTGGACAATTTTATCAAGTCCGGGAAATGTGGCCCATGTGTTTGGGTAAACATGGCCCAATTTCAGCAAATGCAAGCTCGATTCCAATCAAACTGGCCCATATGTCCTTTAAAGTCTATTTATACTTTCTTTTATATTCCTTGTGTTTAAAATGATTTTTTATTATAATGTTTAACGTCTTATTCAAAAGTCTTTTTGGAATATCACTTATGTTGTTATAATTTATTTTATTCAATCATAATATATATCACGTGTGTAGAATAGCCATTCTACACCAATCATTTTTCAGTATAATAGCAATTGAGTACTATTTTTTTTCAGTAGTAAATTTCTCGGTAGAATAGCTATTCTACCGGGGCGGGTGATCGGGGGAATAGACTCGTACGCCGTACGCGTGGCTGTGCTAAGGCCGGGCAGCAGCCGGACGTGGCGTTCGAGTACACGCGCAACGAGCTCGCTTTCGCCGACTTGCGCCACCTCTACCATGCATGGCTTCAATACCTCGCCACCATGGGCTTCGCCATCGCCAAGCTAAGCACCGCCGCCTAGTGATCCTCAAGCTCGCCAAAGAGGGAGACGTCCTCCTCGATCCTCCGTCGCCGTCCTTCTCGCCGCTGCCGTGCACCGCTCCGCGCTCTTGCAGCTGGCCGGAGGCCAAATAACATAGGGAAAATTATCTCGTCCATTTTTTTCACGAGAGTGAAGGAGTGGATGCCAAAAAAAACTCTTTGGAACAAATTTCCTTGGCTTTTTTTATCCCAATCTACGAGAGAAAATAATCGATACTCCTCAGATCGATTGAACCAAACCAATCGCATATACACAGTTTAATTCAATTTCATATTTGTATGTATGTATCCCGCGCGCTACATGCAGCTCGGGTCCCCCGCGTCTCATCGCCGCCGTCCATACTACTGGATCGCCTCTACGGCGTTTTACTCTTACATCCAACGACTACAAACAACTCGACGCCATCCAACGGCTCGCCCGAGCCGCCCCGATATATTAACCATATATCTCCAGCCGCACGGCCCTCAGAACGGCTTGCCCCAGTACATGAGGATGTCCTGCAGGAGCGGGTCGCCGCCGGCGTCGGCGGCGGCGGCGAACGTGCGCTCCCACTCGGAGATCTTGGGCTGGCTCTGCACCTCGGACCGCTCGCCGCCGCACGACGCCGACGTCGTCAGCACGTGCTCCGAGCAGCAGCTCGAGTCCGCGTGCACCCGCGGCATCGAGTCCGACGGCCGCACGTCGTAGTACGCCGCCTGCAGCTCAGAGAACATCGGCGGCGCGTACGGAGGAGGCATCACGGGCGGTTTCTGCTCCGGCGGCGAGCCGGCGGACGCAGCCTGCATCCCGTGGCTCGCCTTGGCAAGGTCGCCGTCGCCGCCGCTCGGCTTCTCCACGCCGCCTTTCTTGTTGTAGATTCGGCACAGGACCCAGTCATCCAGCTGCAATCAACAACGCAGCCGCCGAAAGGAGAGAAAAAAAATCAGATCTTTAATCAAAACCATATCATTTCGTAATCACAACAATAAATATGAATCCATCCATGGCACGAATACGAAACAACAACAATTAATTACGAAATGATAATCCGAAATTCCGCGCACTATCGGTGAGCACATCTTGTCGCATCCGTACGTCGCTATCTCAGCCCGCAAATTAAAGCGGCAGAAATTATTGGCGCGTAGAGGTGATGACACGCCGGCATCTACGGCGTTCACACTTGCAGGAAAGCGGCCCCCGGATGCTAACCTAAGCCGAGAGGAATCATTTATCCGCCGTACTTATCTTCTAATTAACAATTCAATCGATTTTGTTAATAGACATCAATTGAAGATTAAGAATTTCATCTAGAGTATGCTAATTATGGTGGAGAATTAGACAATTTGTTACTTAGGAGCAATTCGAGATCATTGGTGATCGGATTAAGCATTAAGCTCGGCGGCTAGCAGGGAGATATGATGATGTGCGTACCCGGAGGCTGTTCTTCCGGGCGGAGCGGTCGACATCAGCAAGACGATATTCGTGCATGATCCAGTTCGTCTTGTCGCCTTTGGGAGCCTTGCCGGAGTAGAAGACGAGCGCCTTCTTGATGGCCACGGGTCTCGGCTTGCCCACCGGCTTGTCGGCGCCAGTAGCCTTCCAGTAGCCGGTGGCGGCGGCGCGGTTCGGCCGTGACCCATTCGGATACTTGCGGTCCCGTGGGGAGAAGAAGTACCACTCTTTCTCGCCGTATAGCGCCATTCCTGCATGGATTCATGATCAGGTGGCACGTGCTACATACGGTTTATGTGTATCAGAAAGGGAGCTTGCATGAGTGAGTGAGTGAGTCCATGCATGGAGGAGAGAGATAGATACGTACTTGGCAGCTGCCATGGGTCGTGCTTGTAGAGGTCGACTTCGGCGATGATGGGCACGGCGATGGGAAGCCCGGCGCACCGCCGGCAGAGGTAGTGCATCACCAGCTCATCGTCCGTCGGGTGGAACCGGAAACCCGGCGGCAGCTGCAGCTCCTGCCCCTCCGCCGTCGCCGCCGCCGAACCTCCTCCGCCGCCGCTCATCTCCGATATGGATTCCAAGCCTCTACGCGCTGGCGATCGATCCGTTCCCCTCTCTCCCTCCCTCCTCTGTCGTCGTCTTCTTAAAAGCGAGGAGGAGGAGAAGGGCACGATGAAACCACGCGTCGCGCGAGACGTGACGCATATATAGCGCCGCGCGCCGCTCTCGGCGGCGGACGTCGGGGCCCGGGACGCGTGGACGGCATCCGGCGAGGGGCGGCTTCTGTCACTGCTTACGACAGGGCGCTTGGAGTGGCGCGTGGGCGGTGAGGCGGCCGGGGGTGTCCCGGCGGAATGGCGGCTCACGTGGACAGGTGTTCCGTTTCGGGCTGGAGGAGCGGGGCCCACCTGGGAACGTGCGACCGTCGATAGGGCGACACGGGGAAAGGGAAAAGGCCGGGCCCGGCCGAACTGGGCCGAGAATGTCAGGAAGGGACACCGGGCACCAAACTCTGTCTTATCGACCGCCGCCGAGGGAAGTCGATCTTTTTAGCGGTGGTGGAACCCACTTTACAGTAGAAGAAGGGTTTGTGCCGTTTGATAGAGATCGGGTGGCTATAGAGTCTGACTGTTTTCTGCAGTCGGCACTCTGACTGCAGAGAAGCCGGTTCCACCGAGTACTGCTTAGTTATCATTGTTTGCAAACCCTTAAGGGTATCTGGAAGCTTATAATCTTGACCTGTACTTGTAAACAAGTCTAATTTGTTCTTAACTAAGTCATGATTGTTTGGCCATCTACTTAAAAAAATATTACTCTGGTAATATTTTATAGATTTTAATTTCAACATTTTTGAATTTTAAAAAATACAACTTAAATCTAAATTTAAAACTTTGTCAAATACAATTATAGTTGGCCAACCTATGAAAAAATCCTATGGTTCCGATGGAAAGAAGAACTATAATTAGTTTTTTTTTGAAAATTTCCAAACGAACTATTTCAACAGCTGCATATATTCGTAGGACATGTTTAGGAGAACTTTAAACAACTAATATGTATCTAATAAGAAAACAAAGAAACTCATATTTTTCGGTCTTCATATTCTAGTTTTTTTTTAAAAATACACATCTATTTATTTAACAATTTAAAACCAGAATATCACTTGTTTAGAAAGTTGTTTAGAATCTAGAAAGTTTTATATTCTGCTATAACATTCGGATCCAAATCTAGATCCAGAGTAGATGTGTCATTAGATGTACTCGCCACCGCAACACTATCAAGTGATGAAACACCACCAAATATGATACTAAATACTACATTTATCTTTTAGCTAGCTTGAGTTCCCCACAAAGGTCTTTCTTTTCTTTTCATTGATATCTACATAATACATACTTCCTCCGGTGTACAAATAATTATCGTTTTGGTTTTTTATTGAGAGTGTACAAATATTAGTTATACCGTCAATCGAAGCATTGCTATCAAATGAGATGTGGTCATCGGGAGTTGAACTTGGGTGACACCATTAAAATCTAGGCTCTATAACAATTGAGACAATCCTTGTAACTTTATTTAATATCACCTTGGTATGTGTAATTTTGTCTAAACGACTAATATTTGTACACCGGAGGGGGTAAGAGGAAATTCAATAACAAACAGAGTGAATTAGTTTAATGGTTCGGTAACTTATTTTCAAGGGCATAAGTGATTAGTACTTCATCCGTACTATAATATATATTATAACTTAAAATCAAATTTAACATTTCATAGCAACAAATCTATTGTATTATAAAAATCAAATGCAATGGTAATTTCTAAGTTACAATAATACGGAATGGAGAGATCGATAGATTGGTGGCTCAGCTTTGTCGACACATATTCGTGAACATATACATAGCTTACGTGACAGAGACATATTTGTAGACTATAATTTTTAATATTCTTATTGTAAGAAGCTTTATCCCATTACAATTTTTTGTTTGGTTAGTGTGAAGAGGTAGAAATGCTGCCTGTGTTGTCTTGTAATGTTTTCGGTTTTTTGGTTTGTAATTTGGAAAAACATGTCTGTTGGCGTAAAAGATTACGCTAACAAGTTTTTGAAATTAAGAACTAACAAACGAAGAGTTTGTGATGCGGACTATTTCGAGCCTCCGAAAAAGATAATAGCTCAAAGTAGTTCGAAGTTGTGTATTAAATAACTGAGTATTCGATGTCTATTACAGGGTAAGAATGAGGTATTTATAGGTAAAAACTCTAAGGAAAATACCTATTTATCCATCAATTACAACCGACATAGTGGAAACTATTCGGTACCCTGAATAGGATTAAATAATAAATCTATCCGGAGAAGGTAGATAAGGTAGATGTTTTATCAGCCTTGCTGTTTTCCACGGTAGCTTTAGAGCCTTTGGAGGATACCTTTGAACCATGAAGCCAAGTATCCCTCGGCTTAGAAACTTTATCATCTTCGGAGATAAGCACAAGCTTTGATGCTAATGATTTATCTTTGACTGTTAATCTCTAAAGTCCCGAGGATGAAGCATTTTCCCCCAACAACGTCTACGAGTGTCTCTATTAGTGTGATATTTTGTGTCTTTCAAATAAAATCGGGTAAATATGTATTTTTCTAAAAAAATATACAAATCGATCTGATAAAATTAGGCCGGTTTAGACAATAAGCAACTATCCATCCATCCATCCATCCGTGACACGTAACCTGCTGTGGCCTGCCAGTTTTGTAAAAACTAGCTGATGGAGATATCTGCGTAGCAAGGCTACCTTGGCTAATCTCCATCGTACGGCAACTAACCAGCAAGGTTAGGTTCGCATTACGATCTACTAGTCAGAGGCCTGTGCTTTGCAACAGAATCTTATTTATAATAGAGTTTTTGCGCAAAATTCATGTTTCTACATGATTTTTTCAGAAATTTAAGGGTTTTTACTTCCCGCAAAATATATAATTAAAATACTGAAATATAAATACAGTTTTATTTTTCTTGTTTTTTATTTTTTATTTTTATTTTTTATTCTTTTTTCTTTTTCTTATTTTTCTTGTTTTTCTTTTTTCTTTTTCCCTCTTTTCTTTTTTTTTCTCACGCAGCCAAGCTTGCTGTGCGTTGCGGGAGGGACGCCCGTTGCGGGAGGGACTCCGGGTCTGGCGGTTGAAACACCGGTTTTTATAGGGTATAAGTTTTGATTGGTTTTTTGTGGGAAGTGGGGAGGTGCAGTACGCAGGCAGCGGACGGACGAGTAAGTCCCCGCTTTAATATAGTTAAGATTAAGATTTAACAAGTCAAAGCACGCCACTTTAATTTCTCGATTACATTCCGATCGACGCATCACGAGCCTGAGCCGGCCAAACAAAGCTTATCGAGCCATCTACCATTCTTCGGAATTAATCAATCCAGAATCCAGATGCTAGTTCTCCCTCAGTTCCGTAATATTATTGTCTAAAATTAAATTTAATATTTTATAATACAACGAATCTGAACAGTTTTAATGTCACTATCCATTCAGATATAGGATAAGTAAAAAAAAGTCTACAAAACCTCGAGTATTAGGCTATCGACGAATGTTGTCCTCAACTTAAAAACTATTTTTTTTTATTTTTTTGAACTAATTTATACCGGACAAACAACTCCTAATGTGACTTACTATTATGGTTTTCCTAATGTGCCGGTCTACATGACATAAGACATTAAGGTAGTTGTCCACGTAGCTGCACGCTAATATTTAAAGGGTGGCAGAAATAGGTTTAGAACTAACTGATTACATTACAACATGTGTATCAACTAGCCCAGCAACATGATGGATTTGACATGTCCTTGTTCCAACCACTACCTCCCCCGCCACCACCACTACCTCCCCCGCCACCACCACTACCTCCTACATTAACTCCTAACATATCGTTATTTGAGATACTTAAGTTAGCGTTTAGAAGGGTAGTTGAGTTTGTTCTCTAATTTTATCTATTTTTTCAGAGTTTCCGTATGCCTGGTCAGGATGGAGCCTCCGGGGCAAATGTGGATGAAGCAGGAGGCAGCGGTGGCGCTCATGACCCAAATGTGGGTGATCAGTGAGTATATGGACAAATGTGACTTTGTATGTGGCTCTCGATGTGTTATGTGACTTTGTATGTGAATTTGGATGGTATATGTTAATTCAGATGTGTACTGTGACTTTTGATGTGATTTCAGTTGTGTTATGTGATTTTGGATGTAATGTGTGAAGTTTGGATGTGAGATTGATTTTTGATGTTATATGTGAAGTTTGAATGTGATTTTGGATGTTATATGTGAATGTGATTGAAATTGTGGTGGATGTGAGTGTGAGTAGGGGAACTAGAAAAAAAAAAACAAAAAATACCAGCTAACTTCCGTCGGCTTTGACCATAGCCGACGGAAGTTAGCTGCTTTTGGCCACGTGGGCAGAAAGACTAACTTCCGTCAGCTAGGGCCAAAGCCGACGGAAGTTAGCGCGACTCTGCTGACGTGGCAGAGTTCGACACTAACTTCCATCGGCCACGTGAAGCTAACGGATGTTAGCTAACTTCCATCGGCGGCCGACGGAAATTAGTTAACTTCCGTCTACGCGCTTCCATCGGACAAATGCCGACGGAAGTTTCCTGGATTGTTGTAGTGTAGGGGTGACTATAGAAGGATAGATAGGAAGAAAACAAAAGGATGAGGAGGAGAGAGGAAGCAAAAAGGACTGGGGTCTTATTTGTCAATTACTTAAACCAGATGAAATCAGCATTTAGTGTCTACGTAAACTGCAGTAAAACCGTCGTAATGAACCGTTTCGAAGAGTTATTTGTTCGATATAAATTAGTTCGGGGTTAAATTAAAGTGTGATTTTTTAGGCTGGAAAAACATTCATCTACCATCTACCTGAAAGTCATCTACACTTTTTCCGTAAAGAAATATCCAAGGATGGCTTCGAGATTCGCGTGGTCGCAGATCTGCACAGGTCAATCGGACGGTCGATCCGGCGACGCGAAGCCGTGTAGTACGTACGCCTACACGATAGATGCGTTTCGCTGGTGTAGTACAGTACGTACGCGTAACCGACCGCGAGTTGTGGCGCCATCTGCCACGTACACATCAGATGCCGATAGGAACAAGCGATATCATCCATTAATTAGGCCCAGTTTTTTTTTAAAAAAAATCGAATTATTGGTCTAAATCATAATATCGTAGATCTCGTTTGTTATAACTTTATTTTTAAGATTTTTATGACTAAATAAAAATAGCTCTAAAACATTTTAGATCTATAATCGCGAAGCTAAGTCGTGTTGTTTTGTTTTGCGCTAAAAATATTAGAAGTTTAAACTATTTTATTTTAACGAAAAAATTTAGATCCGGCGTGGTGCCGATCAGAACCTTATGAAATATATAATTTCTTCAAAATAATTCATATAAAAGTTATTTAAATCTTTTTGTTAGAAATGTTTATGTTTTAATATTAAATTAGTTCGTTAAACATCCTCATAATACAATTTGTAAAATGACTATCATTTTTATTATTATCTATCGTGTAACATCTATATATTCAAGTCTAATCAGTCAGTCACCGCGTCTTGTCACATTAATCCGGAAAGGAGTTTCGAAAGATCAGAATGAATATTTATTGATAGAACACTGAGTTAAAAGAGGCGACACGTACGTAAAAAATAATAAGTAATTAGCTAATCACAAAAAAGAACAAGCCACTACTGTGCAAGCAAAAGTCTTAGACCGGTTCAAAATACAAGGTACAAAAATATTTAAGATTTAAACTAACGTATTTAATGATAAAAAGTTGATAAGTATTTTAAAATAATTTTCTAGAATTTTTATATATCTTTTGAAAAAACATATTGTTTATAGTTTGGTATGCGTGGTTCTCCGCGTGGCCTTCGACGGCTCAGATACCCACGCGCAAATCGATCCGGTGGGTCGAGTTGTTTCAATTCGATATTATAATAATTTAGTTTATAATAAAAAATGGGGACTTACTCGTCCGTCCGCAGACTCCCTTCCCCGTTCTCACTTTCTATAAAAAACCAATCAAAACTTATACCCTAAAAAAACTGGTGCAACCACCCTAAAAAAAACCGGTGCAACCGCCCCACCTACGTGCGCTCAACGCCTCAACGTGATGCCCCGCCCCCTGCGCAACCGCCCACAACCGCACGTGCCCCGCATGCACACAAGCAGTTTCATTGCGTGAGAAGAAAAGAGGAAAAGAAAAAAAGAAAAAAGAAAAAATAATAAAAAGAAAATAAAAAACTAGAAAAAGAAAATTGTATTTATATTTCAGTCTTTTAATTTATGTATTTTGCGCGAAAATAAAAAAACTATTATAAAATAAGATTCTGTTGCAAAGCACAGGCCTCTGACTAGTATATTATATACAAAAAAATGGTAGTAGTTCGTCGGAGATGTGACGGTGACCAGAGTAATAACATGGACTGCTCAATTGGTTGCTGAAATCGATCGGCTACCGCGCGGTAGCCGACGATTCGCAGCTGAAGGAATCAGTTAAATCGGTCGGTTTAAATAAAATTTGAATTTTGAAATTGGAAAAAAATAACCTAGTGGGTTCTGTTTGACCCGAGTTGTAAATCAAATTTGGCCCAGGCTAACGCGGTGGGTGGGCCCGCGCTAAACAACGTCGGACTCGAGCGCCCCCGCCGCCCCGCCGGTTGGGCTGCCAAACCGCCACGAACACGGCCCACCATATGTTGCTGCTTGCCCCCGGCACCAGCCTCGATCCGCTTCGAAGCCGGCCGTGGTCGCCGGCGCCCGGCGGCATAAACAAGGCCATTGACATAGTAGTAGTAGTAGTAGTAGTAGTAGTAGTAGTAGTAGTAGTAGTAGTAGTAGTAGTAGTAGTAGTAGTAGGAGGAGGAGGAGGAGGAGGAGGAGGAGTTTTCAACTCCACCGTTCTGGACGCGGCCATGGCGAGCAACGACGTCGTCGTCCCGCAGGCGCAGCAGGCAGCAGCTAGCAAGACGAGTGTTGGGAAGATAGTGGCACGGATCACCATCACCATGGATTTTCAGCTGACAACAACTCAGTCAACGATCATCACCGCCGTGCATGGATCTTCAATTCAGCTGACAACATCAGCATTAACCACCAACACCATTAATAACGATCATCACCATCACCATGGATCTTATGGCAACACCGTACCAGCAGCAACTATGATCTAGTACAAAGCATGTATATACGGCAAAAATACCACGTACCCATGCATGTTGGATACCATATCGATCTGATACGGATACGTATCTGTATCTAACATGTTTCCCTTGTTTTCGCATTATTCAAAAAATAATTCAGATACGTGTTGGATGCTTTAATTCAGATACTTTCGGATACTTTCCCAACATATACCCCAAATCCTCAAACCAACAAGACCCACCTCTTAATTAAAGTAGATCTGCTTAACGCAGTGTAGGACCATATATGGACACTTGAGATAATTACAATAGGAGTGATTTTATGATGCTGATGAGGTACCAAAATATTCAAAACTTTTAGTTGTAATTTTGATACATTCTGATACTTTGATACTGAAATATCAAATTAACACTGAAAATTACGATACCTCTGTTAACTTCTAAAAGACCGTAAAATTTCTCTTATGATAGTGATGAAGACTACAATACTTACAGCAACAACAGTGATAACTGATAACTAGGATAGTTTAGTTACACCCACTACTATACAGCTACCAATGTTGATGGATTGTGGGTTCAATTGAGAAAGCCTATGAGCATAGTAATTGCTTTGGATTTAATATATATGTTGCTTAATTTGGTCCAATTCGAAAAGTAGTTTGGATGAAACCCTATGAAATTCCATTCACTGGGTTTCTGCTATAAATAGAATATAAAATTTGCATGTGAAATGTTCAGCGTGATCATCCAATACATGCAACTGGAAATCAACTCGACGCGATCTCAATCGCCAAGCTTTGGAGTGGGTGACAGATGGATTGCAATTTTGCAATTCATGTGAAAGAATTCATAAGTATTATACTAGATTAAGCCAATAATTAATTCGATTGTTTCCTGCACGCGCGCAGATGCAGCAAAACACTAACAACCCAACGAAACATACTGGCCTGATCCTACATTGCCACGACGGCGTCGGCGAGGATGCCTTTGCTGTGCCGGCAGCGGCACTGCGGGGACTCCTCGAAGTTTTCCGCCGGGAAGGCCTGCGACAGCGGGCCGACGTAGAACATGAGGTGGCCGGCGTCCGCCATGACGACCCGGTCGATGCCCCAGTTCATCATGAAGATCCTTACCGTCACGCCCTGGAGGTTGCCGATGCTGCCGCCGGCCACCTTTCCGGCGATCCTCCGCCGGTACGTGAGCCGGTACCCGCCTCCGACCTCGAACTCGCAGTCCTTCTCCAGGAACACCTCGAACGCGCCGTCCGACGGCCGGAGCGTGTACCCGGTCACGCCCTCTGGGAGGATGCCCCTTGGGAACCCGAACCTCTCCAGCATCTCGTACGCGCTCGGCTCATCGGCGGCGAGGACGCCAGAGCCGCCTCGCGTCTCGGCCGGGACTTCCCGGGCGCCGGAGACGTATAGGGCGGCGACGGCGAGGAGGAGGATCAACAGGAAGGGCAGGAGGAGGTGGCGCTGCGTGGCGGTGGCCATGGCGGCGTGGTTTTCGATGCCTCTGCGCCGCTGTTTTTTTGGAGTTAGTTGGTATTCGTTAGCAATTATCGACGTTCATATGGGAGATGAATTTTTTGGATCTAAGTGTTTTAATAGGTGTTGTAAAATATTTACTGTAGGAAGCTGGTGCAGTTAGAACAGGAAGAGATACCAAAATATATGATAATATTATCATATAGAAATTTAACCGCCAATATTATATTTTCTATATTTTAATCTTGTATCATTATAATTAGGCATTACTTCATAAATATCTTCTGTTTTATTTTATTTATATTTTTTATAATACCGGAAATGACTCTTATTACCTAAAAGTATGGAGTATTAAGAAAGATTTAATCAAATAGATAAAATTGAGAATATGTTGGAAAAACATTTAAGGCTAAAATCTCTAATAATAGAGATAAGAAGTATATTAGACGCTACTTAGTAATATAATACATTCGTAAATCGTAATGTGTGTAGTCGCTATCTATATGTATTACGTCGAGGTTAGCGCGAGGGTCTGACCTGACTTGGGTTGTAAGATGACTCCAGCTCATGTCCATTGCGTAAGTTCCATTGCGTGCATTCATGCACTCAAACGACTGAGAAAAAAGTTTTTAAAAAACTGGCTGTTAGATGTGCGAACAAATTGGCCTGCACAATTTTTCGTCTTCTACAGAGATTTAGTAATTAGTCAATAAAAAATTTAAGCTATTTAATTATTAAATAACGTGTAAAACTATCTAAATCTGTAAATATGAAACAAAGTGCCAAATAATTGAAATCAAACTAGTCTTCAGTTAGCGACCAAAAAATTTCCTCCAAAAAGAGAGAACATTACTGCAGCTGCAGGCGACCTCAAGAAAGTGAATTAAAACTTGTGGTGATATGGTGTAAATGACCCTTTTAGTAACATCATCACACTGCAGTCAATCATTTAGTGACCTTGCGTGGGCTGCAACAGGAGGTGCCAACATTTGCCAGAATGCCAGTGCCTGCTTGAACTAGTAGCATAAACACAGCTAATTTTATGGCCACATCATGAGGCCAAAAGGCACAGCGCCTAAATCCAAAAAACTGGCTAAGAAAATATACTGTCGGTCAATATATACATGCATCGCTGACTGGCCCTTCCCCATAACTCCATAAGATTACAGTCTACAGAGATAATATGTTACAATAAAGTGGCCCTGACATCGTCACAGCAGCAAACTTGGCAGCATCACAGCAGCAAAGCATCCTTGAGCAAAATGGCGGAGTCACTAGACTGACCTGTTTTCCAGACTCTAAAATCATCGCTGAAGTAGCCAGTATTGTTCCAGTGACGCAGTAGCTCCATTGTAAATGGACCTCGTTCGTCACCTTGAGGATCGTTGTAGTACCACACACTTGTGTGCTCTGAGATTCCACCTTTCACCTTCACAGCCTTTTGACCACTGCATGAAACATATGGTCGCGTACCATGTACGGGACCCCCACTTCCATCAATCATGTTTCCAGATTTACCATGCAGAGAATCATCATCATCGTCATCAATGTCAATAACTTGAGCTGTGATAGCTGCAGTATCTACAAGAATAATATGTTTGATCAAGTAGAACAATGGGGAGACACGGAGAAAGGAATATCCCATCCTATCAGCATCGGAATTCATAGGAGTAAATGCAAGATGACATTGTCATGGAGCAAGATGACATCTTCACGTATGTGCAACCTCCTAATTTCCTTAAAATGGTTTTTACATGTCTGAACAAATAGAGTAAATGCAAAATCGCACATTTTTAGAAGGGAGAACACTATAAAGTTCTACTTAAGAACTTTGCAAATATATGACATCCAAATTAGTTTATCAAAAGATATCACTATGAAGTTACCGTTTTCTTTATCATAAAAAGAACAGGTAGTAAGAGCGAACCTTCAGCACCCTGCTTTTGAACATTTGTGCCAGGTGTGCAATCACCAGAAGCACGAGGTTTAATAGCTGTGTAGTTAAATATGAACAACGAAGTCAGATAGCTCAGAAAGTTTGGTATGTCAAAAAGAACAAAAGATGGCTGAAAGATTGGTACAAATTAAGCCCTCTGATTCCATAATTAAGTTTTTGTAGTCTTGACTGCAAGAATTAAGGAGGTAGGTGAAACAGCTAGGTTCCCTCAAATATCCACATGTTATTGTGCTATGAATGCTGTAAATTCACTCCACCTCATTACCCATGCACATGGTAGGTATTGAGAATGGGAAGTTGCAATTTGCAAACATGAGACAATATCTCATTTAATGGAGCTAAGGAAGGGTAAGATAGGAATAAATAATGTAAAAGTGCCATGGAATGATGGAATTGTAGAATGATTTGCATTTAGGAAAGAGCAGATAAACTAAAACAGTCTACATTTTGAGTCAGATGTGTTAGGCTCACCCCACCTAGCCAACCCAACCATAAAACCTAGGTGTTATAGTGGGAGAGGTGGGGGCTTTTATCCATAGTCCAACATTCCCCCTACGGCGTGCGAGCCCGGCGTAGCCCGCAACAGGTCTCAGCACACTAGATAGGCGCAGGGGAAATCACGCAGCGGAAATGCGGAAATACGTGGCCAGGGGGATTCGAACTCAGGACCTTAGCTCTGATACTATGTTAGGCTCACCCCACCTAGCCAACCCAACCATAAAACCTAGGTGTTATAGTGAGAGAGGTGGGGGCTTTTATCCATAGTCCAACAAGATGGAGTATAGCATTACTAGTGAAAGGGTGCTCTGGGTATATGATATATCAGCAGGAGCACCGAGTTCAGTAGCTGAATCATTAAACATGAATGATGATAAATAGCCAGGTAGCTCAGAATGACAAATATGTCAGGAGAATGAACTTGCAAAGCTTTCGGGGTGGCTAGTGCCTGGTGGCATAAGTTCCCTTTGTGTCAGATCATGTGCAGTAAGTTTTCTTTACTCCAGCATTGAATCCTACTAACATTAAACCTTGAGGCTATGCCATGAAAAAACAACAAATGGTTGGTTACTGGCCCACACTTGAGGATATAAACTTTTAACTTGCTGAGTGAACAAATATTATTTAGGGCCTGGTGCTCCAAGCTAGATATGCACAGGAGCAAACCTTCATCTATATGTTCAGGGGGCAGCAGATTCATAGTGAAGCTCCACTGCCATCGATTTTAAAGATGGAAAAAGCATAGTTCAGTGGCAGCAGTTTCACAGAATCACAGTGAAGATCGAGTGTCATTGATTTTAAAGATAGACATCATAGTGAGAGAGCTGTTCAATAAGTAAATACATATGGGCAAACCTTCAGGTTTTTCTTCTAAGGAACTTTTCAAACAAACAGTTCTCTCCCCCTTTTTCCCTATACAAAAAACACAGTATTCACCTCTTGTTAAAATCAACTGAATGCACATCGTATAAGCAAACCTTTGCCTTTTTCTTCGGAGCAACTTTTCAAGCAAACTCCATCCATGTTGGTACCTACAGAAACAAAAATGTGTTTACCTGCTGCACAGAAGAGAATTAAACGAACTTCCCACAGAAAACTATTGAAACAACTAAACAAGCAACAAAAGAATGAAAGAAAAATATTAGCAATCCAAAATTTAACTCTTCCTCAGCAGCCTCTAAGCACACATGAGTTACTTTCCTTAAGTTTAATATTTACTAAAAATGATTCAGTAGTAAATAGTAATGGAGAACATCATGAACTTGAGAATCGGTGAAAAGTAGGAACTACAGAATCAATTCAGGTGAGTATTATGTGCAAATGGAAATTGTGAAATGAGTGAAGCACCTGCTTTCCTAGGCAGACTATTTCCAATAAGAAAGTAAGAAACTAGAGAATATGCCTCTGAAAGGAAGACCAATAACATGTTTGTGGACAGTAAAGTTTTGTCATCAATAAAATTTTGGTAATATAGGGTATTTGGGGCATGTTTGGTAAGGTAGGGACATAGGATATTGTGTTTAGTAATGCTTTTGGTGCTACCAAATTTTGGTAAAGTATGGGTATTTTGGGGCATGTTTGTTTTATTGGCCAAACAGACACTTAATTTGCTAATACCAAAATTTTGTAAGGTTAGCAAACCAATCAGTAATCACACCCTAAACTGGCATGATAGAAATATGCATATCAGAGAATGCAGTCACAAATGGGAGAGAAAAGTTTAACCCAACAGAATCAAATAGTTGGTGTGAAAACAAATAAGTTTTTTTTAAAAGAAATCTCCCCAATTTTCCAACAAGTATACCAAGGTTTCAATGTTTCATAGTGTAGGATTAGGATGTTTGGGGAAATGATATAACAGGTTCACCACCCATTCAGGGTGCAGACCTGTGGCAAAACAAAAGAAACTGTAGTATATCTAATATTCTACATCTAATAAGCAGAAGTGCAGATCGCCAGATTCCTACTGTAAGTCACACAAACATAGTAAATGAAAGAGTGATTTTACCGTCTTGAGGAGGCATCAAGGAGGCACAGGAAATACCATAATTTTTAGTATTAATTTTGGTACCTCTTAATACCTGAGATACCAGCAGGTACCAAAATTACTAAAAATTGTGGTACCTCCTCAAGGACTGTAAAATTTCTCAAATGTAAATGGAAGAAAAAATGTCCCATTAGAGAAAACAAATCAGACTAGGTGAATATCAAGTTTCTCTATCCATTGATTCCAACTCTCCAATGGCTTCATGAAACTATATGGAATTTCGTAGTAAATGCAGCAGCACAAGCAACAGTTGTAGGAGTTTTGAAAAAACCTGTACTCTTCTGAGAAGAATTTTTTGCTGCTGTAACTACAATTTCAGAGCCTTTACCATCCTCTATATCTGGAATAACTTGAGGGACCTCTTCAAGAAGACGTTGCCTTTCTGATGGTGTTCGTAGTAGCTTTCTCTTATCAATGTACTTATGCATCGTAAAATACTGTCAAGGATATAATTGTACTGTACAAAAAACACTAATCCTAAAATTCATCCATGAGTGATTTAACAGGAAAGCAAGATATAATATGTTGGCAAACATAAAAACAATCAAAAGAACTCAATCTGGTAAGGATATTCATCGCGCCAACCCTTTTCATTTGCCATTTCAATTAATTTGTCCAGTCTCAAAAGCTCTTTATTGATCCACTGCAAGAGAAAACAAAGGATAAATTTATAATATTACCAACATGGCAACATATAAAGTTACAACAATAATCTATAATTTTGAACATGTTACCAAGTTACTGGTTACAATTTTATTTAATACAAGATCAGAACTATGAGATGTAAGGTATTGAATATTGGTTAAGAAAAAGGAAAGTTTGGTCTATACACAAATAATTTCAGAATATACTGCACAGTGCATAAAAGTTTATCTAGCTTCCTATTAAACTTACATGATTCAGTATGTCCCCATGTACACTTCTTGCTTTCTCTTCAAACTCAGCCTGTATAAATACATCTAGTTCAGAGCAGTAAAAGAAGCTTAGGATATAGATACATAGATCCTTCAAGTAAAACAAGAAACCATACAACCGTCACTAAGTAAAACAAGTAAAAAAGGTTCATTTTTTTCTTACAAATCCTTGTACTCAACTGGTTTATCAAAATGATTTTGTGTTCATTACATGGTAGCAAAGAGGATTGAAGCACCTTGTTAATGCAAAATTTGAGCTGTTTGACTTATCGCTTAACTAAGCTAAGGATTGTTTTGACTAAACATAGTCAAGTGCTAGTGCTATCATGTAATGGACAAATTTTTTTTTGATAAACCAGTTTAGTTCAGGGACTTGTAAGAATAAATTGAACTCCTTTCATGCACCAAAATGAAGATGCAAGGAGAAATATGGAATTATGGATAACTCATAACTGTGATGTGATTTATCATTTTATAAATCAGTTGAGTACAGGGACTTCCGGACTTGTAAGAAAAAATTTAAACTCCTTTCATGCACCAAAATGAAGATGCAAGGAGAAATACGGATAACTCATAAGTCAAACTGTGATGTGATTTACCACAATCTCAATCCTGAATCATCTCAAAATGATTTCTCCTAATGAGTTTATTACAACTGCAATATAATAAATTAGAAGAAAAATTGGTTTGGCAAAGAATATAGCCAGGTAATTTTTTTTGACAGAAGACAGTAGAGGAGAAGCCTCCTGAAACTATATTATTAATGAAAAAATACATATAGAGTTATTAGATCCAAAGGATCGGGAAGAACAATCCAACAAAAACCTCCTTCTCAAGCATCTCCACAAATACTATGCTCGCCATGACTCCCCTTGGGTTGATCTTGTCTGGACCTTGTATCGCTACAACAGAAATGCGCCGCATTTCTCAGCTGTCAAGGGTTCCTTCTGGTGGAAAGACATTCTCAGGCTGTCCACTATGTTTCGGGGCTTCGGGCCGTTGCCATCCCTAAGATCTGTAATGGTCTCACGGTTGCCTTTTGATTTGACTGTTGGCTGGACCAACCCTTACATAGGATTTTTCCTAACCTCTTCTCTGCTGCAAGGCAGCCCCATCTCTCAGTTTCACACTTCACTTCGCATCAGCACCTGGACAATCTGTTCCACTACCCGTTATCTGTAGAAGCTTTGCAAGAGTTCAACAATCTCATTATGCTACTGGATCAACAACATCTGGACAACAACAGTAATGATTTCATCTGGGGCAACAATTTTTACTCCTAACAGTACTACTAGTATCATTTCAAAATGTTACATTTCATTCGGTTTTCGGAATGCTTTGGCGATCCAAGTGTTCCAACAAGATCAAGGTCTTCTTTTGGTTACTCTGCATGGATAGGCTGAATACCAGAAATATCCTCCGAAGATGTCATATTCTTCCAGCTGTTGCGGACTTCACCTGCCCCCTCTGCCGGTCCCAAGAAGAAGAAACCTCAGCTCATCTTTTCTTTGACTGCCCCTTTTCCTGCTCCTGTTGGGCCTCTTTTGGACTCCTTTGGGATCATGGTATTTCAGTCCAAGACAGAATCCTAAAGGCTAAAGCTTCTTTCGGTGGGACTTTCTTCATGGAGATTGTTCAGCTTGGCTGTTGGGTCACCTGGTTACTTCGCGACAGATGTGTATTCGACAACCTCAACCCCTCCATCTCCGCGTAGAAGTCCTCCTTTTTAGTTCAGCTTTCTATTCGATCTTGTAGATTTTCTCCGCCTCTTCGTTCTGCCATCCTCCTCTGGCTCAATAATCTGTAATCCGCTCCCTGTTCTCTCTTCTTCTCCCTCCGGGGTTCCTGTTTTACTTGTGGTGGTTTTGTTGCTTTATTAATATATTTCTCAGTAGGTTCCTCTCCTACTCATTTTCAAAAAAAAAAAGCACTCAAATTCCCTATGCAAACTGTTCACCTTTCCAGTTAGCCAGGGCATCAGCCAGCTTGTTTAAGGAACTCTTCTTTGAGCCAAAACCAAGTCAAACACATTCAAGCACCAAACATTATCTATTTTCTCCTATCACTAAAGTATGCATGATGAAACAAGAACTTCAGCAGACCACACTACATCTAATATTAAGATATTTTTATTTTGGGAAAATAAAACTTCAAAGAAGATTAACTTACAACAGTTTGCCTTTTAGAAGGTTCTTTCTGGGACAACATACAAAGATCTTCACATTCTTCCTGTTATCAACAAAAGATGATTTGTACATCAAAAGGCATCCAAGACTAAATGTTAAGTTATAATTTATAAAGGGAGGAAATGACATTGTATTGCAAAAAGTGAAGAACTTATGCATAGTAAATGCAGTTCAAATGAATATTTAATAACTATATTGGTACCAATATTTTATTTTCTATGAGTGCTGTCGGAACAAGGTAAGGCACATTGTACCTCATCAAAGTCTTCATCTGACAACACAGAAATTTTGACATCAGGCCACATATTGGAAATACATAAAAGAATATCTGTAGATATGTCCCTTATCTTGTATCCTTCTGAGGATTTCTTAATGCCTGTTATGGATGTTTTCATTAGCAGATAACAATAAATGCTTTATCACTAAAAGTCTAAAACTACAGGTTAGAGTGCATGCGAAATGTTCATGTGTATATAATACATTGAAATTTCTACTTAGCACACTTAAGAAATTGGCCATTGCAAATGAAAACAACACAAGACATACTGGTTCAGTACTCCCCTAAGGGAATAGCAGTATGCAGAGCAAATAGAGAATAGTTTAGTTCAAGATGTAGGAACCTTTAAGAGATGGACATTACCTATGACTTGCCCAAGCTGGTACAGTTTTTGAGGCTTGTGGTGACTATACCCTTTGAGGTCATTCTTTACTCTAACAAAACAGCCAATAACTTTGTGTTCAAACGTATCTGGCTGCTTTAGCAGATCAATAACTAAAGTTCTCTTCAAATAGATCAGTTTAATGTTATCGCGGACAAGAGAAGCAAAGCATGTCCTGTATCTTTTGGACACATCTTCTGGGGTACTCAATTCATAGTTCATGGTCTGACCTTTCCTCTTCATAGCTGAATCATTGTTGTCCTTGGAACTAGCAAGAATTTCATCCTCCGATGTGATGTTTTCAGTAATATGCCTTTCTAACAAGCTATATATCTTGTTGTATTTCAGTTTTGATTTCCTAAACAGAGACCGGAGTGTGCCGTCACATATGATCTTTTTCTTATCTTTCTGCACAAGATCTTTTTGTCGAATGTACTCCTTCACAACTTCAGCAGCGCCAAATTGATCTAGAGGTTTTGATGCGTCTTTGCCTATTGATGACAGGAATCCAATAAGCGCTTTCGAACCCCAGCCCACATAGATTGTTTTCTTTATTTTGCCTTCCTTCGATATGTTTTTTGCTTTATTTGATGTTCCATTTAAAACAGATGGATAAACTGGATCATCATCGTCATCGCTATTGCCCAAGAAATCATCGTCTGAACTCTGCTCTCTATTAGGAGGTTTCTCCGGATCTGATAGTTCATTACAATTTAGGCCATTTCTGAGAAGAGCATAAGCTTCTTGAATATTATGCAATGTCAAGCCTTCTTTGTCCTTAACTATGTCCCAGTACTCCTTGAACAAAAATTCATATGTCTCCCTGTCACTGAAATCAACCCTTTGCTAGACAAAAGAACAAACATCTATCAGAGAATAATTAGAGCGAGCAGAGAAGAAGATAGGCAAAATAGTATAGATTGGATGGCATAGATTTACTTGTTACAGGTAGCCTTGACACAAATTTAAGAAACTTAGATTAATTCATACAAAGGCATCAACATAAATTGTGCACACAGATAATCTGCAACTAATATTACGCAATCCGCTATACAGTAAGACATGACTATTAAACAACCTTAGAGGAGCTGTTTATAGCTGCAAGGAAACTATTATTAGCAACAGACAAAGCTATCAAACATCTCAAGACAAAGGGAAACAAACAAATTAGATAAACCCTAATGGTGTGTGGCACTAACATAAGGCAATTTGAAATGTTCATAAGGTTGTGCATTTAGTTACCCCATCAGAGTCAACATCAACGTTCTTCTCAATCATGATTGCCATCCTCAAACAGTTGTTGCAGAATCCCTTTGTTTTCCTCATGACAGGGACAAATTCTGCTTGTCTCACACAACTACGACAAACAGAGTTATCCGGACAACAAAAGCATCGGTAGTATGAATGCCCTTTGCAGATGAAGCATGTATGCCAATCTGTCATGTTTAGTATCAAGGTCAATTATAAAGAAATTTGTAATACATTGTGGAATTGAAGACAAATTTGAAAACAGAAAAATGGAATCTAGAGAGGCTTTTAGTGAATATTACAAATTCTAATTGAGGTATGCTTTCTTGAAAACATATATTAGGTTCAAGCATGAACTTGGACATAACACATCTCATAAAGAATACTTCTTTACGCACTAATTTAAATCACGTGCCCATCTTGTGTCTCTCCTCAGCTAGGTAGTTGGGACACTGCACATTTTTCTATTTCATGGTTGCTATTTAATGTCATAGGTTGTATCAGGGAAGTAGGTAAACAGAATAAACATTACATATGCATTTTTTTGGTAATAATAAGATATTCCTAATTTCACGAATCAAGCCCATTCAAGTGCATAAACAAAAGAATTTTCACAGCAAGCAGTCATAGCCATGCAAAAGAAAGAATGACTAAATACTCACTACAGATGAATTGTTCATCTGAATTGAGGAAGTCGCCATCCTTCTCTACACACTCAGGATGGTAAGCCTTGTGGCAGCTCCTGGAAGATGGTCATAAATGTGTAACCAGTGAAAATATCCAGAACAAAGAAACATGTACTCAAATAAGGCGGTGGCACATCTACCTAGCTAACATATGAGCAGTGTTTCGACAAGTCAATAGTTCTACGTCAAGGAAATAAGCCCCAAATATGCAACAACCTCCACGAATCAAATCTTTACTACACATGAGTCATGAAATTGTGATGCACAACACTAGACGAAAATGGTTTTTCGCCTGCAAACACGGTAAAGCAACCACAGGCTAACTAGAGTCTAGAGCAGCCCCTACAGCTACAGCCATGGCCGCACCGCACAACTAATTGAAAGGAATCCATGGGGTCACGGAAACAATGCCGCAACGCGAGTCCCGCGTATTAGACCAAAAACCTTCGCTTAAACCTTTGTGGACACTTGCTCCACATCTTCATAATCTTCAGTACTACTGCAAAGTGCTAAATCGCAAACTTCTCTCCCAGTTCTGGCTTAACAAACCAAGCAGAGAGCCTCCGATCCTACGAAACTCCAGGTAGACACGAACGATCGAGCTGACTGCTGTGCACCACCTAACCTAACCAAAACCCTGCAGGAGCAGGACACGGCCGGAACGGGAAGGAGCCGTGGACGGAACCTGTAGTCGCAGCAGCGGAGGAGCCCGCCGTCCTTGCAGGCGAAGCAGAAGTCCTCCTCGGTCTCCCCCTCCGCCTCCCGCGGCCGCTTGCTGCCCTCTCCTTCCGCCCCGCCACCGCCTCGGCGCTTCCCGGAGCACCTCCTCGCCCTGGGCTTCCCCATTCCCCTCGCGACCGGCCGGTGGGGGATCGATCCGCGTAGGCCCTGGCGAACGCGAGCGGCGGCCACGACGCGGGTGGAGGTGGATGGGATTTATGGGCGGAGGCCGGAGGATGAGGAGGCCAGGAGGAAGGTGGTGACTGTTTGAGCGGGGGATTTCCGAGGTCTTTTTGGCTCACCCGGCCCGTGCATAGTACAAAAAAAGCCGAAGAGATTGACAGGTGGTCGAACGGTCGAACCCGCAGACTCGGTTCAACCACGTGTTCACCGGTTTAATCTGGTTTTTTATTAATATTATATTTATCCTTATATTAGTTTAATATATAATTAATTAATATAAGTTGATGAAAAATACGTATATAATTATAAAAAATATAGCTTTACACCTATAATTAAAATTATAGAGTCGTCGTAATATCAAATTGTAAGCGTATGATAAACATAATATATATAGTACTCGTAGAGCCACGTGTCTTTTAACATAATAATGATATTCATGTTGTATAACTTTTTATTATTGATGATAAAAATATAAAACAAATCCATCCTTAAGTCTACACATAAAATTTGTACATAAAATTGTTATATTATTAACTGCATTTATATACCTTTCCAAATCAATAATTTAACTATTTTTTATCTGTAATGCTAAATTTTTGTTTAGGCTGTAATATTGTGGTATAAAAATATGAAGTAATCTGTCCTACATAAACTTATAAAATTATAAAATTATTTGAAGTTTAAGTGGGGTGCCATATAATTTTTTCCTCGGCTAGTCTATTTTGCGAGTAGGCTGTAGCCTCTAGGGGCGTACCCGTACGGTCACATTGAAGGCTTGAAGCAGAGCGGTGAGTGCAGAAAGGCACCATCAGCGTCGCTGTCAGTGTGGGCCCCGCGGGCGGAGGTTCCCGATGAGGTGGAGCGGGTTGCGTGGGCATCCTACCGGCCGTCCGATCGGGTAGGGGCCCGGGGCGATGCACGCCGACGCCGCTGCTTTCCCTGGACTGCAAAGAGGACGTGCTAAGGGTGTGTTTATATGGCATTGGAAAAAGCTGCTGTGGGCTGTGGAAAAGTTGCTGTGGAAAGTTAGGTGTGAGAAAGCTTAAAGTCGTTTAGCTGAAACGGCTGTGAACAAGCTGCTTTGAGCTGTGAGCTGTGTAAAAAATTTAATTTATGAAATTTGTATGGGTGTATGAAATTTGAAATGTCAATTTATAAAATTTTGTATGGTTGTATAAAATTTGAAATGTCAATTTATGAAATTTTATATGGTTGCATGAAATTTGAAATGTCAATTTATGAAATTTTATATGGTTGTATGAAATTTGAAATGTCAATTTTATGAAATTTTGTATGGTTATATGAAATTTGAAATATCAATTTATGAAATTTTGTATGGTTGTATGAAATTTGAAAGGTCAATTTATGAAATTTTGTATGGTTGTATGAAATTTGAAATGTCAATTTATAGAATTTTGTATGGTTGTATGAAATTTGAAATGTCAATTTATGAAATTTTGTATGGTTGCGAAGCCAAAAACCAAAAGCCGCGGAAAGCAGGTCTGGAGGAGCTTTTACATTTACACTGCACCAAAAGCTGCTTTTACTAAAAACCGCTGGGTAAATATACCCTTTGGTTTGGCTTTTGGCTTCCAGGAAGCAAAAGATGTTTCCGGAAGCCAAACCAAAGGGACCCTAAGCTTTATTGTTGTGTGTTTGCTGGTAGTTGGGATTTGGGAATGGAGTAAGTGTGGATCAAGAATTAGGGGTGTTTGGATGGGGCTAAAATTTTTTAGTCCTATCACCTCCAATGTTTAAATACTATTTTGAAGTATTAAATATAGATTATTTATAAAACTTATTTATAATCGGAGGATTATTCACGAGACGAATTTAATAAATCTAATTACACCATGATTTGACAATATGATACTACAATAAACATTTTCCAATTATAGATTAATTAGGCTTCAAAAATTTGTCTCGCAATTTAGTCTCTGATTCTGCAATTATTTTTTATAATTAGTTCATGTTTAGTCCTTCAAATTAATGTCGAAACATCTGATGAGACACGGGCTAAAATTTAGCCCCTGGATCCAAACACCCCCTTAAGATTAGAGATATCCCAAAATCTATTCTCAATGCTTAATTTATTTATTAGGAGATGAATGTGATGTTTTTTGTCCGTAGGGATAGTTTAGGTGCAAATACATATCTCCACAGAGGCGGAGATTGATTATCGTGAAGCATCCCATCCTAAAAGATATCTGTTAAATTATTGACATGAGATCCGTCTATTAAATAGTATATATATCTTACAAATCTTAGTCCCCACCCAATCCGAAGCTGGCACTCTGAACCATCTCCATACCACTCCCTATTTGGTGCTCTTGAGCTCTCGTCATTGTTGCCACCACTTGGAGTCTTCCTCGTTGTCTCTACCATCGCTTAGGAGCCCTCGTGTTGTTAGAGCATCTTCAAGAGAAGCTCTAAAGAGTTCTCTTCTCTAAATTTTTGGGACTAGAATTAAAAAATCTCCTCTAATAGATACTCTAAATAACTCCCAAAAATAAAGGATCCTCAAAATTAATCATTGTATTCCTTACTTGTAGGAAACATACTCACATACTTTACTTTAGGGACTCTATTGGAGAGAAACATATTTAAACTATTTGTATCCTCAAAAATGGATCCCAAAAAATTATATAGAGAATCAATTTTTGAAGTGACTCTTGAAGTGAGATGCTCTTAAGGGGCCTCATCTCCTTCCCTCGAGGCTCTCATCCTCATCACCTATCAACCTCAGGTCTTCCCCTCCACTACCCCTATCCTTACCTCCTCGGCTATGCCACCACTTAGGTGTCCCCGTTAGGACCCCAAGCCCTAACGAGAAATGAGGACGGTGCTTAACCAAGCCTCAAAATCAGGAGTTGGATCTTAGGGAGGGGATCAAGTCCTGTTGAGGATAAACCCCAAGCCACGTTGTCATACCTGATCAAAATTTTATGGTAATGAGTTAGCAATACTTTGAAATATAAGATTTTTCTATTAATTATATTAAATCCTATAGTTTTTTTTGAAAATACAATATTCTCAATAGGTCCTAAGAGACCGTGTTGTTACATTAGTGAATGTCAGAAGTTTTTGTTCGCTTAATTAAGGAGTTGGGACAGTTTCGACCCTGTGCGCAGCAAAAAAAAGGCGTGGTCGGCAGGATTCGAACCTGCGCGGGCAAAGCCCACATGATTTCTAGTCATGCCCGATAACCACTCCGGCACGACCACCAAGACGCTAGATTTATAATAAATTGTTTACATAATATTTAATGTACACGCCTTAACAAAATATCTGGACAAATACATGACTAAAATTTAGGTACAGTAGGTCGTCTTATGAACGAACGAAAATTTCCTCAACCCTCGAAACACCGCATGTGACTCGAATACATCATGGAGCATACTCTGTCCTCCAAGTAAAGTGCCACCGTCCTTACTCGAATACTCAAGTACACAAGTCATTCCATCAAATATAACTGACAGTAAAAACTGTCCAAACCTATCACGGCATCACATCCACAATACAAGAAACCATGTTAACCAACCCACCAGATCATACAGCAACTCAGCCTAACAAACCGTAGCAAATGCAAGAATAGATCAAAACATCACGAATTTAAGTAACTCAGTTTACAAAGAGGGATGCGTTCCACTCCCGTCTGGCGATCAAAATATGAGAGCTGTCGTTTTCCAGCAATTGAAGCAAAAACTGTAAAAGATATTTCCTGCTAAACCTAGAGATATGAAACTTACAACAATAGAACGAAATACTCAACGAGATAATTATCTCACGGTCGCACCCTGAGAAACCAGAGCGACGCGGATATCTAAATCCTTATTATTATAACTGTAGAACGAATTGTCCGACTGCCACCTCATGGTACGACAGCAAACTCCTTTTAAGAGGTGGCTTCCTTCAGGTAGGAAATGAGATCAGCACGATCCTGTGGCTTCTTCAGCCCAGGGAAGACCATCTTGGTTCCAGGAATGTACTGCACAGGAGAACAACAATAAAGATATCAGGATTGGAGTTCACATCACTAGGAGTGAGGAGTGCCATATAGTGACACTAGTATACTACATCAGGGGAAAACATATGAGTCTCCCAGAATACGAATAATGGATTCCATAGTTGCCAAGCGCCAACCAGCCACACATCCAAAAAATACATTAAACAAAAGGTCTAAAATACCATATCACTAGTTGGGAAAAACATAAGCCTGATACAACAGAACAGATTTGCATGAATTAGTATTGATGGAACATACTTCCGGCATGGCAGAAAATATGATATGAAAACAATCATATGTTTAAATAATAATATCAGTTTCAGACTCATTCATTCCAGAATATAAACTAGTTTTAAATAGTTTTTATTCATGTGCGACTATTGATGGAACATACAACATGCATGGCAGAAAATATGATAAGAAAACAATCATCCATCAGTAACCACAATTTACAGTGAACAACATAATAATATCAATGAGAAACATGCATGATTCCATTTAGTTCCACCAACTATAAATTTCTGTAAACATGTATATAATTGCGCATGGGATATGGGCTCCATACATAATTAAATAGTATAAAGATACTTCAAAATGTTACATGTAAGATGTAACAGGAATGATACATCATAAACAGAGGTTGGAGAGCCCTGACAGAAAGTTCACACCATACACATGCAAAGTGGGGGAACAATAGCAGGCTACATCCACAAATAAAATTATGCAAGTCAGGTAAAAAAAGTTAATTAATCATACCTTTTTAGGATTAAGCAGGTAGTCATACAATGTGTTCTCCTCCCAGATCACAGCCATGTTCTTGTTTGCTGCAGAGTAGGAGTAACCAGGGGTAGTACCGGACTGTCTACCAAACAGCCCATTCAAGTTAGGACCTGAAACATACAATCATTGATCTGATCATCAACCACACCAAACTTCTCAACACTCATACAAGTATATAAGCACGAATAGAGAGACAACAGATGGAGATCACATACAATGGGGGTCATGAATTTAACACATCAGCAATTACTTGTACAGTAAAGAAACTTTAAATAATAAATAGTAGACAATCAGAAATAGTAAAGAAACTTCTAAATAATAAACAGTAGACAATCAGAAACAGTAAAGAAACTTTTAAATAATAAATAGTAGACAATCAGCAATTAGTGCTTGTCACATAGGAGTACTTATTACTAAGAACAATCAAGTGTATAAAAATTGCTAATAGATTCATCCTAAACAAATAGAAAAAAGAGTACAAATTGTTTGTTACATGATCATATAACAAGCAAATGCAACAGTAACCAAGTACATACAGCACAAGTGATACAAATCAGTTTAATCTGGACAGGAGATTCATTTCAACTAGAGACACCTTGCGCTTATAGCTATCCCATCAGACTCGTGACATTATCACTACCTATTTCAAAGCAAATCAAACCAACAACCAATCTCACAGAAGCATGCCCTACTCCATTAGACTAAGAGTATCAGCAACCAAATTAACGCATGGGCTCTAATCAAGCGGAACAATTACAGCAAACAGCCATATCACAAATTTAAACATTTGAGGCTAAAGCAACTCGGTAGAGCAACAGATTTAGGGCCAAATCTTAACTATCACATGACTAATCGAACAGATCTAAGGACCATTGCACGCAACACTAATCATACACGCAGATCAATCCGCCACGAGTTCCGATCTGAGCCACCCCCCATATAACGACACAGCCTACCCAGCACCACCCAGGGAGTGAGATCGAAACGTCCAGATCCCCATCTCCAATCAGCGCGGAGGAGGCTAGAATACTAGATACGGCAGGAGACGTCGGAAGCCGGGGAGAGCGCGCTCACCTTGCTTGTGGCCGGCGCCCTTGTCGACGGTGTGGCACTGCGCGCACTTAGTCTTGAAGATCTTCTCACCGGCCTTCGAGTTGCCGGGTGGTGCCTCCGAGAACGACGCCATCGCCGCAGCCGCAAGCACGCGTGTGGAGAAGGAGAAGAAAGGAAGAGGCGAACTGCGACTTTCCGCTTCGCTTTTCTTCTTTCTGGCTCGTGGCGATTTCGAGGAAGGCGTGCCCTACTATAGACGCGGGACGGGATGCGAAAGTACTATACTACCCTTGTACTACGGTCACGGCTCCAGCTAGTACGGTAGGGGCTTTTCGGGTAATTGGTGAGGTTCGAGAAGGTTTCCGTGGCTGTAGAATCAGACAAGGAATGGGTGGGAAGCGTATACACCGTATAAAATAAAATTATTTAAAATTGTATTTTTAGTTTAAAATAAAATCATATTACTCAACTAAATATATTTAATATATTTGGAATATCATATAAAAGTTTTTAAAATTAGGTTTAACCAATTTTTAAAAAATATAAATATATAGTTGTGTCAAACAGAGCCCAGCTACTAAAAGGATGTTTGCATTGTAGCCTAAGGGTGCGTTTGGTTCTGCTGTGAGCTGTGAAAAAGCTGTTGTGAGTTGCCTGCTGTGAAAAAGCTGCTGTGAGCTGACTGCTGTGAAAAAGCTAAAAGTCGTTTGGTTGAAACTGCTGTGAAAAAACTGCTGTGAGCTGACTGTTTTTTATAACTTACGTAATTTTCATCATTATAATATTCTATACATATATATAAATAGGAAACACTCAACATTGATGCAACTAAATAACTAAAAATATATTAGATAAATAAAAAAGTGCATAGTTCATCTTATAAAGTAACCGACAACTACATATTATCTCATGAAATTGTGCAATGCAATACAAACCATAATAATATTAAATCAATTAAGACACCTTGAATTCATACTATTTATTCTGAACTAAAAATCAGAAAAACAGAAAAGCAAAAGCAGAAAAGCAGGGTCCAGGCTGCTTTCAAATTTGTACTAGAAAAAAGCTGCTTTTTCACAGCAGAAGCAGTTTTGGTAAACCCGTTTGGTTCAGCTTCTGCTTTTTCACAGCAGAAGCAGATTTCAAAAGCAGAACCAAACGCACCCTAAACAAATCATGACAAATTTTGTCATGCTAAATTTCGGTATAACTAATTTCAGTGAGGCTAATAAGTGTGAGTGATGTTTGTGTTTGTGATATTGATGCTCCTTTTTACGAGTGATGCTTCTAAAATTGCTAAAAATTGATACGGCTATGTTAGATCTCTTGTGATCGATCCAAGTCCTCAAAAGAATGGCGATTGCCGTGAGCAAGGAATCATTAGATGAAGAAAGTTCAACAAGACGACCATTCAAGTTTCTCGCAGCCTGCCCTAAAAGATTTCTCTGGTCATGGCTCTTCAGCTAAAGCTCCATTTATTTAAGGCATATACAATGTTCTAAACTAGCTCTTGGACATCAGAACTACGAAATTAGTGGATAACTAGGCATGTTACAATGTTCTAATAAGAGACAAGTGCTGGAGACGACTAACGACGGAGATAATTAAACCCTGGAGGAGGAACAACACAGGTGATGCTCTTTAGCTTTTAGATGCGTGGAATGATTCGTTTTTCTTCACATTTTTCACAGCTATCGTGTTCTGCAGGATACTAGATTGGAGACCTGAGATTGGGTTAGCGCCAGCGTGGAGCAGAAGCCCTGCATTGTATTCAAAAGATCATTTTTAGATTATACAGGAATCTTACAGTGAGTTTTGATTTTTATGAATCGTGATTGATTGCTTACTTGGGCTTCCTTCCGCCAGCAGACAAATTATTAGTGTTTGGCTTGCTCGATATCTGAGATGATCGCCGCGGTGGTGGAGGCGGCGGAGGTGGCTGCAGAATCAAGCAAAAGGTCAAATCCAACCTTAAGGTAGTTAGACTTGGAAAATTATGCAACCAACCATGAATGTTTTGTAAATTCCAAGTATTGTTACTAAGCAGTAGTATCAAGGTAAAAAGACATACATTGGGAGACCTCATCTTTATGCTTCCAGTCTTCAATGGAGTTGGATTCCTTGATGCGGAAACTTGCGATCGCACTATCTCCTGAAAGAACGTAATCACCACTATAAGAAAATCAAGTTTATATTATAAATATTTTCATTCTCACAGTTTCAGCTGCAGTTTGTCTCTGACAAGATGATTTTGTCAGAATTCAGATGTATGGGTCAGCTTATAGCTCTATGGTATTACACTATGAAGAGCCATGAGATTCCAAGTTGGAAGGAGAGTATGCAAAGTCCTTCCAGATGCTGGACACCTTTCAATATAAACCACCTTTCCTTATTGGTACTGCTAAATTCGCTTGCGGACTTCCTTGTAGCAACCAAGGATCTGAATCCTGGTTTTACCAAAATCTCAGTACCCCAGTAACCGGCAGGTTATTGGCGTTTACTGTTTTTTACCAGACAAATTTCAAATAAAACTTTGGAACTCAAAAGCTACTGGCTGGGAAAATCGAGCATGACCTAACAGATGTAATGCATTAATCCATCTCAACTAGAACAACGATAATAGGGCAATAATCATAAGGACATGAATCACAGAATATTCATAATACACAATAGCCTATCACAAATGTAACCACAGATACAATTTCAAGATTGAATATTTGAATGTGAGTCCCTGTTTTTCTCTTTTTGTTTTTTCCTTTTGAAATGCAACAGATAACCTTGAAAGAGAAGATGGAGTTGATAGGATTTCAATTTTGAATTCGAATTGTTCTGACCATGACCAGTACACCGATAACCCTTCACTGGACTTGGAGCGGTAACCGACCAGTTACCACAGGGATTGTAAAATTTGGTGGCAACCAGCAGGTCACTACACCCATAGAAGATCTATCAGTATAGAGTGTGCCCACTAGGGAAGCATTTCAGATACAGAGAAAACACATCATGTAATTAATTTGGATGTAAAAGGCACCACACAACAGACAGAAATAAAATTGACCTAAAGACACCACCGTTACATATTTCAGCACCGTACTTGATGGATGTAAAATACACCAACAGCATGAAATAAAAATAAGATCAGGACATGTCACCTCCTTGTTTGGCTTTCCGAAGTTTTCTAGAAGTCTATTGGCTCTAACATTTGAAGTCAACATTTTCCTTGGAGGAAGGTTAACAGAACTGAAAAATAAGATAAGATATGTTAGAACAATGCGTTTTAACTAATTTTCAACCCAAATAATAAACACCCTGCTCCCTGATAAAAGTAGCACCTTGTGTTGTGTTTCCCATCTACTTGAAGCTCCATACTTATTTTGGCAAAGCTGCTGGATGGTACAAAAAGCAGTTAACTCTCAATGCAAAAGTAATCAATTGAGCATCTATGAATAGTTTTGCAAAAGTAACCTTTTGGTCTCTGGCTTGCTACTCCTAACAAGCTTTTGAGTAATTGTCTTCTGGGGAATGACCTGCATGATGAACAAAAATGAAATAAGAAATTCAGTATGAGAAATACGAATTATTTTGCTTTTACAATACAACCATGGAGGTGTTCTGGTAAAAGAAGGCATTGGAACATACTGCTGTAGCCATAGCAACCTTTGGATTAGTTGGCACACCTATCAACCTGATAGGAGTTTTTGCATCAAGTGTTAGGGTACTCTCTTTAGAGATAGGGCGTCTTTCTGCAGTAGATGGGCGATGTGGGGTGGTGCCAGCATCAGCATGTATTGGTGCTCTTTTCCTGAGGTGTCGTTCAGGAGTGGAAGGCCAACATGAGCTGGCAAAATTAGTGTGCTTAAGTGCAGTATCTCTTGTGGCAGGGCGTCTCTCGGAGGTAGTTGGCCTACAAATAGGAGTGACATCGGCGTGCTTGGGTGCAATATCTCTAGCAACAGGGCATCTCTCAGAGGTAGTTGGCCTACGAATAGGAGTGACATAGGCGTGCTTGGGTGCAATATCTCTAGCAACAGGGCGTCTCTCAGCAGTAGAAGGTCGATGCAGTGAGACAACATTAGCATGCTTCTGTGCAGCCTCTCTGGTGATAGGGCATCTCTCAGCAGTAGAAGGCCGATGCAAGGTGGCAACATCAGCATGTTTCTGTGTAGTATCTCTGGTGACAGATTGCCTTTCTGTGGTAGATGGACGAGATGGGGTGGCAATACCAACATGCTTTTGTGCTATCTGTTTGCTGCAAAGTTGTCTCTCAGCAGTGGAAGGCCGATGAGGGGTAGCAATGCTGGAACTCGTCAGAGCAATCCCTCTGGTCATTGGGCGCCTTTCAGCAGTAGAAGGTCGACACGGGGTAGCAACAATTGCATATGCTGGTGCCAACACTTTGCTCATAGGACATCTGTTAGGTGTATATGGTTGATGCTGGACCACAACATCAGCTTGCTTTGGTGCTAACTCTCCTGTAGCATGCCGTCTCTCAGCAGTACAAGGTCGGCGTGGGATGGCAGCTTTGGGAGACTTCCGTGTGCTATCTCTAGTGATAGGTCGTCGCTCCCTGGTGGAGGGGCGTTGTGGTGCTGGCGAGGAAGGTCTTTTAACACCAATTACTCTAGGGAGTTCTTCCACCACAAGTTTGTTTCTTCCTGTGGCATCAACAATATTGCTAGATGCTGCTTTTAGCCTTTGCAATGACTGAATATTCTCTGGCTTGATTCTACGGTTCACCACACTGGGTTTGGCTGAATCAGCTTCCTGAAATTATTCATGAGAAAAGTATATTATAGCTTTATGAAATGAATATTCATGCTCCTAGTGTAATACATACAGACCAAAACATATATTTGTCTGATCAACTGCAATGTATGTAGCAAATGATTGTAGAAATCAATCTAAGGCAGGTGGGTATGACAACAGAGAGAAGGCCTTAACTTATGTAATAGTTTTCTAGTTCCATAAATGGTGCATGTTGTATGCCTTCCATGATTAGGTAGATGCATCACTAGATCATTCTCCAGGCCAGATCAGAGAACAAAGCATGCTATGAGGGGGATCTGAGTCTAGTATGCCATTACCTTATTAACAACTGTACGACTTGGAATATAACTGGAACTCATCTTGACAAACTTTGGAATTATTTTTCCAGCTTGACCAACCAGGGAATCTTTCTCGATAGTTCTCTTAGGGGTTATTATAGACTCAATGGGCATTCTCAGATCATCTTGGACACTATTGGTGTTTCTCTGTAACACATCCACCATTCTGTCAGAATAATTATCGCCACTTGCATTTTCTCTGAATTCTTGCCCAAATTTCATCATGCATCCAACTGATGAAGAAGTACCATTATTTAACCTCTTGTTCTGATTATCATCATAGCATTCTAAATCATGCTCAGATATAGTCCCAACTTCTGTTTGTACCATGGAATCAAGAGGTGTTCCAGATCCAGAACAAGATCCATGATCTGCAGCTGGCACATCTTCTGTCTGACTAGAATCACTACCATCACCACTGTACTCTAGATTAAGTTCAGTTTGCTGGTTTTGTTGTTGTAAAGCCTTTAGCTCCCTAATCCTCTTGAAGTATTCTTCAAAGTATGCCTTCTTCTTAGCAACTAACCCATTAAACTTCCCAAACTCTTCATGACGCCTGTCATTGGCAAATACAGACCATTTCTCCCATGCCAATGATTCCAACTCGAATCTTCCAAAAGATATGGAACCATGACCAAACACTTGTGGCGTTCCCTAAAGGAAATAAGGAACAGATAACAAAGATACAAATGAGATTATTGAAGGCAAATGGTTCTCGACGTGTTCAAAGCTATTACTTCCTACCAAGCTTATAAAAAATAAAATCAATATAAGCTTGCCTAATAATAGTAAGCGTGAACTTCTAGCAATTCCTGGTACATCAGGTACCCACCATTTTTTTGGATTATCAATATTTAATTTGTCTAAACATCATATATGGCAATAAAAGAGCACATTGTCCTTCACAGAGATACCTATTTTTTATTGGATATGATGAGACAAAAAGAGAGAGATTACCTGAGAACTGTCCTGCACAGATGATTCCTCCTGTGACCATGCAAAATAATTTTGAGTGACCTCTGTTGCCATCTTATATTGTATGTCTAGTTCATCAGAAGTGGAAATTCACTACAATCAAACCCTGCAAGATCAAGCACACGATATTACGATAATCAGAAGTTCCATTTTCAAAAATCAAGCAGAAAAATACTTCGCTGGACTTTTCAGTACTTCTTTCACGCAATTTTGCACTCAAAACCAGTGCCGAGTACACTAGAAAACCTCTCAATCCAACCCATCCGACTATCCCCACTTGGGCGTGTAATTGATACTTGGCGGTTGGCGCTCACACGCAAAGAAGGATCTTTTATACAGTATCATCCTTCTCACCTGCACGAAGTCCTAGCTCTCCATACGCCATATCGCCAAGTGGCCAACCAGTTCCCACTTCCCAACAAGTAGATATCGATCGTACTAAAGTAGATCTCCATGAACAGCAACATTGCAAAGGAAAACAAGACGGAAGGGGAAGCCGGTAAGAAGGACAGCAAAGGTTGCATTACTGCCATCATCTTGCCATAACCAAGCAAAATTTCTAGAAATTGAAGCATCTGAGCTACAGATCGAAGATGGGAGAGGTGTTTGTGTACTGTGCACCACCATCTGAGGAATGGCGCAAAGAACTAATACGGGCTACTACAGCTGCATCGTACTGAACCACTGCAAACAGCTGCCGCAATGAAGGTTGCTAAGCATTTGCAGGATTTGGTAATTGGGCCCGTCAAATCAAGTTCATAGGAAACCTTGGAGACCTATTTCGAAGGTAAATTTAATGCAAATCATGCGACCATGGATAACGTTCTTGACGCCGTTAGTAACAAAACAAGGAAAGTTGAGAGGAAATACCAAATTTGAACAGGAAAAAGGGCCTTTTAAAAATTTTAAAAAGCAAACTTCCAGATAAAAGGAGAGAAATTTGCAGGAAGGAAAAGAATCGCACAGAAAAAGGAAACCAGGAAATCCCCGCCCCCGAGAAGTCTAGACTCTAGAACAAAGAACTACAGCAGCAAGAACAAGCGAAGAAACCCCAAGCGAATCCAGCAGCATTGCCGAATTCCACACAGCTCCAAGAATCCAACCTACGCAGACCACCCCAAGATCGCGAGTTCACCACAAATCAAACACCAAAACCCCAGAAACAAAGCCCCATTTCACCTCCCCAAGCTACCACAGAGCCCACATGAAGAACCACCCGAAAGCTCCCCGTACCTGGAACCGCAGGTCACCGGACCCTCGGCCGGCCGCGCATCGGCTCCGGCGCGGCGCGGCGCGTCCTCCCCAGATCCGGGCGGGGATGGAAACGTGGACTAAGTGACCAACTGCGGCCTGCAGCACCGCTGCCCCCCACCCCGCCCCGCCTACGGCTGGGCGTGTACCAAAGAGCTTCTTCCGGTTCGCTTCTAGTGCCGCTACGGGGAGCCGTGGATTCCTTCCGTGCGTACTGCGCGCCGGATTCGGTGTGGACGGATCGAGCGAGAGAGAAGGAAGCAGTGTGAGTGTCGAGCTGCGCCGGAGAGGCGTCTACTTTGGACTTCAAATGAAAAAAAAATGGGTGGACTGAAAAAAAAAGAAATGCAAAACCATGTGTGCTTCCCAAAAAGTGCTTTTGAGATTTCGTAAAACAAAATGTGATGGTTTTTTTACCACTGAGGAAAAATGGGTGCAATGAAGAAAGAAATAAAATTTGTGTGTACTTTTTCATTTTAAGTATGCCAAAAGTGTTTTGAGATTTTTTTCATTTTAAGTATGCCAAAAGTGTGTGATTAGCACATGTATATATATAATCTTGTCAAAAAACATACTTTATGGCTCCTTTGGTTCGAAGGAATTTTAGAGAAATAATATAGTATTCAAATTCCGATAAGAATTGATACTATTTACTCCTTTGGAATGAAGGATTGGTGTATAGGAAAAATGAAGGAATTTTTTCTTTTCCTTAAAATTTATAGGAAAAATATAAGAATTCAAACATCCACTCCAATCTCTTTTTTCCTTCCCTTTACTAAGTCCAAAGCAAATCAATGCATAAAACTTCAAATGAGATAATATAGGTAGCTTTAATATGAATGTTTAAAAAAATCTTGTAATTAGTTAATTCATGTGTTCCAAACAGTACATCTCTATTTTTTTTCTGTTTTCCTGTAGTTTTTAAATCCTCTGTTTTCTACATACACTCTTATCGTATTTTTATATTTTTCCTATTCCTGTATTTTTTGGATTCTGTGTTCCAAAGAAGCCCTCGTTATTTGAAATACACTTCAGTTTAGGAACATCAAGAATAAAGTAAATAAAAATAATGTTTTTGATGATCTTGATAAAAAAGTCTACTTTTATACATATCTTTTTTTCTTTTGTATGGTTTTGTTGTTAGATAGAACAGTCCACTTCGGTCTGCCACTATTGTTTACTATTGACGCGGAATATATTTCAGCTACGAAAGCAACATGTTATTTGGCTGAGAGATCTACTTTCTGAATTTATTATCTTTAATATTGTTTATTGTGATAGCTATAGTGCTATTTGTTTAACCAAAAATAATATATTTTATACCAAGACCAAGAACATTAATATTAAACATCACTTCATTGGTTATATTATTACTTAAGGGTACGTTATTAAGGAGCAGATATATACTGAAAATAATTCCTCATATATATATATATATATATATATATATATGTATATGGGAGCGCTATTCTACACCACGTGGGTAGAATAGCTATTTTACACCGACTATTTTCAGTAATATATTTTCTCAGTAGAATAGCAATTAAGTACTATTTTTTTCTCAGTAGTAGATTTCTCGGTAGAATAGTTATTCTACACCCGTGGTGTATGATAGCATATATATATATATATATATATATATATATGATTACCAGCTCATTCTCAAATATTAAGTTTAATAAATGCGTGTATTTAGCATGTATTTATGGTGTTTAACAGGATTTTTAGCGGTATTTTTTAAAGAATATATTTGTAGATATTTTAACCCAGTGAGAGGCCCTTGAATTATGACTAAAATAGATTAAGTTTTAGTCCATTAAATCTTTTGTGAATTTTTTAATATGTTGAAGCTTTTCACCTAAGCCTTATTTCTCCTTTATATCCAATTTTCCTAACATGCTCGATCGATTCAAGGACGTTACCTTTTTGTCGAGAGAAGAGCAGACATGAATGCCATCCAAAGAAATGTGACAATTTTTTTCGTTGAAGCTAGCCAATCTGTTTTTTTTAAGTCCCCTAGCAGCTAGCATTCTAGCAACTTTGTTCAATTCAAAATCATGGTATAATTATAATGTTGTGGGGAGCACCAAAACAAAGCAAATAGACGAATTAGCTTTTTTTTGACCTTTTTGTGGTAGTTGCTCCTCTCTTCTTTAAAGAAAATGTAATGCTTACTTCTCATCGACACTTTTGCACCTTTGCATTACTTCTATTTGTGAAAAATATATAAGTAACTTAGCACCGAGTCTCATTAGAATTCTGAAATATTCAGTTAAGAATGTGATGAGTAAAAAATAGAGAGAAAGGCGACCTCTTTGATAAGAGATTTTTAAAAAAAACTGTATTTTTTTAAAAAAATAAATTTGTATAGTGATTTGAAAAAAAATAAAATTAGTAGGCAGTCGACCGATCAGCAGGCGCAGGAGGCGAGGGGGTGGAGGGCGGGGGCAAGCGCGGGAGGCGAGGCGCGGGAGGCGAGGGGGCGGGCGAGCACAGGGGCGCGAGACGCGCAGGGCGCGCGCCCACGCGACGCGGGCACTAGTCAGTGAGTGAGCCCTTGGTCGGTCGACTGGTGCTGGCGTGGCCCTAGACGGCCGACCAAGTGCCGACTGGCCACCACGTTGTGTCAGTCGGCCGACTGCTGCCTATTTTTGAAAAAAATTCAAACCGCTATACAAATTTGATTTTTTTTAAAAAACACTACTTAAAAAATAGAAAAGAACACTTCTTAAAAAAAAGAATGGATCTGCTCTTCCCTTAAAAAAACAAAAGGTCTTCTTTTTTAATATCCACAGGCTATGGACTACAAGGCCCCCGAGATAAGCTTGTACGGGCAGTGGGTCGAAAATGTCCCTCGGTTTATTGGAACATGTTGGGGACGCTGACAAGATGTAACAGTTTTCTGTCTGCTATGGCGTTTTCTCCTTGTACTGCTATGAGAACTGTTGCGAGCAAGCTCTCTCTAACTTTCCAATCCTGTTTGATAGAAAATATCTGCTTAAAAAAATATAACTCGTATAAGTTTTGATGTGACTTTTAACATATACATCATTAATTTGTTTCCAATATGTCGTCACTACCTCTATAAAATTAATACTAAGTGGAAATATTTTTTATATAAACTTAACTGTATCATATCCCTAACACAAAAAATGCATGCTTAATTTAATTACTAGTCAAAAGTCAGAAGCGATATTTTAAATGGTGCCTTATTTTTTAGGGAGAGTAGATAAATTTTGTGCTATAAATGAATTTCCTTCTATCCATATTTAATGGGGACAATTTATGGTTAAGCGGTTCTTTTGTCCTCCTCCAAAATTAATGGATATTAATAGATTAAGATCAGAACTGAATGAAATCGTTTCATCTTGTTTGAGCGATTATTTTCTTTAGATGTTGGACAATTTCATCCAATTTTTTTGCTAAATCAACTTATCCATCCTTTCTTGTGGGACGATCTTATCATTCATGCTCATGTATCTCCAATCAAACAAAAAATTAAATTATTTCATTCTATTTAATCAAAAAATCAAATCAACCCTTTTACAAAAATATAATTATTCCATTCACCCTTTCAATTAAAATAACTATCTAAATAAAAATATTAATTTTTTCTGTGTCATTATAATTTTTCTGGTTTGCCAATATGATACTGATATGTCACAGATATATGGGCCGCTACAATCAACTGATAATAGTATATAGAAATTTCATGAAAATTATAATTACAGGTAAGAATTTTTTTTCCTAAAATAAAATCCGTGCATAATCATGATGAGATGGCCCGTCATCTCTCAAGCGCCGACAGATTGCCATGGACCATGCAGGTATATGGATGTATCCGAATACGTCGACAGATGTGTATATAGACGAGCACGGTCACACCGATGACTTATTAGTTGAGCGATATGTGAACGATTACATGCCTTCCTCTTTATTTCTTCGTATATGAACAACTATAAAAATCGTATTTCTAATGTCTTAGTTGAGTAATTTGATATTTATTTTATACTAAAAACAAAAGTTTAGATCTTTTTTATTTTATAATATAAAGTTAAAATACAATATTTAATCTTAGAGATACAATTGTACTAAACATGTGTCAATGCTTTGCTTGTTTTGGTTCGAGATTACGGTAATCCGACTTATATAAATAAAACAGATTGAACCTCTACACCTTATATTTTAAATTGATACGTTTGTTTCGGCTTATTAAAATAAACTAAATTATTATAATCCCAAAAAACCAAACTAAAACAAATAATTTTAATTACTATAAGATTATCTATCCAAAACCTTCCTTTACCTTGTCACCAGCGGTGAAACACCACACACCAGGCGTGGCACTATTCATAGTGGTAGATTTCATAACACTGTTTCTAAAAAGCCACATAAGTTTTGCAACTGAATGAAATATACCCTATCTCAGTGAAGAGTTTTATTTCACTATTTTCTAGGCTAATCTGTGTAATTAAATGCTTTGCAACTTGAATTGAATACCCTCTCTCTGATGAAACAATTTGGTTCATGGTGGGCGTTTCATTTCGTTTCATCCGTCTTGAAAACGGGTTAGCACCATATCATTCAGATGACCCTGCTTTATTTTCTTTTCTCATTAATTTAATGTCATTCAAAAAAATCTGATGAAATCCCCGCCATAAATAGCCTAACTATACGCCCACATGGCAATGGCAGGCGTGAGGCGTGTACGTACGTATGCGCGCTCGCTGGCACGGACGGATCCGATCCATCCATCTACTGCACGTGGGTATAACAGATCAGAGGGGAAAAAAGGCAGCACGTTCGTCGACGTGTCGTATGATGGCCACATGCATGCACGCGCGCCTGACCTGACACGATACGAATGAATATACGATAGATGGATCATGGATCTGCATCTGCGCGCGTACGCTGCAGGTTGGGATATATACGGTTAGATGGAATACCATGCAAGTTTGTTTTTATTATATTTATACATAAAAATATAAGTCGACAGAAATGGTACCAAGTTGATGTTTAAAAATACACCCTTTTATTAAGAAACCGTTTGGAACAGTTTCGAATTTTTATTTCTAATTTAAAATCAATATTAAATCTACACATGTATCTAAATCTAAGATTTTTCAAGATAAATTTAATCAATTATTAGAGTTGTAGCGTTAGATTATAAAGTTGGTCATCGATCACCGCTATTTCTACCTATCGCTTCGTTTAACTAGAATATTACAATTATACGTAGCATAGCATTACAAAAAAAATATAAATTCGGACTATTCAACTACTTATATCTTATCTAGTTTACATAGGCTCGGACTCAGAGCAACTATAGCAATGCCTCGCTAGGCAAAGGGGTGTTTGGATTATGAGATTAAATTTTAGCTAATATCACATCGGATATTTGAACATTAATTTAAAGGATTAAACGTAAATTAATTATAAAAATAATTGCAGAATCGGAGGATAATTCACTAGATGAATTTATTAAGCCTAATTAATCCATAATTAGAAAAAGTTTATTGTAGCATCACATTGTCAAAACATGGCGTAATTAAACTCATTAGATTCATCTCACGAATAATACCCTGATTATGAATGAGTTTTGTAAATAATCTATATTTAATACTCTAAACAGTATCTAAACATTCGATGTGACGGGAGCTACAAATTTAGCCCCTAATCCAAACATCCCTGAATAACAGGTTTGGAACCGCCGGTATCCATCATCTTCATAATGTACAATGTATTTGTTTTTTTCTCTATGCAGTGACTAAACGTTGTTGACACAAATGGGCTACTTGCTTGGTTAATTTAGATCCATAATTAACGCTTGCAAGCTGGAGAGTTTATTTAGTATTACTTTTGATTAATGTGTTTTATAAGATTTGTGTAATGCTTAATTGTTAGTGTCACGATTAAAACTTATATGTGTGCAATGTTGCTTCAACAAAACTGTTATCTGGATATTAAAATGAACCATGTTTCTATTTCATTTACATCATAATGGCTAGATTTATTTCTATGGATTCTATGGTTTTATAATGTGATGTTTTACCACAAATTTATAATGTGATGTTTTGTGAGTGGCCACAAAATATGAAGTACAATTGATAGTATGCACATAGAACCATTGAATAATTGTATTTTTAATGCATTTTTTTCTTAGCCAATCTAATAGCTAAGTTATTATATGATTTGATTATATTATTGGCTTTACGTGACATGATACTTATATTTAATCAATACTAAGCTAAATTATTATTTTGCTCTTATATGCAAGTGTGCAACGGCTAGCTGCCGGTAAAGTAACGAGCTATTATTAGCAACCCCATTTTTAGATTAGGTCGGAGCGGGACGCCTAACGATACGCATGCTTAGTTTTAGCAGTAAATGAATAACAACGACCGGCCGGCCGTTGGAAAAGTTGTTGATCCACGTGTCAACTGGGTGGGCCCACTCGCAAGTGAAAACAACTATGGAATCATGCGATTATTAGCGACGATGATTAGGTCTAAGGTTATTCACAGTGGTGAGTTCTAGAAGACCACATGAGCTTTACAACTAAATGAAATACTCTCTCTCTCAATGAAGAGTTTCATTTCACTATTTTCTAAGCTAATTAGTGTAATTAAATGCAACTAGCTCTCATGAAATACTCTCTCTATAATGAAACGATTTGACTCTTAATGGATGTTTCATTTCATTTCATCCATCTTGAAAACAGGTTAGCACCATGTTATGATAATGACACTACTTCATTCTCTTTCCTCATTAATTGAATGTTATGTCAGCAAAAATTCTGATGTGACATAGTAATTATTATCATAAAACACTCCATAAAACCTCATTGTAAATATCCTAACGAGATGTGTAGTGTGAGTGTGTGCATACTACCGCTTTGGCACAAACACGGTAGGTACCTTGCCACGTGAAAAAACACATAAAATTTCTGGAACTCGTCCCGTTTGATATATACGTGTTTAGGTCCAACAAATTTTTGGATCTAGAATCGTGTTTTAATGTGGGTAGTGAGTTAGACATCTAATTTTATTTTGGATTAGAAATAAAAATTAGGCTGTTTTATTTTATTATACAAATTTTATATTAGAATAAGTCAAACATGTTTAGGACCTACTTGGGAAAAATTCTAACAACCATAGCTATTCTTCTACAACTATATAACACTGATTTTCACTAGCTATATACTTATCAATTTGCTTTTTAGAATGAATCTGAATATTTACCTTCGTTTTTAGGAGTCTGTTTGAGAGAGCTTCTGACAACTATAACTATTTCTATAATCTAAAGCTAAAATAAACGGTTCAAATTCAGGTTTAGATTGTAAGAATCAGTAATTATAGAATCTAAAAATGGGCTAAAATCTAGAAATCTAGAAGCTGGTAAAACACCGGCTTCTTCAGATTCTCATCAGTTAGATACTCAGACTAGCTAGTTACTAAAAATCTCTAGCTAACAGAATCTCCCCAAACAGATTGTAAGACTTATTTGGAGATTCGGTTTACGAAAAATAGTTGATAAGAATGCAAAGAAACGGGTGTATCTTAACTTCTAACTTCTAATTTATTTTCAGATATTTTTATTTTAGACTTTGAATGTACTTCCCGTTGCAGAGAATTCAAGCGCCTCATACACAAATACCGTCATACTGAATAGCGCTCGCTGCACAACCCCAATTGTATGTGCAGAAAGATAACCGAGCTGCAAATTCAACCCTCTCGACTCAAAGTGCAAAAAGACAGCGCTGGCTTTGCACGATCGAGTCGAGTGCCCTGTCATTGAGGATTTGAGAGATCCGAACAAACGCGGAACTGTATAAGGGCATCCCAATGCAATGACTAGGATGATTTCTATAACATTAAATAGCAGTCTACATAAGCAAAAATCTGATGTGGCATGAGAGTTAATGAGGAAAAAAGGAGAAAAGCTGAGGAAATTGTTTCTCATGTAAAAAATGGTTTCTATTACTAATACAAAGGATAAAGAAACCACTCTACATGCATTGAGAGAGTGTAATAGTTTCTATAGATAAGATCCACTTATTTATAATTGGGCAAAAGAGAGGAAAATAAATAGGGACAAGAAACCATACATTGTGAGAATGAGTTTTTACGAGTAGTTTCTTAGTTACATGGTATGTATAGAAATTACTAGATGGTTTCTTGGTTGGAAATGCCCTAAGCGACTCGGCTTCCTTTCGCTTTCGCCTTTTTGCATCCCTACTGGCTACTGGGCTGGCTAGTGCTGTGTTTAGGACACGCCGAGAGAGCAACGACGCGACCGATTTGCACGCAGGCCAGCCATCCGAAAAAACCGGCGAATTATGGCGAAAGGAGCGACACACCCACGTACTTACTACCCAACATTGCATTGCATGCACTACGCCAAAACAGATGTCTTTCGTCAGCCAAATTAACTTTCGTCGGCTCCTGGAGGCCGGCGGAAATTAAGTTAACTTCCGTCGGCTTCTGACAGTGGCCGACGGAAGTTAGCGGGGATTTTTCCACGGCCGATCGGATTCCCTAACTTCCGTCAGCCAGCATTAAAGCCGACGAAAGTTATGGGGCTTTTCCCCCAACCGCGCGCGCGTACAGGGAGACCTAACTCCCTGTACGTGCCCACACCGCCGCCTCCCGCGCCCAGCCCGCGCCGCCGCCTCCCGCCCGCGCCGTCGCCTCCCGCCCTCGCCGCTGTAGGACCGAAAGTAGCGACCAGAGGGGGGGTGAATGGGCGCCTTAAAAATTTCTTTCGAATCAATGGCCTGTTCCCTATACCCAACGCACCTCAAAAATACTATGCAGCAGAAAATAAACAGGAGGCCTAAGTCTAAAGGTTTCTAACCTAGAAGCAACTGATGATAACAGTGTAAAAACTAAAGTGGTGCAACTAGGCAGATAAACAAGTTGTGACAGACCTATACTTCTCAATGAAATGATCTAAGTATGTATAAAGTGAAAAGAGAAGTTACTGTCCAAATTTGTCTCCTGTTCGGAACTTGGCGAAGCCCCCTTCGCACGTCGAGGTCTGCTTCGGAGGTTGGTGACGGAGTCTGTCCGAAGTGCCGAAGGTGTCACTGTCTAGCCTAGTTCGAAGAGGTAAGAGGCGAAGTGTACTTCGGACCGAAGTAAAACAGTGCCGAAGCCTGGTTCGAAGTATGTATTTCGAAGACAGAACTTCGAACACAGCTTCGAACCAAGAGCTTCGGAGCAAAGTGACAAAGTCGGAGCCTGCTTCGAAGTGAGGACTTCAAAGACAAAAACTTCGAACACACTTTGAACCGAGAGCTTCGAAGCAAAAACTTCGAACACAAAAACTTCGAACACAACGTACAAACAGACAACCTTCGAACAAGGAAGCGAAGTCTGTCACGTGACAGAAAATCAAGTCCGAAGCCTACACTCTATCTTCGAATAGGAAAAGCTTCGGGAGGAGAATCGAAGGCTGACACGTCACAAAGGAATCCAAGCGAAGTCTATCTGAACAGACAAACTTCGAACCCAACTTAGAAGCCTAACGAAGTGTGCACTTCGAACAGATAGATTCGGAGTATGCTAGTTCGAAGTATGCGATGCTGTCCATACAGGGAGAACTTCGAAGCTAGCCACTCAGACACAAAACCGAAGCTCCAAATCTGAGCGAAGCCTTTAAAGATGTTCGAACACAGCCTGCCTCACGGAGTTGAGGGGCTTCGCACTGAACCGAGCTTCGCCAGTCACACTCAGAAAAAGGTAAAAGAGACTGTCAGCTTCGATCAAAAAGCTGGGCAATAGAAGGTGAAAAGCTGCTGCAGAATACTGTAGCTACAGCAAAGCAGTACTACTTGCAACAGCAAGAACTAGTACTCCCACCGTGAAGAACACAGGCAACAGAAGAAGCTTCTCCCCAAGAAATAACTTCACCAGCTCGTGGTCAAGACAATAACTCCCCAAACCGAACAAAATCCAAGCAATAAATTCACCAGGGATCAAAGCATTAAAGCATTCAAGAGATTTGAGCCAAATAATGCAAGAACAGTGAGAGGGAAGTCCTGGCGGCGCACACAGGAGAGAGAAGACAGGGGGCAAAGTGACCCAATGGGTGGATTTGATTTCAGCACAAAAGGGTAGTCCAAACCCTAGGGATTGGGGTGCTATTTATAGGCAGCCCAACACTAGGAATATTCTACCAGCCCCTTAGGGTTTTACAGACTCAAAAGATACAGAAAAAGACTCTACTGCCCTTAGGTATTTTTACAGACACAACTGACTGACTGTGGGCCTAGAGTTACAGATGACATATCCGGAAGCTACTCTTCTGGACAGTCGGATACAGAATCAACGGTTGTCACTTTTACGCTGAAACTGACAAAGCCTCCACCAGCTTTGCACCAGGTACCCGGATTGGGCCGGCCCGACTCCGCAACTCTCTCAGCCCGGCAATCGCTCACCGCCCGTGTACCTGAGTCAGTCCTGGTCAACAGCCCAGTGGGTCTTCTGCTGCTTCTGGCCCATGCACCCGGATTGGGCCAGCCCGATTTCGCAGCCTCCTCTGCCCGACAGTCGCTCGCTGCCCGTGTACCTGAGTCACACGCGGCCCATGGAACAACAGATCTCTTCTCTTCTTCAGTCCTCTTTGACTATCGTTGACAATGACTCATCACTTCTGGAGCCATGAGGCCCACGCTATTCAGCATGGCTCCTCAATCTCCCCCTTGATGAGTGCATTGTCAACACTCCTCAATTCTCAGCTCTTCAGCATCTGCGAACAAATGTGGAAACACGAAAACAAAACACAAGAAAACAAAGAAGAAGAAAAATAAGGTAAAAGTTTACCCTAATGACCAAAAGCCAACAAAAAGCAAGAAACGGTCATTATGGTTAACCAAAACACAAAAACTCAAAATGAGTGCGATTACAGAACAACAAGGATATCAACAGAGTAAGAACTCCCCCTTAAACTCTGATCCCAAATTTTCTCCCCCTTGTTGACAAGTGAACTCATCAAGCACTCAAAAAGAGACACAGACTCCCCCTGAAAAACAACTCCCCCTCAAAATATGCAGTGAATGCAATTGGGGTGCAGGTGGAGTGTAAAAGCATGCTTCTCAGATATGATTGACTGCAAATACAATATCTAACAGGTATAGCAAAAGAGATACTGTCTAAGACACATGGCATGATCAGTACAACAGATGATATCTAAAGAAAGTCATTTGCACGCAGTTTTCAGTTTTTGCAAACAAAAGCATCACCACATTTTCTAGTAAACAAGCAAGGTAAAGCATGAGATGCAGAAGCTAGCTGATATCTACCAAGATAAGCATTGTCCAAAACAACAGGCTTCAGCAAACTTGTTATCTTTTAAAGTTCAGGCTTTTTCATTTTCCTTTGTCATTTTTGCCAAGGGTTATTTGCATGTCAAGCCTTATGCTAACCGACCAAGTCAAGCCTAGGCCAGAGCTGGGCCATCAGAAGCTTAAGACATTGGTCTTGACATACACTACACTGTCCTAGTTCATACCAAAGTGCTATGGTAAGCAGTCCAGAACAATATAATGCGACAAAGCAAACCCACTTGGATCTTTTCAACTTAAGCATAAAAAGGCATGGAATTTTCATTCATTTTTGATTTTTTATCATTTTTATAACACATTTTCCATGTTAAAGCATAAAAGATGTCCAAGTTGCATATCTGCATCTATGTGATGAACTGGCTACAAGGCATGCAACAGATAGCAAAAGCACTCAGCCTACACATGCTAGTTACCAGAAGCAATGGTGATCATTTTTTAAGTTGAAAGCGTAAAAGCCATGCACATGACAGATATCAGGTATATCAAGTGAACTGAGTCAAAGCATGATCATTGACATGTAATCAAAAGCATGTACCCGCTAGAATAAGTAAAGCAGTTCAATCATATAACAGAAGCAAGCTCAAACGTGTGATATGTGAATATGTATGATATGAACACACACAAAAGACTCAAGAAAAAAGTAAAGAAGAAGGAAAACTGACGCAAAATATCCTAGAAAGGATACACAACACCCAAATCCCCTCGTAAACGCTCAAAAGTAGATTGATCTAGGGGTTTGGTGAAAATGTCAGCCAACTGATGATGGGTATCAACATGAATAAGGTCAATGACACCTTTCTCATATTGATCCCGCAAGAAGTGAAAGCGCACATCAATATGTTTGGTTTTTGAATGAAGACACGGGTTTTTCCCTACACTAATAGCACTAATGCTGTCGCAAAACAATGGAACCCTGGTAGGAAAGAATAACCCAAAGTCTCGTAGAGTAGAAATCATCCAAACCAACTGTGAGCAGCAGCTAGCAGCAGCTACATACTCAGCCTCTGTGGTCGAAAGAGCAACTCCAGATTGCTTTCGAGAAGACCAAGATACAAGGGAAGAACCAAGAAACTGGCAAGTACCGGAAGTCGACTTGCGATCCAACCGGCACCCACCAAAGTCGGCGTCCGAAAAGCCAGATAATCAAGTGATGATGATGCTGAATAATAAAGACCAAGATCAGGCGCATAGGTGAGATACCTGAAAATGCGCTTGACAGCCTGCCGGTGAGATGCGCGTGGTGAAGACTGAAAACGCGCGCAAAGTCCCACGGCGAACTGTATGTCCGGTCTTGTTGCCGTCAAGTACAACAGCGAACCGATCATCCCTCGAAATTCTCTCTCATTGACCTTGGCACCGCTCTCGTCCTTGTCCAAACCCCCAGAAGTACCCATCGGGGTCATCTGCGGCTTCAATTCACCACCAAAGTCAAATTTCTTAAGCATGTCACGAGTATACTTACCTTGGTGGATGAAGGTGCCGTCCTTGGTCTGCTTGATCTGGAGCCCTAAAAAGTACTTAAGCTCACCCATGAGGCTCATCTCAAACTCACTGTGCATCTGCTCAGAAAACTTGGACACAAGAGAATCAGTAGTACCGCCAAAGATAATATCGTCCACGTAAATCTGAGCAACTAAAAAATCTGAAGCATCTCTGAGCAAGAAAAGAGTTTTGTCCACAGAACCCATCACAAAGCCCTTCCCCAACAAAAATTGCTTCAACCGGTCATACCAAGCCCTGGGGGCTTGTTTCAACCCGTATAAAGCTTTATGCAACTTAAAAACATGTCGAGGAAACTTAGGGTTCTCAAAACCGGGGGGTTGCCTAACATAAACCTCCTCCTCTATGAACCCGTTCAGAAAAGCACTCTTAACGTCCATTTGAAAAAGCTTAAAACCCTTGGAAACGGCAAAAGCTAGAAGAATACGAATGGACTCAAGACGGGTCACAGGAGCGAAGGTTTCTTCAAAGTCAATACCTTCCTTCTGGCAATAACCCTGGGCAACTAGTCGAGCCTTGTTGCGCACCACAACCCCATCTTCACCTTGTTTGTTCTTGAATACCCACTTGGTGCCTATGGGGTTGCATCCTGGTGGCGGCTCAACTAGTGTCCAAACCCGATTGCGGACAAAATTCTCAAGCTCTTCTTGCATGGCATTAATCCAATTAGAATCAGAGAGAGCATGAGAAATGTCTCTGGGCTCAAAAGATGCAACAAATGCAGATTCAGCAAACACAGCAAGAGAGGCAGAAGAACGCAAAGTTCTCTCAGTCAAATCACCTATGATGAGCTCTGAGGGATGGTCACGCTGAACTGCTCGGGTTCCCTGGTGATCTGAAGTCACCTCACCGGAGTCAGCAGCTGGCACCTCTGGACTTGATTGAGGGGGCTCGATCGAAGTGGAAGAAGTGATCAGAGGTCCGCCCTCATCATCAGTCGAAGTCACAGAAGGTGTGGGCTCTGCGGGGGATGCAGAAGGCCCGCCCTCAACAGCAGCTGGAGTATCCTCATCTTCCTCGAAGATGGACTCTCCGAGCTCATCATCACCAGAAAGCTCAAAAGAAGGAGTCAAAGAAGGCAAGGACTCATCAAAAGAAACCTCACAGGTCTCGACAAGCAGCTGGGATTCGAGGTTCCAAACACGGAAGCCTCGAGAAAGCAATGCATAACCAAGAAAAATACCATCCCAGCAACGAGACTCAAATTTGTCCAAATGCCCTCCCTTCTTGAGCACAAAGCACTTGCAGCCAAACGCTCGCAAGTGGCTCACCTTGGGCTGTCTGCCAAACCGCAACTCATATGATGTCTTACCAATGTAAGCTCGAAGAAAAATGCGGTTGGCCAGATAGCAAGCCGTGTTCATGGCTTCAGCCCAAAAATGCCTAGGAGTCCTGTGCTCATCGAGCATCGTCCTGGCCATCTCAACTAGCGTGCGGTTCTTTCGTTCCACAACGCCGTTCTGTGGGGGAGTGTAAGGAGAAGAAAACTGATGGTCCAGACCCTGATCACCACAGAAGCTGACGAACTGAGAGTTCTTGAACTCAGAGCCGTTGTCGGAGCGAATTGCTCGCATCCGGCCATTGTTCTCATTCTTCAGCTTCAAAATCAGGTCATGGACAAATTGAAAAGTTTCATCCTTAGACTCCAAAAAGAAAACCCACGAGAAACGAGAAAAGTCGTCAACAATCACAAGTGCATACCACTTCCCACCGACTGAGCGTACCCGAGCTGGACCTACAGTGTCCAAATGTAAAAGCTCGCCTGGATACGAAGTCATCACCTGAGTCACAGGTGAGTGAGAAGCGGCAACCATTTTCCCATGACGACAGGGATGACAAACTAGATCCTTCTCCATTTTAAGCTTGGGCAATCCTCGGATGAGGTCCATAGAGCTTAACCTGACTAGCAGATCAAAACTCAAATGACCTAACCTCCTATGCCACTTCCAGAGCTCAGAAGAAGATCCAGCAATCAAACAACGAGAAGGGCCAAAAGAACTAGAGAAGTCAATTCGAAAAACTTTACCGAAGGGTAAAATCTGACAAACCAAAGACCCTTTAGAATCAACCACAGAAGAATTGCCCTTCTTAAAACGCACTTCCAAACCATCCTCAAGAAGTTGCGACACAGAGATTAAATTAAAGTTCAGATTTTTAACCAAAGCAACATTCTTTAAAGAGAAATGATCTGAAATGCAAATTGAGCCTATGCCACTTACTTTCCCTTGACCGCTGTTCCCGAACGTGATATATTCTTTGGAGCTCGGGGGAGTGAGACTGGAGAACCATCTGCGATGTCCCGTCATGTGGCGAGAGCATCCTGAGTCCATGATCCAAACATCCTCCAGTCCCCGGTCCTGCACAATCAATGTCTGTAAGTGGGAGCAAATGGTCCGACACCAGGTTTAGCAAAAGAGCTAAACCAGTGTCGAGCCATCTGCTCAAAAGATGGAAAGCGAAAACCATCAAAAGAGTTTGGACCAAAACGCGGCTCAAAGCGCGGTCCTCGGTTTTGCCTAACCCTACGGCCACGAGGTCCAGAACCGTAGCCAACTCGGTCTGGAACTCTGCCGGAACGAACACCACCACCTGGAGCACGGGCACGAAAACCGTCTCCTCTACCACCACCTACACGACGCGGCCTGGCCTCCAGCCTCTCCCCGCGCCGAGGAACACGCAGTCTACCACCCTGCTGGTAGAACTGCTCCTGATCACTACGAGCCCTCTCTGCTCTCTCAACCCGCTTCCTCCTGAAGCAAAACTCCACAAGATGCCCGTCTCTCTGACAGTACTCACAATGATAGGTGGGCTTCTTGGGATGTGGTTGAGGCTTGGGGTTCTTGGGCTTAGGGTGCGTTTGGTTCTGCTTTTGAAATCTGCTTCTGCTGTGAAAAAGCAGAAGCTGAACCAAACGGGTTTACCAAAACTGCTTCTGCTGTGAAAAAGCAGCTTTTTTCTAGTACAAATTTGGAAGCAGCCTGGACCCTGCTTTTCTGCTTTTGCTTTTCTGATTTTCTGATTTTTAGTTTAGAATAAATAGTATGAATTCAAGATGTCTTAATTGATTTAATATTATTATGGTTTGTATTGCATTGCACAATTTCATGAGATAATATGTGGTTGTCGATTACTTTATAAGATGAACTATGCACTTTTTTATTTATCTAATATATTTTTAGTTATTTAGTTACATCAATGTTGAGTGTTTCCTATTTATATATATGTATAGAATATTATAATGATGAAAATTACGTAAGTTATAAAAAACAGTCAGCTCACAGTAGTTTTTTCACAGCAGTTTCAACCAAACGACTTTTAGCTTTTTCACAGCAGGCAGCTCACATCAGCTTTTTCACAGCAGGCAACTCACAGCAGCTTTTTCACAGCTCACAGCAGAACCAAACGCACCCTTAGTGGTGTTTGGTGTCGGCTTCTTGGGTTGAGAGGGTCCAGGAAGAAAGTCAAGAGAAGTGTGGAGGAGTTGGGCTTTGGAACCCAGATGGGTTTCTTGGGTGGAGCTTTGGGTGGTTCATGGATCACTCCATCCTTGGGCTGACAAGCCTGGGAAGACTCAGTGGAATGGGTCTTGGGATATCTCTGCTCAGGAGTCATTTTACTTCACTCCACTGCCCGGCTAATGGCACTCTCAAAGTCAGCCTTGGTATAGGTGTAACCTACCCCAAACCCATCCTGCCTCTTGAACTGCTGGATCATCATGCCGAGCTGAGGCTCTTTGGCACTGATCCAACTCAGGATAGAACAGAGGTAAAAGTTCTCATTCTGAGAATCAGCTAGCTCCTCTCTCAAGGAAGCTAGTACCTCCACCTGAGACAACCAGGTCTCACACTCACTATCTACCTGGACAGACTTCTCGGCTTTCAGCTTAATCAACTCAAGTCTAAGAGACAGACAGTTCTCACAGACAGTTGGTGGAATTGACAATGTCTCAAGCTCTAGCCTAGTCTGCGCCAGCTCAGCTCTCATTCTCTCCAAATCACCCAGACGTTCATCGCCCTTGGATTTCAGCTCAGCTAAGGTAGCTAGATGAGATGGGCAATCAACACAGGGTGCGACGACAGTGGCTTGAGCATTTTTCAGCTCCTGTTGAGCGCTTTCAAGCTCAGTGGCCAAAGCGTCCCTCTCATCAACCCTTTCTGTGTACCTGGACTTCAGAGTCGACAGGTCACACAGAAACACCTCACACTTCGGGCACTCACTGCTATCACCCAAGCAAGGGGAAGAAGATAGACTTTCTATTCTACCGTTGGCCACGGCAAGCTCACTCTCTAACTGGTCTATCCTTTTCTTAGCCCCCCTAAGCAGTTTCTCCCGATATTTCAACTCCTGACGATTGCTTTCAAGTAAATCAACAATTTTACGCTCATAAGATGATACCTTGCTATCGTCGTCGTCGGAGTCGTCGGAGGAGCTCTTTTCTTCTCTATCCCCAAGAGCCATTGAGCAGAAGCTCTTGCGGGATTTTCGGCGCTGGTGTGAGCGGCTCTTCGGCTTATCTCCGAAGGCCATGAAGCAGATGCCCGCCGGATCATGCTTGTAATTATAGCCATAGGCTTCCAAGGACGGGACCTTGCCAGGAGACGTCATAGTCACTACTGGGGTTTAGAACCGGTTAAGGTATGGAAAAACCCTAACCTCGCTCTGATACCACTTGTAGGACCGAAAGTAGCGACCAGAGGGGGGGTGAATGGGCGCCTTAAAAAATTCTTTCGAATCAATGGCCTGTTCCCTATACCCAACGCACCTCAAAAATACTATGCAGCAGAAAATAAACAGGAGGCCTAAGTCTAAAGGTTTCTAACCTAGAAGCAACTGATGATAAACAGTGTAAAAACTAAAGTGGTGCAACTAGGCAGATAAACAAGTTGTGACAGACCTATACTTCTCAATGAAATGATCTAAGTATGTATAAAGTGAAAAGAGAAGTTACTGTCCAAATTTGTCTCCTGTTCGGAACTTGGCGAAGCCCCCTTCGCACGTCGAGGTCTGCTTCGGAGGTTGGTGACGGAGTCTGTCCGAAGTGCCGAAGGTGTCACTGTCTAGCCTAGTTCGAAGAGGTAAGAGGCGAAGTGTACTTCGGACCGAAGTAAAACAGTGCCGAAGCCTGGTTCGAAGTATGTATTTCGAAGACAGAACTTCGAACACAGCTTCGAACCAAGAGCTTCGGAGCAAAGTGACAAAGTCGGAGCCTGCTTCGAAGTGAGGACTTCAAAGACAAAAACTTCGAACACACTTTGAACCGAGAGCTTCGAAGCAAAAACTTCGAACACAAAAACTTCGAACACAACGTACAAACAGACAACCTTCGAACAAGGAAGCGAAGTCTGTCACGTGACAAAAAATCAAGTCCGAAGCCTACACTCTATCTTCGAATAGGAAAAGCTTCGGGAGGAGAATCGAAGGCTGACACGTCACAAAGGAATCCAAGCGAAGTCTATCCGAACAGACAAACTTCGAACCCAACTTAGAAGCCTAACGAAGTGTGCACTTCGAACAGATAGATTCGGAGTATGCTAGTTCGAAGTATGCGATGCTGTCCATACAGGGAGAACTTCGAAGCTAGCCACTCAGACACAAAACCGAAGCTCCAAATCTGAGCGAAGCCTTTAAAGATGTTCGAACACAGCCTGCCTCACGGAGTTGAGGGGCTTTGCACTGAACCGAGCTTCGCCAGTCACACTCAGAAAAAGGTAAAAGAGACTGTCAGCTTCGATCAAAAAGCTGGGCAATAGAAGGTGAAAAGCTGCTGCAGAATACTGTAGCTACAGCAAAGCAGTACTACTTGCAACAGCAAGAACTAGTACTCCCACCGTGAAGAACACAGGCAACAGAAGAAGCTTCTCCCCAAGAAATAACTTCACCAGCTCGTGGTCAAGACAATAACTCCCCAAACCGAACAAAATCCAAGCAATAAATTCACCAGGGATCAAAGCATTAAAGCATTCAAGAGATTTGAGCCAAAATAATGCAAGAACAGTGAGAGGGAAGTCCTGGCGGCGCACACAGGAGAGAGAAGACAGGGGGCAAAGTGACCCAATGGGTGGATTTGATTTCAGCACAAAAGGGTAGTCCAAACCCTAGGGATTGGGGTGCTATTTATAGGCAGCCCAACACTAGGAATATTCTACCAGCCCCTTAGGGTTTTTACAGACTCAAAAGATACAGAAAAAGACTCTACTGCCCTTAGGTATTTTTACAGACACAACTGACTGACTGTGGGCCTAGAGTTACAGATGACATATCCAGAAGCTACTCTTTTGGACAGTCGGATACAGAATCAACGGTTGTCACTTTTACGCTGAAACTAACAAAGCCTCCACCAGCTTTGCACCAGGTACCTGGATTGGGCCGGCCCGACTCCGCAACTCTCTCAGCCCGGCAATCGCTCACCGCCCGTGTACCTGAGTCAGTACTGGTCAACAGCCCAGTGGGTCTTCTGCTGCTTCTGGCCCATGCACCCGGATTGGGCCAGCCCGACTTCGCAGCCTCCTCTGCCCGACAGTCGCTCGCTGCCCGTGTACCTGAGTCACACGCGGCCCATGGAACAGCAGATCTCTTCTCTTCTTCAGTCCTCTTTGACTATCGTTGACAATGACTCATCACTTCTAGAGCCATGAGGCCCACGCTATTCAGCATGGCTCCTCAGCCGCCTCCCGCCTCTGGCCCGCGCCGCCGCAGCCCACCCTCGCCGCCTCCCACCCCTCCCGCGCGCAGGCGCCGCCGCCCGCCTCGGCCGCCGCCCGCCTCGGCCACCGCCCACGCACCTCCGGCCCGCGCCGCCGCCCGGCCCCCGCCCACCGCCATAGGCCGCCCTCGCCGGTCCGCCGCCGTGCTCCCGGCCGTCGGCAACCGCCCACCTCCGGCCGTCGCGCGTGTCCTGCCGCCGCCGCCCGCCGCCGCCCACGCCGTCCTCCGCCACCGGCCGACAGCCGCCACTGCACCCCCTCCGGCCGGCCCATCGTCGTCATTGCTGCCCGTCCATCATCGCCCGCCGACCGTCGCCGCCGACCGTCGCCGTCCGCCAAGTAATTTTTACCCAAGATATATTGTTAATGTGTTATTTTTTCACTTTTTATTGTGAATTGTGTGTCACATAAATTGTTAAGGTTAGAAGATATGTGTCACATACATATATATATAGTTGTTAAGGTTAGAAGATATGTGATTTTACGTATGTTTCACGCTTTTAAATATGTTTCATATATATGCGATGTTTTATTTTCATATGCAATATATGTTGTGATATTATGTATATATGATTCTAATTATATGTTGTGATATTATGTATATACGTGGCCGACGGAAGTTAGCTGGTTTCGGCCACGTGGGCAGAAAGGCTAACTTCCGTCGGCCAGGCTAGCCGTCGGAAGTTAGCGCCCCTCTGCTGACGTGGCAGAGTTCGACGCGCCGACAGAAGTTAGCTAACTTCCATCGGCCGCCGACGGAACTTAGCTAACTTCCGTCTCCTCGCTTCCGTCGGCCAAAGGCCGACGGAAGTTCCCTGTTTTGTTGTAGTGATGATTGAGGAAAAACTACAATTAATTGATATAACGAAGGGGGCAGTCATGTTAATTTCGTAATCAGATTCACGACTATGATTAAGGAGTCGAAGGATGATGGGCAGAAAACTGCGATGAAACTTTTTGTTATGTTGCAAACAATATCACATCTATTTAAAAACACTTTTTGATTAAATGATAAAAAAACTATGTCTAACCTTTTGCATTTTGGGTTTTTTGATATATGTCATTACAATTTCGGTGTTTTGGAACTTTGCCGCTACAATTCATCTATTTGGATATATATCATCGCAACTCTGTCTTTATGTCCACCATACCATTTTCAACACTTGGTTTGACCATGGGCTTGCGCAAAGACAAAAATACCCTTATCTTCACCGTGGGTGGCCTGTGTGGGCGGCGCACAGGGCCGGCAGCGACGACACATAAGCTACGGCGACGCGGGGGCTGCTGTAGGGGGCGGCGACGCGCGTGCCTGCGAGGGCTACAGAGGCGGCGCATGGGCTACGACGGAGTGCGTGCCTCGAGGGTTGAGGGGGCGACGCACGGGGCCGTGCGGGCTGCGGTTGGGGGCGGCGCGCGCGGAGCCTATGAGAGCCTGGGCAGCGCGGGGCTGCAGCAGGGGCTGCGAGGATGGCGGCATGCGTGGCCTGCGAGGGTGGCAGTGGCGCGGGTGCAACGGCGGGGGTGCCGCGGGGGCGACATCGGAGGGGAGTCGACTGGTGAGGGCAAGATGGGAAATACGAAAATACAGTAGAGCTGACAGAGGGCCCATGATCAAACCAAGCATTGAAAATGGTATGGTGGAGATAAAAGCAGAATTGCGATGACATATATCCAAATAGACGAATTGTAGTGGTAAAGTTTCAAAGCACCGAAATTGTAATGGTATATATAAAAAAAACCTTGCATTTTTTAGTACAGGACGAAATATTTTGTTTTTTAATGCACACCAAACCATCTAAATGACTAAATGCATTCTTTTGTGTGCAATTGACCAATTGTGCAAAGGGAACAAGGAGCAGTTGATTTGTAATTTGTTCCATCCCCTCGAGCCCACGACCACCACTCACCCCTCGAACACGGTGAAATGATGGCGCATCACTGCTCAGTGCTCACTTCCCACTTCCCGCGGGCATGCTTCATGCTTGCTTGCGTTGTCGTTTACTAGATTTTGTTAATGTCCTAGCTGAACAACGTCAACGTCAACGTCAACGCGGACGAACTCGCCTCGATCGTCTTCGCGCAATCGCGCTCACGCCGAGAACGAACTCATAGGGCGCACGCGCGATCAAGTACCGGTCTACCGGAATTACGCGGCCGATCAGAGTCGAGGCCGACGACAAAGCTAGGACTCGATCGCCGGGGGTGACGCGATATGGGCCTGGTGGCTGCGAGCGGGGGTGGGCGGCGGCCGGCGTGCCGGTACAGGGGTGTGCGGCGGCGGAGGTGGGGGAAGTGGGTGTCGGAGATCAGGGTGCCCGGGACGCGGGAGCGGCTGTGGCTCGGCTCCTACGCCACCGCCGAGGCGGCCGCCGTTTGTCTGCTCCGCGGCCGGGGTCGCTCCGGCGCCGGCGGGCTCGACTTCCCGGACCGCGCGGCGCCCGTCGCGGCAGCCTACGACACTCGGGGCGCTGCGTGCCTGTCGCCGCGGTCCGTGCAGCGCGTGGCCTCCGACGCCGGCATGGCCGCCGACGCCCAGCTCGTGGAGATGCGCGAGCACCAGCCCGCCCCCGCGCCGTGGCAGGCCGCCGCCGCCGCAACCTCTGGCCGTCTGGCGGCGGCGTCGCCGTCGCAGGTGCAAGAGACTAAGAGAGACCTTTGTTATGTTTGTGTGACATCGGTCAGTAAACTTATCAAAGTTGGAAATCATCCAATTCGCTATGGATGTATATTATATAGTTTTTTCTTGGCACTCAAGAAGATCTCGCAAAGCCAGGAAGGTGAACCTTGCTGTTATCTTGCACCGTTCTTTCGACTTGTACCTCTGCACCGTCCACTGTGTTCTCAGTCATGTGCTCCTCCACCTTGAGCTCAGGTTGTTCTTTACCCTTGGGCTTCAGCGAGATGTGATGGAACGTTTCCTGAATCTTCCCCACGCCTTTCTCGACAGGTCCGATCGCCTGGATGGGAGAAGAAGCTGGAGCACTGTCAGTGAGCAGAGGCGAGATAACCTAGGCAGTGCTCGAGTACTAAGCCTTTCTTTTTTGGATCATTGAAATTTAATTAACCTGTGACAGATCGTCATAGAACTACAATTTTCATTAGATAGTCCTACTTATCATCCATGAGCAAACAAAGTACAGGGATTATTTTATTAGTAGTTAAAAAGGGGCATATATATAACAGTTGCATATACAGCAGTTGCTACATGAAGTATGGAAGGCATGAGGCTAGAGTTGCAGATGAGATTTATCCTACTACAATTATGTACAGGACAGATACAACCTTAGCTGCTGAGCTCCACACATGAGCAGCACTACGGGTTGTCTACTTGTCTTGCTTCGGTTTCTGGCTGAGCTCCGAGTAATGGCCTCCCATCAGCTGCAGCACCTCGGTCCAGAGGCAAGAAGGATCAGCTGCCAGAGCATCGCCGATGAGCTCGGTGCTGTAGGACGCGACAGCCCAATATCCTTCCCTGATCTCACTCAGCAGCTGCTTATAGTCCCATGCAGCATGTCCAACAAAAAACCTCAGATCCTGAGTCCTGATCGCGCCGCGGCTCATCAGAACAGCGGCCTTTTCGAGCTCAGTCCGGAAGCCGAAGCGGATTCCTGGTACAACCTCCTCGAACCCCTCGAGACGTAAGCCGTCGCTGGCCCTCACCAAGAACATGCTCATGTCGACAGGGCCTCCGAAGAAGAGGGGGGAGTCACCGAACGGAGTTGCCTGTCCCTGGAACGATGGATTGACGTCCTTGATCTTCGTGTAGAGTGGTCGATTCAGGATGACTCCGAACGGGCCATCAAACGTGCCTCTGGAACCTAGCCTGACCAGGAGAATGACAGTTCATGAGAAAATGCTGTCATCGTCAAGCGCCTCGGTTGCAACCAAGACACATCCTGCCTCTGGCATTGTGATGGGGTGAGCCCACTTCTGAGGAAGCTGGTGTACTGGTTGTTCTCCTGAGGATGTCTTTGGCTCTGCCGGCGCGCTTGGATCTACCAAGACCTCCTAATTCAAAGAATGGATCTTTAATGTAGCTCAGAAAATGAATCAAAGATGTGAGTGGGCTTGTTGGAAAGAAACTACCTTTCTGATATGAGTGTTCTCAGTTGAGAGAAATGAGGAATTATTTCGCACCAATATACAAACATAAACATAAAGATTTGCAAAGCAGCAACCTATGTGATGAAAACATTCATCAAGCAGTCAATTTCAAGAACCGGCCAGACACTAAAGAAGATTGACATGATGATTGCTTTTTAATTGTTCCGTGTGAACATTTCTTGCAAACTACCATTTACGTAATTATCAACATATTTATTACGGTTGAAGAAAATTTCCAGCAGGCGCTGGTTGAAGGCATATTCTTATACAATGTAAAACTAGAGCAAATATACTACGGAGTACATGTTCATATATAAATCGGAGTTGTCTTGTGATCAGTGATACTAGCTGAGTTCAACACACCATTCCTGATTTTCTTGGCAGAGAATAAAGGACTATAGCAGGTAGTTAAATCATAAATGCTTGGATGTCCTAAATCTAAATGTTTGTTCATATGTCTGCCACCAATTTAAAGAGAAGCTATGAAAACTATGGATTGTAACTTGTAAGAATGTATAAGTAAGAATAGGTCGGCCTCACCTGCTCCCGGAGCACAAGGTTTGCTCTGACATCTCGCCAGTAATTGCTGTTAGAAATATTAATCGGCTCATTAGATTTGGATTCATTATGCAATTGGTTCAATCCATCAGAGCTGTCTCCTGTGGTGGCTGCATCATCATCTCCTGCACAAACAAGCCATCATTTTCAACATAACCGAGGCCAAGTAAATATTTCAGTTCATGCTTTTTGTTAAAGAAAGAAGCTGTCAATCATTTGCTAAAGTTTTGGGATTGTGTTTATTTCCTTCTCATTGGCAGGATCGGTTTGTGATCCTTTGCCATATCATGTATATTTCTCCTATATAAATAGAGCAGCCTCTTGTGAGGCAAGTCACGGCAAAATACGTCTTCTGACTTGGTATCAGAGCGTGCTCTCGATCCAGGGCTTGCGCCGTCGCGATGTCCTCCTCCGCGTTGCAGTCCTCCCAAACCGCTGGTGCCATGATCCCCGTCTCTTCCACCAGTGTGCTCACCACAATCCCCAGCGCACCAACCACCTATACAAACACCATCACGGTTCGTCTAGATCGCTCCAACTATCTGCTTTGGAGAACACAAGTTGTTCCCAACATCGCTGGTGCCGGGTGGTTCGGCTTCCTCGACGGGAGCTGCATCGCGCTAGCTCAAACGATCATCACTGGCGAAGGTGCTGCTGTTGTCACGCAGGCCAACCCTGCGTATGCAAACTGGTGGTACACGGACCAGCGCGTCCTCAGCATTCTCGTCGGATCCATGTCTGAGGAGATCCTCGGTCAGATGGTTGGGCGGAACACTTCCACTGCTGTTTGGGCGTGCCTCACCGCAATGTTCTCTGCCCAGAATCGAGCGGTGTCCGTCAGCTTCGTCGCCAACTGACGACCACAAAGATGCAAGATCAATCCGCTGCTGAATATTTCCAGAAGATGAAGAGCTATGCTGACGCCCTAGCAATGGTCGGCAGCCCCATCTCTGATGACGAACTGATCGACTACATCGTCGTCGGCCTTGGTTCTCAGTTTGAGTCTCTGCAGTCGTCACTGACTGTCCTCAACAACACCGGCCAGTCCGTCTCTCTCTCTGAGATTTATTCCATGTTACTCTCATGTGAATCTATTCATGAGCAGAACAACCAAACAAGTGAGTTTTCAACCTCAGCAAACACGGCTGCTAGGCGCAGTGGTGATTCTGGACAGGGAGGCGGTCGACCGTTTGACAATCCTACAATCACGGCCGTCCCAACAACAATGTGTCTGGAGGACAGCAAGGAAGTGGCCGTGGAAATCAGTATGGTGGTGGCCAACAAAGCAGTAACCGCGGTGGTCGCAATGGTGGTGGCGGCGGTCGCAACGGTCGGTACCGGCCATGCTGCCAAATATGCAAGAACTGGGGACATGAGGCTCTTGCTTGTAGAAACCGCTTCAACCAGGTGTATCAGAACACCGATCAGCGCTCCGGCAATGCTGCAACCACCCCCTACCATGAAGATCAACCATGGTACATGGACACGGGTGCCACCGATCACCTCACTCTCCAGTACGAAAGCTGAATACAAGGCATTGGCGAATGGTACTGTTGAGGCAATCTGGATCCAGTCAGTCTTAAAGGAACTTGGTGTTCATCAGTCTCGCCCACCAGTTTTATGGTGTGATAATCTTGGTGCTACATATTTATCTGCAAATCCAGTATTTCACGCACGCACCAAGCACATTGAGATAGATTTTCATTTTGTTCGCAAGAAGGTCGCTTTGGGAGCGCTTGATGTTCGGTTCATCGCCTCCGGAGATCAGCTTGCTGATGTGTTCACCAAACTAGTCACCCAGATTCTTCTTCGAAAATTTCGATCCAATCTTAACCTTGTACACGACGGTTTAGATTGAGGGGGATGTTAAAGAAAGAAGTTGTCAATCATTTGCTAAAGTTTTGGGATTGTGTTTATTTCCTTCTCATTGGCAGGATCGGTTTGTGATCCTTTGCCATATCATGTATATTTCTCCTATATAAATAGAGCAGCCTCTTGTGAGGCAAGTCACGGCAAAATACGTCTTCTGACTCTTTTCACTACAGTATACTACAAAAATCCCAAAGTAAGAATTAACCATTGTTGCATAGAGAGCCTGAAGTTTCCCTGTCCTGTCATCTGTGCAAACACATTACACATTGCACTACAGTACTACTTAACATAACTCAGACAAACTGGTGCATAAACAACTAGAATTGGGAGAATTCCATCGAAGCACTAGAATCTACAATTCAACAGGTGGATCACTGATACAACTCAAAAGACGAAACAACATAACACAATGATTCAATGATTAACACACACCGAAATCAATAGTGATCTCTTACCAGAACTCTGAATGCAATATTTCACAGAATCACAGTTTCCATCTGGAAGATAGTAACTAAATCAGGACCAGTTCTATCAAACAAGGCCAGGGGGAGATATAAGTTGCTAGTGAGTAGTGATTAGTATTCCAATTTCATTAATTGAACTAAAAATTTCACCGTTGTCTCATTAATCAATCCCACCAAAACTATCATCTGACGGAAACTTCGGCAGCCAAATCGCACGTCCAACCCCCCAAACGCAAGGCATCTACGAAAAGTTTCCGACCTTTTCCAATCGCGCCAAGATCCCACCTTTTCCGGCTCTAATCCCAGAAATTCGCGCCATGTACTCGTCGGAGTAGGGTCTCACCGGAAGACGAGGCCTTGTCCTTGGCTTCATCATCCCTGCCGTCGCCGGGGCCGTTCTTGCTCCCCCTCCCCGACGCGCCCACCGCCACCAGCGCCGGGCCGCGCCTCCCGAGTCTCCGCCCCGCCGCCACGGCCGACCGGCCGGCCTCGCCGGTGGCGAGAGGGCCCCAGGCCGCCGGCCCGAGGCGCCTCGGCGTGAGGCAGGGCCCGCCGGCCTTCATGCTGAGGGCCCACATGGCCGTGGCAGCGAGGGCGAGCTGCCTCCTGCTGGGTTGGAGTGGAATGAAGTGGAGAAGCGTGGGAGTTCGGATTCCCAGCACGGCAGCACAAGGAGGACGCTATCGAGTAATTTTTTTATATGTCAGCCAAAATTTACCCTTTTTCTTATTTATCGCTCTCTCAATTCGTTTTTAAATAACGCAATTAACTTTTATCACAATATTTGATTATTTATTTTATCTAATTTTTTATAAATATGTAAAAATATAAGTTATATTTGAAATATTTTAAATAATAAAATACACGATATTTCAAAAAGATTTTTTGATAGAGCGAATGATCAAATTATGAGATAAAAGTCAACAACATCTTTTAAAAATAAATGAAGATAGTATTTGCTAAGTCAGTGATATATAAGCTAATTATATATATATATTATGCAAAAACCATTTTAAAATATATTCAAACTGTGATAAAAAATCGTATCCTACCAGATTTTAGGTGGATCCAAACATTTCTGCCTGTGGTCGATCAGTATTTTAACACTATCCTAGGAGATACTTTTCATATCATGATTATGAAACATGAAGAACTCATCAGACTTAGGGGGAGTAGTAAAAATAGTACATATTACAAAGCATGGTTGTGAGAATTACCTCATCAAAACCTTAAGATTGGAAGCTTCTGCAGTATTTAATAGTTCTAGTATTACATAAAGTTTTCCCCTGATCTATAGAACACGACTTTCTAAAGTAGATATAGAAACAGTCTTAATGAATAAATTTGCAAAAATTTTCACACAATTTAATATACATCATCTTTATTCGATTCATTTACGCAAAATTATGCTCATAAAAGAACCCAAATTGCGCTCAGATAACACGCAAAAAAAGTGGTCCCGGCGGGGCTCGAACCCGCGACCTTCGGCTCATAAGACCAACGCTCTAACCAACTGAGCTACGGGACCGACGTACAAAAGTTGCATAATAATAATAAATGGATTTAAAGGTTACTGAAGGTGTACTTTTGAGCTTCTTGTTGTGTGCTTTGCTGGTGTGGCGAATAGGTAGAAATAAGGGAAAGTTGGATGTTATTACAATTTTTCAATTTCAAATAAATATTATTATAATTTACATATTTATATTCATGTCATTACAATTTCAGATAATTCCGAGCTATACCATTATAAATTTAGAGAATTTTGAAATATGTCATTACAATTTAAAGAATTCCGCAATATGTCATTACAATTTTATAGAATTCTGGAATATGCCATTACAATTTCATAATGGCATAAATATAAATACGTGAATTGTAACGATATTTCTTTAAAATCGCAAATTTGTAATGACATTGATCGAATTATTCCAAAATATAAGACGTCCTTTCAACTAACTATCTCCTGATTTTCACCTTTTTTTCTGAATACTTCTGTTGTTCTTAGACGGACACCAATTGTCTTCTCTCCGACCATACATGTAAAAAAAAAATACGGTTTCAAGCTTGTTTAGTTGTGCAGAGCTTCTTGATCTGCCATTGGCGCCCTGATGTTAAGTTCGTCAGCACAGTTATGCACATTTTCAGTTTTCAGACATCACTAGCTGCACCTTATTCTTTTCTAGATAAGCCGTTGCCCTGAAACTTATCATGTTGTTTTACCAATAATTCAGTAGCGCTGAAAACTTGTGTGATTTAGGGGGTGTTTGGACCAAGGGCTAAATTTTAGTCCGTATCACATCAGATGTTTTGACATTAATTTGAAGGACTAAGCGTGAACTAATTATAAAAATAATTGCAGAATCGGAGACTAAATCGCGAGACGAATTTTTAAAACCTAATTAATCCATAATTAGCAAATGTTTATTATAGCATAGCATTGTCAAATCATGGTGTAATTAGACTCATTAGATTCATCTCGTAAATAATCCTTCGATTATGAATGAGTTTTGTAAATAATCTACATTTAATACTTCAAAATAGTATTTAAACATTGGATGTGACGGGAGCTAAAAAATTTTAGCCCCATCCAAACACCCCCTTAGTTCTTGCAAGTATTTTCTCTCCAATTAATTGATAGGTTGGCATCAGGTATAGGGATGATGGTACGGTATTTCTATCTAATGCCACTTAATGAGTTCCGGTTTTTAATACCTAATGTTCTTGTCCGAAAACTAGAATACGATAAACACATAAATTAATTATTTTCAAGAATTAATAAAAACAAGAAAAAGCATGCCAAATGGATAGATACATGCTAATCTTTCAATTCTAAAATGTGCTCCCTCCATTCATTATATTTTTAATTGGTGACATTGATTTTTTGTCACAATATTTGACCATTTGTTTTATTTATTTTTTTGAAAATATACAAAAATATAAGTTATGATTGAAGTACATTCGATAATAAAAACAAATTATAACAAAATAAATAATATTTTTAAGAAAATTAAATAAGACGAATGGTCAAATGTTGTGATAAAAGTTAATATCGTTATTTAAAAATAAATGAAGGTAGCAACAAGTTTTATATTTACACACGTGTGTATTAAGAAGATGAATAAAAAGATATAGTAATTTTCTCAAGATGAGACTCAAGGGGTGTGAGTAAAAAAATTGAGTGTAATAACGAGTAATTGACTCTAAACTTGTTATTACTAAGGCTATTCACAATGATGGGTTTCATAGCATTATGTCCTAGAATGTCACGTCAACTTTACATCTCAATGAAATACTCTCTTTCAGTGGAGAGTTTCATTTCACTATTTACTAGGCTAACCAGTAACGAGTGTGAGACTCAAGATGAGACTCTTTGCGTTTAAAATTAACTTTTGCTATTACTAAATAACTATATTTAAAATGAATTTTAAATTCTAAACCTGTTAGATTGCAGAATGAGGATGGAGAGATCGAGTAGACATCGAAGCGCAGCACCATCAATGAGACCGGTGAGTAATTTATAACTAGTAATAACAGCAAAAGTCGGACAGTAGAGTACATACACTCAAGCAGCACCACTTACTCGATCTGATCCAAATTGAACACACGTACAACACCGACCAAAACACACGTACACGCAGCTCGATCAGCTCAGCTCCCTGGCTAGCTAGCAAACACGTACATACCCATGCATATCACCGTCACACCGGACTGCCATGCATGCATGCATGCATGCCGCCGACGACCGTCTACGTACGTACGCGCTACGGCTGCCAGGCGGCGAGCTGCTGGATGTTCATGGGGTGGGCGAGGTCGGCGCCGCCGGAGTAGGCCGCCTTGCCGAGGATCACGTTCACCCTCTCCGTCGGGTGGAACGCGTCCCAGAAGATGTAGTCGTTCCTGTCCAGGCACGGCCGCTGGAACGGCAGGCACGTGATCATCCCCCTGTTCCTCCCGATCCCGCAGCACCCACGGTCCACCACGCTGAACCCTGCGATCTCATCGCCATCTTGCATAAGCTTTTTTTTCTTAAAATCCATGAAAAGGCGATGTGGTGGACGGTTAATTACTTACCGTAGGACCAGGGGTTGCGGAGGATCTCGGAGATCATGGCGTAGGTGTCGACGTAGATGAGCTTGGCGTGGGGGAGGTTGACGTTGAGGGTGTTCACCATGTTCTTCACCTTGCTGTTGAAGGGGATGATGAGGTCGTCGACGTCCGGCGAGCACATGTTGGCCGGGTTCCGCGCCCGCATGTTGGGGATGCACGCCATCGACCCCACGCCTGGCGATCACGAACCTCCGAGCCCCCAGGTTGTACAGCCTCTGCATTGTTTTTGATATTGCACATCAATAATGCATGGATCAATTCATTTGTTAGATTTGGTTAATTAGCAGCTGGTTGTTTTGATCGTGCATGCTTGCTTACGGTGAGCTGCTTGGCGTACTGCTGCACGAGGAGCGTGGAGTACTGGTCGCCGTTGTACTCGTTCCTGGTGTTGTAGTTGGGCATGAGGTAGTTGTTGAGGTAGTCGTTGCTGCCCATGCCGACGTAGAAGATGCTGCGGGCCAGCGACTGCGCCGCCCTGCCGGCGCCCAGCTTGCCGGTGATCTGGTCCAGCGTCGCCTCGAAGTTCTTGATCTGCTCGTTGAACGGGCTGCGCCCAACCTGCATGCATACAATACATACAAATTTACGAGCTGCAACGCCAAAATTAAACGAGGACAGATTTGAGTATCGGCCGCGTCCGCATGCAGCGCGCGTACGAAGTTCTGGCCGGTGTTGTCTAGGATCCCGGCGGCGGCGGAGGCGTAGTTGGCGCCGTGGAGCGCGGCGTCGCCGGTGGCGTCGTTGTGCGAAGGCAGGAGCGGCAGCCCAAGAAGCTCAGCTGAAAGGATCCAAGCAATGCAAATAACCACACATCAGTGAAAACAAAATAGCTCCGATGGATTTAGCTAAGCTATAGGTAACTAAAGATCAGTCACTCTCAAACAAGGACAGATTTGGCCATTGATTTTGGCGATAAATTACTGGAGGGGAGGACTGATCAAGGACTGAAACTGTACACATCACTCCATGGGCAGTGTAAAGTGTAAACTGTAATTAAACTCTTGCATTTACAGGCTTACAGCCGTAGCCTCTGGGTAGAGTCACATGGCGACATTGATTCCCACACGCATGTACGTACACATCGATAGAAATTCATCGCATCATGTGTACTGCGTGAGGTGAATCAATGGTACGGCACAGGCATCGGCGTTATGATCCACGGGAGAAATTCATCAGAGCGCTGCCATTATTACTCCATGGATCACAACACACATACGCGCGTTTGAGATCCTTGAATGTGCACATGCATGCAAGTGGATGGTGAGTATTATAACTGCAGCAGTGCTCACTCTAGCTAGCTAATACTCATGAACTGATCCAAATTTGACAGGACCATATATATATGAACTGTGCCCAGATTTCACTTAGGACAACTGTACAATGTATGCTACACATAATGTAGGCTTCAGTGTGGCACTCACACTCGCATATTGATCACTGCAATCGTTTCTTCCAAGAAAACAAGGAGAAATTAAAGCTATCAAAACATTGCAAATGAGTGTAGATGTCTATAATTCTGCCGAGACACAGAATAGGAGAAGGTTACCTGAAAAATTAATTTACGTATATACCCAAGAAACCTAAGCTAGAAGAGAGCAATACCAGATATATGAAATAGTTACTTCATAGGGATTTAAACAGAATGCAAGTGTATTATTAACAGTGATATATAGCACTCTCAATTTGCAAATTAGCATTTCCTTCTACCCAACGGAGTAGTTAACAAACATCAAATACTGTAGGATTAGGTTACTTAAGGATGTACCGAATTAACCAGTAATTATTATCTCACCAGCAAGCATCACAGACTCATAGTAGTACTGTAGGTTAAAATTAACACTTCATATGCAGTTAACTAGAAGTACAACTACAAAGCCTTGGTTAATTTGCAGCATGCATGGGTCCTTGCATTGCTCTCACTGTCTCACACTCTCACACACTACAACTCCAATTTCTAAGAGGCAGTTTATAGTTTTTGTGCTGTGTTTTGGAGTCTGCTGGTTGGTCTGAGAAATCTTTATTAATTATAGCAATAATATTTTTTTACTGTCACAGTCATAATTCAAATGCTCGTAACTAACACTCTGAAATAAAACACTTATTTTTGTAAAGGTCACCACAATGCCAATTGCTAATGCATGTAGCAATGGAGACTCACCTATCTCGTCGACCATGGTGTAGCCGTTGGAGAAGCGCCCGGTCGGGCCGCCGGCGAAGTCGATGCCGTAGGGCAGGTAGTTGGCCTTGGCCAACGACGTCATGTCGTTGTTGTTGCCGTTGTCCGTCAGCGAGTCCCCGAACACGAACATTGCCGGCACGGACGCGCCGCCGCCCGCTGAGCTCCCTCCGCTGCCGCCGCCCGGCCCCATCGGGAACGTGCCGTTCCACGGCGGGAACACCTGCGCCGTCACGCCGCCGCAGCTGGCGCCCAGCAGCAGCAGCAGCAGTAGAACGGGGAGGCGCGCCGCTTCGCCGGCCATTGGAACAGAGAAGGCGTGGGATGTCCTAGCTAGCTCCAGAGCAGGGCAGAGCTGAGCAGAGCTGAGCAGCGGGAGTGTAGCTGCGCGCTGTGCTGTGCTGTGCTGTGCTCAGCGCAGTGGGAGATCGGAAGAAGAAGAGGTGGGAGAGGGTCCTCTCCACTGGAGCGGTGGTTGGTGGTTTGGATGGGAAGGCAGTAAATTCGCTGGCGTGGGGAGTAAATGCACGGTGGAAAGCACGTCTCGTAAGGCGTGCAGCCCTGCAGCGCGCAGCGAGATCGCCGGGACCGGGAAGACGACGACGGAGACCTGCTCGCGTGGCGACTGGAGATTGCCTAAACGGGCCGATCCACTGTTCATCCCTTCAACCAAATAGTTTAACCAAGGCCCATTTGGAAAGCCTGGGCTTTATGTACAGGCCCGTCCGGCCCAGATTCCTCTGCTGCAACCACCAGCAAGGCCGCCACACACGGAGCCGCCGAGAACGAGACCACCCACCCGACCGCCGACCGGGCCAACCTACTTCTCCCGTAACGGAGGCACGCAGCAGAGCATTCGAGGCGGGGGCCGGGGGGCAGCGTCGCAGCGACTCCGGTCGAGATCGAACGCCACGGAAGCTTCCGCCACCAGCCGCACCGCCGCCGAGCACGAAGGGGAAAGCGCGGCGGCGGGGGGAGGGGAAGGGGAGCATCGGCTTCGCGTAACCGATCCGAGGGGGCTCCGACGCGCGAGGGAAGGGAGCGGAGATGAGTCGGCCTGCACGCAGGGTGCGACAGATCCAGCGCCCCGGCCGTCTTCCTCCTTGCCACCGCGGCGATCTGCGCCCAGTTCCCGACAGGTGCGTGGTAGCTAGCTCTCCTGGCCGTGCTCGGTGGTTTGGGACCTCTAGGTTGGGTTCGGAAGCAGAGATTACGTGGAGATCTGGTTGCGGATTGTCCCAGCATTGTGGCTCTCCCGAGTCAAATTAGCTTGATAGTTTAAACATAAGGTCACGTTTTCAGAATCTCTAGCAAGTATTTTGGATCTGCGCCGTATTTAGTTCGAAATAGTTGGAGACTTACCAATCACTAGGCTTTTGGATCCAACTCGACGCATCCCATTTATCACATAGAGTTGCAAATCGGAATCCTCAACTCATGACCTTAGCGGATTTTTCATACTCTTGCAAATGTCTAACATGTGTGAAGAAAAGACCAGCTGATTACCTGTCATTCTTATATGTTGTTGCATCTAACCATAACTTTATGTAAGCTTGAAATTGAAGAAGGAAAAAAATGGAAACCATAATTTGGGGTGCTTTTGATGATGAGAAATTTGTTAAGATGAGAAATCTATGCAGTGACCTTGAACTACTGATGAATGTTTTGCTTTTGATACCAGTTCCTACTTAAAATTTTTGAAGGCACAACTTATGTAAACTCAGCAAACGAAAATCGATGTTAACTTCAGTTTTCCATGTGTTCCACCTAAGAGTTTTGATTTTTAGATACTGAAACATGCATACAATGTCTGCAGGGCTAGCCGGTGATACTCAAACGTCCAAGGATGATAAGAAAGCTGGAGCCCAGTCGAAAGGTCATACTGGCCAAACAGTTTTATTTGTCCTCCTAGGAGTTGGGGCAGCTATTCTATTGTCATTTTTCCTTTTCAAGTACTGGCAGAAGAAGAAAAGAGAGGAACAACATGCACGTCTCTTAAAGTTATTTGAAGAGGATGATGACATTGAGGTTGAGCTTGGTCTTAGAGATTGATAATCTTCACTGTACAGCAAGAGTATCTTGTCTGACAAGGTAATAAACATGCAGAAGTGACGCAAGGCTATGTACATTTTAGATCTCCTATGGTACCTTGATTCTGTGTTTGATTTGTCCATATATTCAATGTAAAGTGTGATGTTTGACAATTTTGTCCTAAAATTGATTCTCGTTCTTTGGAAATAGCAAAAATTAAAATGACGCTAATGTGACGGTCTTGTGCCATTCCATTGCATAATCTTTTCACATAAGCTTCCCTGTTCTTCTTTACAAAATCTATTCATAGTTTAACTTTGCAAAGTTTGATGTCTTAGTATCTTAACAAAGCATAAGACTACAAGCTTTTGGCTTATTACTGAAAATTCTGACACTACTTGTGGTCTTGTAAGCTTATTAGTTTCATGGTATTGTGTTTTGGTAAAGTGTTTTTCACCAGATACATTTTCTCCTATTACAATTGAACTTTTTTAATCCTCAGCAATTATCCTTTTTGTAAATATATGCAAGTGCACAAAAATAGATGGCAGCATATAACTACCTGAGCATGCCTGACTTCCTTACTAGTCAGTGTCATCTGTTAAATGCATCATGCCTTCCATAATCTTAAATCGCCAAAAAAAATTACAGTATATGAGCATGTTTATCATAAACTCAAGTTTTAATACGGAATTTTTCTGTTATTCACAGGTTTTCCTGGCTGGTCCTCACAGCAGTTTCATGTTATTGTAAAGAATTTGTTGTATTTAAACCCGACATGCCTCCTCCGAAAGATCTGCTGTATTTTTGCTTTATATGGTGAGCTTCTTGGCATCGACAATGAATGAGAACATTTTTTAAAAAGGGAATTCTGAATATAAACATCACCACTGCAAAAATTTAACCAATGATTGTTCATCTGGTGCCATGCTCTCCTGGATGTATTTCATCAGTGAAACATATTATTCAATTATTTGTTTTCCGGTCGTCTTTGGCTGTTGCCTGCTACATCTCCTAAATTTGTTTCGCGTTTGGTTTCATCGGCTGGACATATTTTTTGATAATTTTTATAAATATATAGATATAAAAACCGATATAGAGACATGTATTGGAGACTATGTCGATGTCTAAAACATATTTATTTGAGAACGGAGGTAATACACTCCTACCACGTGTACATGTATTACATGGAGAATTTGGAAACCTGTAATCGATAATTATTGGTTGCCAGCAGTACCGAAAAGTACGCATCACTTAACGGAAGAAGCTTGCATGCCCTAAAACAGAGTAAACAAAATATAATATAAACGTAAAACAATTGCAGGTAAGTACATATTTGTTATCGTTTGAATGAAACATAATTTGTTTCTGGGAGCATATATTTTGAATTTTAATTCGGAGGTAGCGTCATTTGTAACATTTTACTCACATATTTTTTTGCTAACTATATATACTGACGCAGTTCACCGTTTATTTTTCACTCGGTCTTGACAATTGTGGTCAAGGCTGATATTTCAACAAATTTTCAGCTAAATAATGCACTCTTTAATACAAATAGATGAAACCCCATACACTTTATGGGATATTTTAGCTTTTTGGTTATAAATTAATATTAGCAGTAGTTTTATAATCTAAAATAAGAATCTAATTTTAGATTTTAATAGTTATCTTAATCTTCCCGACCAAAATAAAAAATGAGTAAAACTAAAAAGAAGAACGGTCAGCCAGTCAGCCAGGTAGGCAGTAGGCACATACTGTGGCCGCAGCCAGCAGGACTACAATCATCTGAACTGGCGAGCAGTGTGAGAGCATCCGAAGCTCTCCTCTGGGTTTGTCTCTTCCTCCTTGTCTGTCTCTCTCTCTCTCTCTCTCTCTCTCGCCTCCCACCCACCCCCTTCCCCGGTTCTCTCCCAGACTCCCACAGGGTGTGCTGCTGCTGTGCAGAGGAGGAAGAGCAAGCAAGAACAGCAGCGGCGGTGGCGGCAGCAGTAGCCAGTAGCAGCCAGCCAGCCACAAAAAGAGCTGATGCCAACACTTCACAGCCTGTGCTCTGATCATTGATTGATACAAACCCAGCTATTACCTTCCCTTTTTATTCTATACATCACATATATAATCCCACCCATCCCAATACTTATTTTTTTCTTGGTTCTTGGCACCTTTCTGTCCTTTTAGATTTCCTTGGATTCCATATAGGCCTCACGCCATACATCTGCTCTCATAGCTTCCTAGGTGTTTTGCTCTTGTTGATTTCTTGAGTTCTTGGCTCCCTGGGTTCTTTATTTCCTGACGCTGGTTTGCTGAAAATTGCAATCTTGTTGTGTTTGCCTTTGAAATCTTGCTGCTGCTGGGAGCCATGGATGAGAGGATCCCACCACCCCCTTTCTTCCGGTTCTCGCCATCCGGTGCCCATTCTTCTCCTCACCACCACAACCCCATCAGGTCTTTTGCCTCTGAGAGGGAGAGGTACGCGTGCTCCAACCGGCCTGCTGATGTTGATTTTTGTTTTCCTTGTGATATTTCTGCAAAGTTTTGCTTTTTAATCTTCTCGCCGATCTTACTGGCTTGAATCATTTCAAGTAGTATGAGATTTGATTCCAGTTGTGCGAGATTTGCGCTTAATTTTGACTATCTTGGTGTGATTTTGGCATTGATCAATGCTGCCCCGTTGCTATAGGGGAAAATTACTCACATGGCACAGAAGAAATTAACCCTTACTATAGCGTATAGTGATCTGCCGAGTTGGGGATTTTGGGGGTTACCTACCAATGACTGATTTGTGTCTGTGTTGTTGAGTGTCGACGGCCATTAGGATTAAGTAGGCTATATGCTTGATTGGACTCTGATAGCTGTGAAGGTCATGCGCATAGTTGTCATTGTTTTGAACTCGATCGTGAATTCTCACTAATGTTCAGCTTGCTGCACATATCATTTTGTAGTCCTGTTTTGCTGGCTTATCATTTGTTTTAAATGCTTTGAGTGTTTTCTCTTTTTAATGCTTAAGTAAATCCACACCTGCAATGCATGTAATTCAGCTGACTGATGAGTTTGCTTGCTTTGCAGATACCTTGCTGAGTTACTTGCCGAGAGACAGAAGTTAGCCCCGTTCATGCAAGTTCTTCCATTTTGTAACAGGCTTTTAAACCAAGGTTTATTTCCTTCGCCTTTTTCAGAATTGTTTGCATATTGCTCTAATGCTATTTACATTGTACTTCTTAATAGCTTGAATGTGAGCTGCCTATTAAAGCAGTGAATTCAGCCATTGGCTATTTTTAGCTATTCCTGCAATCCTGCTAGGTTGTCATTCTGTTCAGCTTAATATAATCCTTCACTGTCAGTAAGAAACGTTGTTGCTGACTACATCCAATCTAAGCAATAGCATTTATGCAAACATAGAAATGTGTGGAAGTGATAGCATGTTTAAAACACAGAAGATAACCCATTGAAATGGAAACTAAACCCTGTAAAATTATCGTCATACCATCCAGTTGGCATGCTTCATTTTTCACTGCTTCATCTTAATATAAGATGCCATATAATTTGAGTTAAGACATTTCTAGATTAGATTCTAGATCCTTGCTGTTGTTTCGGGTCTTAGGCATGTTTTTTTTTAAAAAAAATACCCGGCTGTTTTCTCCTGATTTGGCATAAACATAACTATCAAATCTTGTATTGTTTTTTCTTCAATGCAGAAATTTTGCGAGCATCTTCTTTGCCACCTAACCCAAACTTTGTCGAACCTGAGAGAATTGATCACGGTAGCCCATTAAGGTTAGCTGGCCACCCTATGAATGGTCATCCAATGGATCTGGAGGGATGGTCAGGAATGCAAACCGAGGTAATGCATATCCATGCAATCTTCTGTTCATTGGTTCTGCATATCCAATCTGGCCTGTCATCTGTCATCTCAAGTTCTCAACTACACTAGTTTGATTTGCTGTTATCCTCTCATGTATTAAACTATTACATAAGAAAAACAGGAAAAATGGATCCTAGTTAGTAAAAGGTTCCTTTCATCATATTTGTCGTTTTAGGAAATGCACAATTTTACTGCTTATTTGGCAATGATCAGTACCATATCTTAATATTAGAAACAGTTAGTTCTGCCAATGAACATATTAGATTTGATGTGCCATTGCCACTGTATCCAAAAGTCAAGCACTAAAATTGTAAATTGTTCATGCTATGTTGATTTTCTTATTTTTAGATGTGTTTGAATTCAGCAGATGGGGGCACGACAATCACCATCCATATGCTGGAATGGTTCTCCCGGAGTTGCTGGAAGTCCTATTGTTAAGAAAGTTGTCAGGATTGATGTTCCCATGGATAAGTATCCCAACGTATGTACAGCCTGCTTTAAATTATAGTTATTTGGATGAACTATTTTAACTTTTCTTTTTAATGCACTATGCCAAGTCCAAATCATTTATTATCTTTGTTATGGTTAGTACAACTTTGTTGGTCGTTTGTTGGGGCCACGAGGAAACTCCCTGAAAAGAGTTGAAGCTACCACCCAATGTAGAGTCTATATTCGTGGACGGGGTTCAGTGAAAGATTCTGTTAAGGTAATTTAACACAGATTAGAACTGACATGCTATAGTTATGTACTACTTATGCAAAGGTTTGGACCCTTTTAGAACCACTTTTTTAATATACTTATTATGTGCGTATAAATATAAATATATTATACCTGTCTGGTGAGTAAATCGGCTAACTGATTTGAAGAGTAGAACCATGGTATATAATGTAGGGTTGGTTCTGGTTAATATGAACTACCTATATTATACAAAAGGACATCAAATATGGCTTTTACAGTGCAATGTTGATAGCTGAAGAGACAATGAGCAGAATTAGTACAGATCAATAGTGTGTGATTTTCTAGTTTATTAAGCTGCAATCTGGGGTTTATCAAGATTGTTCCATGTCCATCAGCTTGTAAATGGAACCCAAAATCCATTTTTGCAGGATTTATCTGTCTTTACTGTGCTTGATGCATTAGTGGTATCTCACCTGTAACTTTTATTAGCATGGTTTTTAACTGAAGAGGTGTATATAACAGTGGATAAAACACAGGCATGTTGTTTGTTAGATTCACTTAATCACTTCATCTATAGTCTGATGTGCCCTGGACAGTGGAACTATTCCTATATGTGAAGTTTTCTCAGTGAAATATTCTTGTATCTTTGAAAAAAATCTATTTTGTTATCATTACCACATAAAGCGGGATTACTCTTAACAAGCTTCCAAACTTAACTGTGATCCTGTCATGGGTTGCCCATGACAGATCCAAACATTTTGTCAAGTGTGAGGTTGTGTTTGACTCACAGTCTTGCATCAAACCATGTGCCCAGTCAAATGTGTAAGTTTGGAATTCTTTGGTGTAAGAGACCATGAGTACATAAGGGAATTCTTAGTTATCTCTTACTTTGTAGAATCTTTATTTGACACAAGCATTACCCCTTGTTTTGACAATTTGTTTTCATTTCTTGATAATGAATGTCAACGAAGGGATTCTGAAAATAAATTTTTATTCATAAATAGGAAGACAAGCTTAGGGATAAGCCTGGCTATGAGCATTTAAATGATCCACTGCATGTACTTGTGGAAGCTGAGTTTCCCGGTGATATTGTTGACGCCCGACTAAACCAAGCTGTGGCCATCCTGGAGGATCTTCTGAAACCAGTTGTATGTACTATGTACCCTTGCTCCCTGTTAAGTTCCAGTTCCAGTTTCTTGTATTCTTAATATTTTTGCTATTAAATTGGTATTTACCTATCTTGCTACTACTTTTATTAGCAGGATGAATCCATGGACTACTACAAGAAGCAACAGCTGAGAGAACTGGCAATATTGAATGGCACTCTAAGGGAGGAGAGCCCAAGCCCCCACCTTAGTCCCAGTGTATCTCCCTTCAACTCAACTGGTATGAAGCGTGCCAAGACGGGACGGTGATCGCGATTTCCGAAAACTCAATCCATCAGCTGATGATGAGCTGAACATATTGCAAACCTGTTCTACTGCTGCTGCTGCTGCTGGAAATGATTTGCTGATGCAAACGAAGGATCAGCACGGCTGGCTTTAGGCTTGTCGTGATTTGCAGATAGGCTGTTGAAATGAAGGATCTATGTGAATGAATGGGATATATCATATATCTGCTCGTGGGCTCTCCGTTTGCTCGTATTATTGTTTATTCTTTTTGTGTACCTGACTCATAAATATTAACATTATTGTTTTAGATTAATTAACTCGGTTGATGGGTGGTTATAGACATCGGGATTCAAGTGTTGGGCAATAATCAGGCAGTGGTTGTGAGGAGTCAAAAGGTTGCTGTTCTAGTGGACAACTGTGATCGATACAGTTCTCAATAATATTATTAGTTGAACTTGTTATTCTAGTTTCATTCATTGATTATATAGTTATAAAGGTATTTAGGGTCTGTATCAACTTAATATTATAACAATCCAGTTTATCTTCGTAAGTTGGAATAAACAAGGTAGCTTATTATTATAATCTGGAGCGCAGATCGGTAAGCTGGATTTAATCAGATTTTTAATAAGCTGAATTATTATAATATCAATTGTTATAACATCAAGTTAAAACAAAGAAACGGATCATTACTGTTGTCCACAAAAGTTGCACAATATGGGCCCAGTTATTCTTGCTCCGGGCAGGAATGGGCCTAAGACCCAATTGGTGCAGCACGAATCTCGAGATGATGGATTGGATCTGGGCTAGCTAGACCCAGTGAAAGATCCAGTGCAGTTCAGAATTTGGGTCATCCTCTTCTTCGTTTCCTTTTTTTTTTGAAATCTTTTCGAGTAGTTTGACTATGAGCTCTTGGCTTGGGTTGATCTCCATGAGGCCACGTATCCATGGTCAGCATGTTTCCGCTTAAAATAAAAAAATAGTATATTAAGTAAATTTTTCATATTTGTATTTACAATGGTCTACAAAACTGTCAAAAGAATCAAAAAGAAGAAAAACCCTGATATATAATACTTAATACTATGTTTTAAAAATAAAATTATTATAACTTTTTAGAAGTAGTAATATAGTAGAATCGAACACCCTCTAATTCATTCGAACCACTGGACACGAAAAGCAGAACTAATGTATTATTTGTTGAGAAATTAAATCTATTTATATTAACTAACGCGGTGCTCTGTCTTGCACCAGCATTAACAAAAAAATATACGACAGCTCACAGCTCTAACAAATCCGTAGTGTTGGCTACAATGAACTTCAACCAAGTACACAAGAAAAAAACTATATTTCCAAATGCCATGCAAAATAATGGACCTAGCATTGCATCTAGGGTTTATTTGGCTGAGCAGCTAAATAGTTTTAGTATCTAGCAGATGAGAATTTAGAAACACTAGTGTTTTTTAGTTTCTGAATTCTATTATGTAGCTATTACATTCACAAGAAATAAAAACTTCCTCTAAATTTTTTACAAACCTTTTTTTTATTTTCATTTCGGACTCACCCGCTTCATCAAACTTGGTAGCAATAGCATGGAGGAGCACAGCATTGGTCAGCCAGGTGGACCCATCCCATCTGCTGCCACGTCAGCGCCTTCCCCTGCCTACCAAATCGTCTCCGAATAATCGCGGCCGGGAAAACGCGAAAAATCGTTTTCGCCGAATTTTCTTTGACAGTGACTCGTATAAAAGATTGCGTGGTGCCTGCAAATTCGGCCGTTCGATTTGCTTCTCGACCGCCCATTTTTTTTCCATCTATAAACACGAGGTGATGTTTCTATAATTTCACTACAACAAAACAGGCAACTTCCGTCGGCCAAAGCCGACGGAAGTTAGCCCTTTCCCGACGGAAGAAGCCAACTTCCGTCGGCAAAACGCTATCTTCCGTCGGCCTTTGGCCGACGGAAGCGCGGCGACGGAAGTTAGCTAACTTCCGTCGGCGGCCGACGGAAGTTAGCTAACTTCCGTCGGCTTCACGTGGCCGACGGAAGTTAGCCCCGAACTCTGCCACGTCAGCAGAGGGGACGCTAACTTCCGTCGGCCAGCCTGGCCGACGGAAGTTAGGGGCAGCTAACTTCCGTCGGCCATGGCCATAGCCGACGGAAGTTATCCTTTCTGCCCACGTGGCCGAAACCAGCTAACTTCCGTCGGCTATGGTCAAAGCCGACGGAAGTTACCTGGTATTTTTTTTTTATTTTTTCCTGGTTCCCCTACTCACACTCACATCCAACCACAATTTCACATACATTCACAATACACATCCAAAATCACAATACACATCCAAAATCACATTCAAACTTCACATCTCACATCCAAAATCACATCTCACATCCAAAACTTCACACATCACATCCAAAATCTCATAACACAACTTAATTCACAATCAAAGTCACAATACACATCCGCATTCACATATACCATCCAAATTCACATACAAAGTCACATAACATATCGAGATTCAATCTAGGTTCATTATACACATACATACTCACTGATCGCCCACATTTGGGTCGTGGGCGCCGCCGCTGCCTCCTGCTTCGTCCACATTTGCCCCGGAGGCTCCATCCTGGCCAGGCGTACGAAAACACTGAAGAAATAGACAAAATTAGAAACGAACTCAACTACCCTTCTAAACGCTAACTTAAGTGTTTAGGAGGTACCTCAGGTGATGTAGGAGATAGTGGTGGTGGCGGGGGAGGTAGTGGTTGGAAAATGGACATGTCAAATCCACTGTTTTGCTGGGCTAGTTGCTACACATGTTGTAATGTAATCAGTTAGTTCTAAACCTATTTCTGAATACTTTTGAACTGCAACACTCTAAAGTAAGCTTACTTGGATCATCGCCTGCTGTTGTGCTAAGCAGGCGGTATAGTACTCTTGTTGTTTCTTGTAGTGCTCGTCGCGCCGCCTCATGTCCTCCCTCATCCGAACCATCTCCGGGGTTTCTTCTGAGCGACGACGGCTGGAGCCAACTCCGACGGAGCTCTGCGACGACTGAGCTGACTTCTGAGCTCTCACCGCTCTCGAGTCAATAACTCCATTGAACATGGAGTACCTGCAACATTAACAGGGGTTAGTTACCATCACAATACCATACACAAAACATTAATAAAAACATTGTCTCACCGTCCATGGCTTTTGCCACCTCCGCTGGAGTACACGGCCATTTGGTCCACAGGTTCTCTCCGCCAATCATAGTCCTCTCCATGGAGTCGAACCATGTGTTCACCATACTGCGCCTGCAAAAAACATGTCCGATTAGCTAGACGCAGAAAAATGAAATTACGTCAACTCTTAATAACATCTCACCAAATGGTCCGTGGCTGTCTGGCTACACAAGACATCTGGCTGTGCCGGATCGCTTCCTTTGTGACCAGAGGTATACACCTCTATGTCACTTGGCACGTTGCCAGATTTAGCTTCCTGTGCATTAGAAATGAGTTAGTCGCATTACAATGTATCTATAGCTAGAGAGTGACAGATCGGTCTTACCAAGCGTTTAGCGTGGCGAATATGTCCGTCGGCACCATATCTGTGCTTCGGATCCGTCCCGCGGCATTGTCTTTTCTGCTCGGAAGTCTTCTTAAATGCGGCTGAAGACCAAATCTTGCAGAATTCAAAATAGGCGTCCTCGCGGTTTGCCAACCACGGAATCCTCACCTGAACAGAGATGCTATTTGTATTATATGACAACAAATCTCAACAATCGAAGAGGTAAAAAGTTAGAATTGTTTACCGAACGGTATTCTTCTTCAGTCAAATAGACTGACGATGAGCCCGTCGCCTTGCTCATTCGTTGCCCTAGCTTCTCCTTGTAGTAAGCATTGTTCGCTTGAATGCGGGCATACGAAATGGCGTCCTTCGCAACAAACACACACCGTGGCCACCCCCCGCCTCCGCCTCCGGACAACGGAGGGGAAGTAGAGGCGGCCGGGCGGCCGACGACGCAAGGGGAAGCAGAGCCCACCGGCGACGCGATTCACCATGGCGTCCGGCGGTGACCGCCTGGACGCCTAATCGACGCAGGCGATGCCGTGACAACCATGGTCTATAGGAAAAGATAGGTCCTAAACCCACCCAAGAGTGACCGACAAAACGTGGTATTTATGACGAGCCATGAGTCCGAACGAAATTTCAGCAGCATAACCCCGCTGTTCTCCAATTGCACGCTTGATAGTGGTGCAATGGAGAACAACAAGGTTATGTTACTGAAATCTCATTCGGACTCAGGACTCATCATAAAACCACGCTCTGTCGCCCACTCTGAGGCTGTCCAAAAAGGGACAATTTCGGACCTGCACATCTCACACGCATGACACGTGTGAGACATGTTGGTCCGAAACGGGTGACGCATAGGTTTCGTTACACTATCTACGTTGTTGTCAAATAAAAAATTGGATACGAAAAGAAATATATATAATAAAGTATATATATATACAAGCATAAGTATTCACAAGCATAAGCATACATACAACATCACAATCAACAAAATCATAATATGTACCAAAAGATTTTAATTTACTGTCACCGCTTGCTTTTACTAAAATCTACCCTAATACATTAAATAACACTATTATTACATTAAAATTCTCATCTATTCATCCTAATACATTAAATAGTACTACTATTGCATACATAAAATTAAACTATATGGTTAACTATAAATATGTAGATAATTTAATACTTTTTGCAAATTAACATCTTTAAATGAAAGTAAAATTAATTAAAGCGGCGCACCTTGGCGGCGTCGACGGCGGCGTCGACGGCGTTGGCGATGGGCGGGACGGCGGCGATGGCCGGGAGGAGGCGGTGGCCGGCGGTCGAGGCGGCCGGCCGGGCGGCGGGCGGGCCGGCGGCGGCCGAGGCGGGAGGGCGGCCGCGGGCGGGCGGCCGCGGGCGGGCGGGCGGCGGCGGCCGGGCGGGCAGCGGCGCGACGCGGCGCGGCGGCGCCCGAGGCGGCGAGGGCGGGCGGCGGCGGGAGGCGGCGAGGGCGGGAGGCGGCGGCGGGTTGCTGGGAGCGGGAGGCGGCGGCTGCGTGGGCGCGTACAGGGAGTTAGGTCTCCCTGTACGCGCGCGCGGTTGGGAAAAGGGCGACCTAACTTCCGTCGGCCAGCATTAAAGCCGACGGAAGTTACTTAACTTCCGTCGGCTTTAGTGCTGGCCGACGGAAGTTAGGGGGATCCGGACGGCCGCGGAAAAACCCTCGCTAACTTCCGTCGGCCACTGTCAGAAGCCGACGGAAGTTAAGTTAACTTCCGTCGGCTCGGGGAGGCCGACGGAAGTTATTTAACTTCCGTCGGCTTGCCCAAAAGCCGACGGAAGTTAACTTGGCCGACGAAAATATTCTGTTTTGTTGTAGTGTTTGGATTTTCTGAATTATTACACCGAAATAGGGAAATGAAAAAAATTGCCTTCGTTTCATCTTCACTTCTCCTTGGAGCGTACGGTACAACGACGGTTGTTTAGGCTTATTTGGTAAACCTTCAGATCCTAAAATTCATATTGAAGCTTGAGTGGAACAGTTAAGTTGGTTAGACCTTGTTCCACACTTTAGTTTATTTTTTTAGAGTGTTTTTAGTGGGATCTACTCTTCAGAAAAATTGTTTGGCTTGTCTCTAGCTCCACATGACAAAGAAACTAGAGCTGAAGCCCTACCAAACATACCCTTAAGATAGATCCAACTCTAAGAATTTTTGAAACAGATTCAGCCTGGCTCTAAGAAATTCTAAAGTAATAATTGTAGCTAAATTAAGGGTATTTAGTTGAGAAATTTAATTTTTATTTTATATTAAAAATAAAATTTTAAACTATTTTATTATATTATATAAACTCTGAATCCAACCTAAATCTTAGAGTTGGGACTATACCAAATATGTCGTGAATAGACTCTTGAAAATAATCAAATAGAAACAAAATTCTAGTTTGCGGCTGATTAGGACACGTACGAGGAGCATTGTTTCATGTCCTATAATGTCTTGGGTGACGTCTTATTTTGCCATGTCAATAAAATATTATATCTAAAAATTATGTTCTCAACCCTAATTTCTTAGTATGCATCTATAATAAATTTTTTATATTACTCTTTTTTTCTCTATATATATCTTTTAGATAATCAATTTCATCCATGTCTTGGATATAGTGAAGGCATGATTTCTTTAAGTTTTATTCTCTTTTTTTCTTTGACTTCATTGCCACATCATATTATTTTCTGAGAAATTTTACAGTCTATGAGGAGATACCAGGAGGTACCACATTTTTTCAGTGTTAATTTTGGTACCTCCTGACATATGAGGTACCAGGAGGTACCAAAATTAACATTGAAAAGTGTGGTACCTTCCTCATAGACTGTAAAATTACCCTTATTTTCTAGGTGACAATCTAATAAATGAGTAACACAGAAATGTCCTGACACAACCAAAAATTCCGATGTGGACGAGCATTAAGTATGAAAGAGAAAAATGTCATCGTCTTGTTTATAGATGGCTACACCCTGTGCTTCGATGCGAAGAGTTTTGTAGTCTGTTGTGAAAGGGTGAGAAACCAACGGGTTGTTTCGGTCCGTACACTCCACCCTGCTGCTGACACTGGTGGGGCATGTGTGTAGGTGGGTCACGCGCATATATGTTATGGGTACGACTTTCATGGTGCATCGAAGAAGTACATTTTTCTGCAATCTACTTTAGCGACGTTACCATAAGTTATCGACTAACCAGAACATAATAAACTGTGATACGTACATGCACACATGCATGACGTGGAATCGGCGGATGAGTGTGAAAAACATATATTTTCACACCAATAAAAATAGTTATTTTCATACCGTGTGTGGAAATGGATGTGTTCCATATACTGTATATGTGTAATTTTTTTAATAGACAACACAGAACGGCTACCTTGAGTTAAGATTTGTATGGATGGTTTCTATTTTGAAACACAAGCAAATCCGTGTAACTATAGAAAGGTGGAAACTATGAATCAAGATCGTAGGATGCTGATCCAATGGATAGCATTAGTGGTGGGATTTTTTTAGTTAATCCCTCTACCTATCGGTCACTTTTGTGAATCCCCTTTATCTCTTCGCACGTATCTTACATTGCGAATATGCCCTTCGCCTCCCCTTGGTGCTCCACAAGCCTGGGGAGCTCACTGCCACCCCCTTCGCCCGCGTGCTCGTCTCCGCCCGTGGAGAGCATTTGTTCTGTAAATCGTGTTTTGTAAACTGTTCCGGTGAGAGCAAGTTGTGAAAGAGATATAAGTTAGCTGACACAAAATCTCATCTGAACTCTAACCTTGGAATCAAGGTTGAGCCTATATTGCCTTCTTCAAAAAAAAAAATGATCGTGTGGTGCCTGCAAATTCGGCCATTCGATTTTGCTTCTCGATTGGTCAATTTTTTCCATCTACACGAGGTGATGTTTTCTAGGATTTGGATTTTCTGAACTATTACACTGAAATAGAGAAATGAAAAAATTGTTTTCATTTCATCTTCACTTCTCCTTGGAAATAGTTAAACAGAAACAAAATTCTAGTTTGCGACTGATTATCTTCATATATAATTCAGTAAAAAATTCTAATTGAGTAAATAATTATTTAATTTATACTATAATTTAATATACATATATGATAAGTACGTCTTAAATTAAAAAATTAAGTTAGCAACTTACATAAGTATAAATATTACATAAGTATAAATAGTTCAAGCGTCGTGTTAACAAAGTTATACTTTTATGATATATAGACATAAAAGGAGAAAGGCTAAATTATTTATTGTTATCAGTTGGAGTAGTTTGAACACAAATGACGTTTAAAATCAGAAAGGGAAAAACACTAAATTAAATATCTGTTGTTATCAGTTGGAACACAAATGATGTTTAAAATCAGAAAGGAAAAAACGCTAAATTATCTATTGTTATAAGTTGGAACACAAACGAACTATGGAAAAAAATACAATATTAATCTGTGGGGATCAAACTCAGCACCTCCCCCCCTCAAAACTGATGTGTCTTCGCTAGGCCACCAAAATGTTTTGATCTACATTTGGTTCTTAACAATACCTATTTAAATCTACATGTCTCTAGGATGCCAACACAGCAAAAAAAAAAAATCTGACATAGACAAGCATTAACTATACAAAAGAGAACAACATCGTCGTCTCGTTCGTCGACGGCTGCAGCTCTATATATTCCAATGCAAAACGTCCACGTATTGTAATGGGTTGTTTAGATTCGTACACCTCACCCCGTTGCTAACGTCTCACTGTCGGTGAGCCACTTGGATAGGTGGCTCTATACCTGTGTATGTGTGGTGAGTACGGCTCTCTGGTGCATCGAAGAAGTGGATTTTATTGTATAAGTTATCGACTAAATGGAACATAATTTTTCATAGACGACTCATAACAGCCACCTTGAGTTGAAATTTGTACAGACGATTTCTATTTTGAAACTTTTGTACAGTGAAAAGATTTGTGTCTAAAAAAACATTTTTATAGTAGTGATACAAAGAACCCCACTGCACCCTAGTTAATTTGATCCAACTAAAATTTTCTCTGACCCACAAGTGCCTGACGGCTCACCGTCAGAAATTATTTCCCTGTCGGCCTACCTTTGACAGAAAAATTCACCGTGGTTTTGATCTGTATCTCTGTCAAGTTTCACCGACAGGAAAAGTAATTTTTACCGTCAGTACAAATAATTTTTCTGACGGGCTGTAAGTTTTTTCAGGCAGGCTGTAGCCTTTTTCTTGTCCAAATTTTCCTGTCGGTTCATGTCGACAGGAAAATTCTTTTTTCTAGCGCTGTTGTTTTAATACAGCGCTTAATTTCCTGTTGGCATTGAACCGAACCGACAGGAAAATTTAGACCAGAATTTTATGCAGGAAATTACAACATAATTTCACAGATTCATCACAACATTCATCACAGATTCATCACAACATTCACCACAGATTCAACATGATTTCAATATAGAGCTCACATTCACATAAATCTCAACACAAAAGCCCCACGCAGTACTGTTTTGTATTTAGCATGACGATATGGCATGAGCACAAATTTAACCTCCATCACAAGAGTAGTGTGCATCAATATGATGTGTGATACATATATACATGAACGCATGCACATGCAATCGCATCGGCAGATCGATGCATGTGAAAAATATATATGTATCAGGTGGCAGTCGGAGTGGGGTATAGGTGCATCGGCAGGCGCGGATGGGCGTGCAGTACGAGCGGCTTGGCTAGGAAAGTGTCGTGTGTCGACTCGCTCAGATCGATGGACGCCACACTGGCCGGCTTGGTCCAGGTGAATCCCTGCAACAGTCGCCCTAAGAGCATCACGCTCATCGCCGTACCGAGCGTCGCCGCGATGCAGCCACGGCGGCCGGTGCTAAAGGAGATGAACCGAAGCTCGTTCTCGGTGAGCGACACATCCGTGCCCTCCGCCGCCACCATGTGGCGCTCCGAGCGGAAGCGGAGGGGCTCGTCCCAGACCCTCGGGTTACGGCCTAGCCCAGTGCGGCTGAGGAGGACGTGGCTGCCCTTGGGCACGCGGTAGCCAGCGATGGTGGTGTCAGCGAGCGCGACATGCGGGACGTTGAAGGGCGCCACCGGGTGCAGGCGGAACGCCTCGCGGATGCAGGCCTTCACGTAGTTCAGCTGCGGGATGTCCGATTCCTGCACCAGCCGATCCCGTCCCAGCACTCTGTCGATCTCCTCCACTGCCTTCTTCATCGTCTCCGGCTGATTCATCATCTCTGCTAGCGTCCACTCCACCGCGTTCGACGGGTTGTCCATTGCCGCGAACATGATTTCCTGCGCATCGCCGGCCATGCATTAATAACTATATTTATTTTATACATCGTCGTGGCATACGTTGATTGCTACCTGCAACTGTGCCTTGACCTCCTCGATGGTGAGCAGCGGGTTGCCGCCGTCGTCCTTGAGAGTGATGAGCACGTCGAGGAAGTCTTCCGGCTCTTGCCGCTCGCCACTTTTCCACTGCCTCCACCGTTCGTCGATGACCGTGTCGTGCAGCCTATTCACCGTCGCGTTGGCCTCCTTCACGGCCTTTTCGTGGCCGTCGAGGTCGAGGCCAAGCAGCCAGGGGAGGTAGTCGGAGATGCAGAAGGCGTATAAGAGGCCCAGCGAGGCGAACACGGCGTCCACGTGCTGCACCTCCAGCAGGCCCGGCCCGCCGTCGGGCCGCGGCTTGCCAAAGTAGCGCCTGTTGAAGACCAGCCGGCGGATGACGTTGCCGCAGTAGTGGCGGGCGACATGTCTGACGTCGACGATGGACGACGAGTTGCCGGCCGCGGCGAGGTTGTAGACGTAGCGGGTGAGGTTGTCGGCCTCGTCGGATCTCTTGTCGTGGAGCCACTTGTGGCGGGAGGGGCAGATGATCTCCGAGGTGAGCACCCGACGCATCTTCTGCCACTGGTCGCCCAACGGCGAGAGCACGGCGCTCCGGTAGCCACCGCTGAAGGTCCTTGACGCGAAGGTTAACGGTCGGGACGTGAAGTTGGCGTCCTGCTTCTTGAGCACCTCACGCGCGATCCGGGGACAGGTGATGACAACGACATGTACGGGGCCGAGGTGGACACAGGCGATGTCGGTGCCCATCTCCTTCATCATAAGGTGGATCCAGCGAAACGCCGGCTTCTTGACCATCATTTCCGGGACGCTGCCGACAACCGGCCATGGCGCCGGGCCTGGCGGGAGAGGCGCAACGGCGGCTGTAGCAGCGCAACCGTGCTGCTGCTTTAGCTTGGTCATAGCCGTCCTGCGACTCCTGCGCGGTCTAAGCCTGACGGCGAGGCAGATGATGAATGTTACGACGACAAGCAGCAGCGCTTGTTGTAAGGCTGCAGAATTGGACAGTAGAAACGACGAGGTTCCGACCACTGCTTCACCCATTGCTTCCATAACTGATGGATGATGGACCGGCAGATCCGCCATACGATATAGAGGCTTTTTGGCACCGTGGAAGTGAGTCACCACCTCCGAATGAAATGAGATCCTCTGGGCATCGCACTCTCTGTACCGTTAGATTACGATCTGACGGGTATTGGAGGAGATTTGCAACAGGCTCCATATAAGATGAGGTCCACCTTTAAAGCGTTGGAGGGTCTCCGCACTATCGAATCCGTACCGAACGGCGTGATCGTGACTGCAAGGGGCAATCAGAGTCACTTGACGTAAGGGAGCCAATTCCTTCTCCAAAACTCCTTTGAAATCTAGCTCCAATATTCGTCGGATCAAAATATGAATGGACTCTACAGTCGAGTCGGTCGATGAGCCCCGCTACAGGAATCTCGTTTGGGACGGAATGCCGGCTCCCTAGCACTCGCTCGACCGGGCGTAAAACGGAACCTCGGTTTAGCCGATATATATAGCAAGGGAAAGTATCTTGTGCACATGGTGCACATGTGAGATCTCCACCTTTAATCTGTAATCCAACGGACAACAGCTCCACCAGATCATTTTGCAGAAAACACCTCCCACCTCCCCCATTCCGTTCCTTGCTACATTTGCGATAACCCCCAGCTACTGTTGTCCGTTGGATTATAAATTGAAGGTGGAGATCTCACATGTGCACCATGTGCACGGCCAGCCGATATGCACAGAATACTTCCCAATATAGCAATCCTCCGCCGAAGTTGGAAAGCGATCCGAGCGTTGGTTTAGATTGCTCAAATTTAATTTTTTTCACCGACATTATTTGCGCGTACGCCAACAGTACGGAATACGTAGTACACTTGGCATGCATTAATCTATTCGTCTACAAATAATTACTTTTAAAATATATTTAAAAAATTAGTTGAACTTGTTATTCTTTTGTATTCTTGTATTTTATCCGTTTGTCGCTTATTTCAGCCATGTCAATTTGTTTGAAGAGGAAGAACTTGCTGCGCACTAAAACGCCCAAAAGAATCTGATTTATTCATACACTGATTATATAGTAAAGGTATTTAGTGTCTGCTTATTTCAATTTAAATTATAACAATCTAACATATAAAAAAATAAGGTTAGATCAGCTTACTGATTTTTTATAATATGCACCCTACATTATAATAAATTGACAAAATAAGCTAATTTATTTGTTTTAGCATATGAAAATAAACGGAATTATTATAATCTAAAACATAAACAAAGCGCTTATGTTGTCCACAAAAGTTGTACAATATGGGCCCAGTTATTATTCTCCGGGTAGGAATGGGCCTAAGACCCAATTGGTGCAGCACGAATCTCGAGATGCTGGGCCGGATCTGGGCTAGCTAGACCCAGTGAAACATCCAGTGCAGTGTAGAATTCGTGCCATCCTCTTCTTCTTTTCCTTTTTTTATAAATATTTTCGAGTAGTTATGAGCTCTTGGCTTGCGTTGATCTCCGTGAGGCCACCCGGCCACGAAACGAAATGAGATCGTTTCAGCGGTCATCAGTTTTTGATTCGGCTTTATATATGGTGGAGTCTACCTCCATACTCTTTAAAGATTTTCGCACCGTTCGATCCACGCCGAATGGTGCGGATCTGACTGCCCTCTGCAGTTGATTGTAGGAAACCGTTCCCGCCGGCCACATATACATATTCAACACGTGTCCGCTTGAAATAAAAACAGAGTATCTCAATTATTTTTATATTTGTATTTATAATGGTCTAAACAAATTGTAAAAGAATCAAAAAGAAGAAAAACCCTGACATATAATACCTAAAACTATGTTTAAAAAACAAAATTATTATAACTTTTTAGAAGTAGTAGTATACTATACTAGAATCGAACACCCTCCAACGAGAGGCCAACACAACAGCGCAGCGAACACTGGGTGAGTGCTTTAGAGTAGAGTCCTAATCCAGATTAGTAAATTAGTGTTTACTTGGGGCGTATTATTTTGTTTTTTTACATCACTCGTAGGTAACTTCCCCGATGAATAATTTTTCAAAAACAAACCTGTATCCAATCATCTATCTTCTCTATGCTTTTTTCTCTCAATACAATTTTTTTATTAATTTACCGATAATTCATTCGAACCACTGGTCATAAAAGCAGAACTAATGCATTATTTGTCGAGAAATTAAATCTATTTATATTACATGTCTGGTGCTCTGTCTTGCACCAGCATTAACAAAAAGATATGACAGCTTACAGCTCTAACAAATTCCTAGTGTTAGCTACAATGCACTTCAACCAAGTACACAAGGAACAAAACTATATTTCCAAATGCCATGCAAAATAATGGACCAAGCATTGCATCTAGTCACAAGAAAGAAAAAACTTTCTCCAAATTTTGTACAAATCTTTTTCTATTTTGATTTTTGACTCATCCACTTTATCCTGACATATCCGAAACTTGGTAGCACGGAGGAGCACACTGGCACAGCATTGGTCAGCCAGGTGGGCCCCGTCCCATCTGCTGCCACGTCAGCGCCTCTCCGAATAAACGCGGCCGAGGAAAACGCGAAAAATCGTTTTCGCCGAATTTCTTCGACAGTGAGTCGTATAAAAGATCGTGTGGTGCCTGGAAATTCGGCCATTCGACTTTGCTTCTCGACTGGTCAATTTCTTTTCCATCAATGAACACGAGGTGATGTTCTCTAGAAAGCGGATCATGGTTTGGCCTATTTTATCATTTCCAAAACGAAATTCCATCTGGTGCAGCTAGCTAGCGTCATCAGTGGGTATTCTGCAAGTTTTAATTATCATTAAGAAACTGAATTTGGTACTCGTACGAGCAGAGTCCAGTGCAACGTGCTTAGCGCGGGAAACGATCTGGTCCATGCAGCAAGCAGACTGCAGACCACTGAGCAGTGAGCGCGTCCTGCACTGAAAACGATCGGCCAGCAAGCCAACCAGGGCTGAGAAGTGAAAACTCATACGAAGATTATCCCAGCAAATATTTAAAAGTTGTTTATTTATTTAAGCCCTTGGATAATTTTCATGAAAAATCAGATTCGCACATCTTTCATCTTTTAAACAAGCCATTAGGGCGTTAGTCACGACGACCCTGGCAAGTTCTTTGCAGTCCACTCTGGCGTCCTAGAACAAAACCAGCGACGTTGCCGGGCAGTGTTGACTTGGTCCAAGAAGAACGAAGGCGTCGCGAAACGTGCAAGTGCAGAGCTAGACAGGCACCAGGAGCAGTGGCCATGCGATGATGATCAGATCAAGCATCTGCGCCGCGAATCTTGGCCGAAAGGTACATGGTTCACTGTAAATAAGTTGAAGTAAACGTATCTTGAGTCGTCGGGGTTTACATCGGTATTAGTTTCAACACCCATGTGTTTTGGTCGGTTGACGAAAGAGCTGAAGCACGCCATTGCCGACGAGCCGACCTACAATTTACTGACGTAGTATGGGCGATCAGTGGTCACTCACCGGATTGAGACGGACGGTGAGCCAGCAGTGGCAAGACGACGGAGAGGGATCGATCTCGAGGAGGGGGAGGGGGAGGGGGGATTCCTCTTCCCGTGAGCGACGAACAAAAATATCAGCCGCCCCGCGCGGGCTGGTGCCGACGTTGAGCCGTTGATCCGGCAGACCCGCACGCACGCGACGCGGCGGAGGGCCCGGGGCCCGGGCGGGAGGTTGCCGTTGCGGCGTTGCCCGCGGAAGCAAGCGAACGCCAGCGAGCGGGATGGGCCCCGACGAGACAAACGCGGCAGTGGCGGGCTGGCGGCCGGTGGTGCGGTGCTGTGTGGATTTTTTTTAACGAAACCGTTATCATCGTAAATTTATTTAACTAACTATCACGATTTTAAATATAGATTTGAGGTTAGTAGTCATTAATACTAAAATTTAACAAACATCTAGGTTATCTACAAAATATTATAACATTTGCTATTCTATTTCATATTTTTTTTTAAAAAATCAAATATCACCTCAACATGTTCTGTCCGCCTCTCTTTTCCTACAAAATAAAGAAACCCCTCACATGACGTGTTTTCCATCTTCGAACGGAACACATGCTCTGTTGAACCGCAACCCCAGCTGTGAACACAGCTGGAAAAACAATATTTTATCTGACGAAAAAAACGGAACGGAAACAATCAACTTCTTTTCTCCTCCAAGCCTCCAATCCCACGGCCACCCGTCCCCACGACTCTCGCACACATGACACAGACAGGTGGGCCCGGTAAGTATTCTGACCCCACTGTACGTAGCTTAGAGGTGTACGTGTAGCCATTTCCCCAGCTGGCAGCCTGAGCCTGGCACCGGCAGGCGGCAGCCGTCCACGACCCACCCGTCCGCAAGTGGGCCCCTGGGTTGTGACCCCACTTGTCAGTGGCTAACGAAGCTATCATGCGGCAAATATAAAATCGATTTCCTCTCTCGCCGCATCGCTGTATCGGCGTCGCGCGTACTACTCGGAAACGGCAAACCCATCTAAATCTCACCGCTCTCACCCCCCGCCCGCCCCACCGCATGGCGCCGGCGATGGGGATGAAGCGGCCGGCTGCGGCTGCGGCGGCGACGGCCACGCAGACCGTCACGCTGCCCGCGCCGGTCGTGCGGGAGGCGGTGCGCGTCGCCGTTCGGGAGGCCGAGGCGCAGGTCCCGACGCTGTCGAGGGCGGCGCCGGCGGTCGCGGTGGATGGGTTCCTGTGCGTCGAGGAGGTGGACGGGAGGAAGTGGAGCTACGTGGTAGAGGGTGGTGCCGCCCTGGGGAAGGCGGGGAGGGTCAGCGGGAGGAGGAGTGGGACCGCCACGCCGATAGGTGCCACCGTCAAGGCCGTGCCGCTCCAGTCGCCGCTCCCACCCGTAGAGGTGAGCCTAGTTTCGGGGGATGGAGGATTTGTGGTGTTTGGTCTTGGGATTCGATTCCATGGTTGTGACTGTTGCGAGATCGGATTTGGAGTGAAATGGTGCGAATTGTTTTCGGCGTTCGGTATTTGGGCAATAGTCTCGTTATCTCCGTGGCAGATTTGAGGTTTACTGGGCTCTTATATCTCCGGATTTGTAGTTAGGTTTGATGAGATGCGGAAAAACATTATAATGGATTTGGCGCCTGTTAATGTACTTATGTATATTTTTGAGGTGAAATTCGTAGATCTGTCAATTACGAATGCTAAATTGGATCCAGAATGCTAGGCTATGTTGTAGATTTTTTCAACAAAACTAAATATTTAGTGCGCCAGTTTGCTTCTGCCTGTTTTTTCTGTGTGGGTGGCTGGATCCTGGATGCAAATAATTAAACTAGTGGGATTATTTTTTTTTGCATTTTTTCGAGGCTCAGCAGCTGATTCACCTTGAATTTTTACCCTTCCACTATTATAATGCTTATGCTTATGAATCGGCTGGTTTGTTTCAGGTGAAATATGCAATGGTAACTTGATTTTGTGCTACCTTGTCTCCATTTAACAATAGTAGAGTATCGTGGAACTACAAGTATTGTAGTTTTGTGCTACTCCACGAGTCAATTCTTTTGTGCTACTCCATGAGTCCATGTTTCATTTATGCCTCTCTAGTTGAGGCTCTTTGCTGTTGAAGCTAAGATGCAAATATTTGAAATGTGATGCTTATGTCTCTTGGGAGCTACGAGCTAGTTGTTCTTTGGATGGTTCGGAATAGCACCTGTTTCTTTTTGTTACCTTCTTTGGATGCCAGCTGTCATGTTCTTCCACTACGAACTATAACAATATTAGTGCATCAACTGTGATTTTGTGGAATGGCCATGACATTGACAAAGAATGATGTACTAAGAAATGACAACATGATTTTTCTGCTGCAGGAAATAATGTCCTTCATTAGGTCATATGTTGTTCCTGAAGGCTTTCCAGACAGTGTCACTCCTTCATATGTCCCATACATGACATGGAGAGCATTGAAGGTATATTTTCTGGATGTGATATTGACTTTTCATCATCGCCTACTGTACTTATATATATTTTGCTAAATCCTGCTTTATCTTTCTCTTTTTAGCATTTCTTTGGTGGAGCAATGGGTGTATTTACAACAAGAACCTTGCTGAACTCTGTTGGAGTTGCTCAAAGTAGGGCTACATCTGGTGCTGTGGCTATTAACTGGATACTCAAGGTAAGAATGGTTTTGTCGAGAACAATCGAGAGAATAAAATAGCCTGACCTTGAAATAGCTAAATAGGCATGCTAATAGTATGGTAAGCATAACAACGTGATCTCTGTGTAATCATAGCCTTCTAGCATTCATTGTTCTGAAAGGTAGCCCAAGGCGCTGGGTGTCACCCTCCCATCTCACTCTTGAGCCTGCCTAGCAAGTCATTTATCCTGACTAGTCGGTGATTTGGCGCTAGACATTATCAGTGCCCACTGCCTAGATGTCACCCTGCCACTTGCCTAGTGCATAGTGCCTTTAAAACACTGGTAGTGCTATCAGTGCCCCTGCAGTAGTGATCTAATTTTATCTGATGTTGATGTCCGCAGATTAAATTTTGGTGATCATACTGTTGTCTAATAGTAACTGGTGTTTCATTACTACAGGATGGAGCTGGGCGTGTTGGAAAAATGCTTTTTGCACGCCAAGGGAAGAAATTTGACTATGACCTAAAGCAGGTGCAATATTTGGAACCAAAGTTTTGCAGCTGTTTTGAAATCTATTCTGCTCTATGGAAAAGCTGATTGACAAAATCACTTTTACTTCAGCTCCGCTTTTCCGGCGATCTCTTGATGGAGTTAGGAGCTGGGATAGAGTTAGCTACGGCAGCATTCCCTCATCTTTTCCTACCTATGGCTTGTATAGCAAATGTTGTTAAGGTTTGCCTTTGTGACTTACTGTGATGAATTCTGACCTTAATACCTCTTATTTGATGAAAGTTACTGCAACAAATCCTCTCTGTACTTGCAGAAGTACTGAATATATTCTGCTTGTTTGATGAATTTGTTACATTTAGAATGTTGCCGCTGTCACATCAACCTCAACACGTACGCCAATCTACAAGGCATATTCCAAAGGAGAAAATATCGGAGACATCACTGCCAAAGGAGAAAGTGTTGGGAACATTGCTGATCTGGTAACCATTCATGTTTTCCATTTCATTTCTTTAGCTGTTTCTCATTTGTTTGTTATTTGTTCATGGAGCTGATGTCTGCTTGTGGCATTATTATGTTAATATTATGCTGTCTTAACTACTAAAAAATTGTCTCATTCAGTGCTGCTCGTATACACAAATTTGCATTCATTAGTTCACTAATATTTATTTTTGTTGCGTTTTTATGTGTGTAGTTGGGAACTGGTTTGAGCATTCTAATATCTAAGAGGAACCCATCATTGGTGACTTCATTTGCCTTCTTGTCTTGTGGCTATCTCCTTAGTTCATACCATGAGGTTTGCTTTTGAATTTTCTAGTTTGATTCTCCTATGATTAAATCGTTCTGACAAAGTTATTAATTTGTCCGATATTGTATATTTTCTCAGGTGAGATCTGTTGTGCTGAACACTCTAAATACAGCAAGATTCACTGTGGCAGTGGATTCTTTCATTAAGACCGGTATGCCAGCTTTGTCTGTAGAATCTGTCAGATTTTGTAGTTTGCAAAAGATGAAAGGTTTTTAGTTGTGTATACTGTATACTAGCTCTCCTCGACTTGAAATATAAATGTCCTGGATACAATTGATAGATTTGTGGATGAATGCCAAATATACCCAAAGATATATATCAATATGCGATCTGCACATTGTTTGTCAATGTAGA